>JAYRBT010000093.1:61405122-61445722 GCA_036023395.1 Myiotriccus ornatus
TCCCCTGCCTTTTTTTTTTTTTTTTTTTTTTTTATTGTGCTAGACATGTAGCTGAAAGCATATAAATAAACCTGTTTGTTTTATAGGAAGAAATGCATTTGTTAACTCCCCTCCCTCTCCTCTCCATTTATGTCTTTTTTTCTGAGCTGTAGAACTGACTATTTTCTGCTATGAGCCTTACCAGGGAATCCATACATAATTACCTGTAGCCATGCAAGCATAATAAAGACAAGGATAACAATGCCATAAGTTTAAAAACAGTCTTGGGGTCAAAAGTTCTTCTGGAAACACTGGGAGAGAATTTCAGAGAAAGCATTAGCACTGAGAAGGAACAGGAAGCATAACTCAACAATTAAATGTGTCCAGAGTGTGGGGAGGGGCCCTCGTTACTTGGAGGACTGGAGTGTTTGTTCCCGTTAGGGCACTGCAGTCTCAACAGAGCTTGCAGAAACACAGCTCACTCCTCAAAAAGCACTGCATGGCTGGGAAAAAAGCAAGAAAGGGCTTTTGCTCTTTCAGGAAAGAAATTTGCTTTGCAATGAAGTGCTTTGCTTGGGGAAGGGGAGAGGGAGAGAAATTGAAGAACCTGGTGTGGGGCTCGGTTGTGGCCAGCCCTCGTCCTGGGGAAGGGTTCAGTAACCCTCTTCCTCTTCAGTGGTAAGGGCTGGTGATGTTTCCAGATCCTGCCTTGTGCCACGTCACCCTTGGAAGGGGCAGGGTCCAGCTGCACCTTGGCATGGCTCAGAGCTGTTGCCCTTCACTCGTAGCTGTGTCCTACAGTGACTCCAGATGTGGGTTTTCAGAGTAAGTATAGTTAGAAATTTGGGCAAGGGAAGATGACAGAATATTTGGGGACCAAATCTGGTTCACACGGTGTGTGTTGTTTCCAGAAGCCCTGTCATATTAAAATAAGCAATTGCAATTTGTCTTGTTGAGGAGGAGTTGTTCAGTGATGGGCTGATGGTGGTGGTGTGACACTGGTCAGGGCTGGGGGAAGGTGTTGGCACACACTGTGTGAGTTTGGAGGGGAGGATGGGTGCTGAAAGGCCCCCAGGGGCACAGTGTCACTGAACTACTGTTTTTCACACATTCTGACATTCACCTGTCGAGGAGACATTAACATGGATATGTTCTTTATGCCAGGAGGGAGGTCCTCAGAGCACTTGCATCCTTCCCTGTGCCTGGTTCCCAGCCTTTTAGGGCCACTTTCTACTGCCTCCATCTTAAAGGCAAGACCGGAGAAAACTGTTTCACCCAGGGGATAATACTCTGCAGGTTTCTCTGTAGACGTATGCAGTCTACAAAATGTGAAATATCTGTTGTTGCTTGGGTTGGTGGAAGATAACCTTTTTAACTTGTCCATAAATATCAGCGTAGACAATGCCCAGAGTTGTAATTTTTGCTCTTCCTGTGTGATATGTTTGAAAGCCAAGTCAGCAGAGCAATAGAAACACAAGTTTATCTACAGTAGAGGTTCTGCATAGTCTTTGTTTTTGTGAATGAGGGTTTTTCCCATAAAGCAATAGATACAGTACAGCCTGTCTCTCCTTTGGCTGTTTGGATAACTGCCCAGTTTTGAAGGAGATGAACTGCCTTTAACAAGCTAAAAATAACACCCTTGTGGCACTGGAACAAGAGAGATGCTGTCACAGCCATGCAGTTCACATACATTAACAGAAGGATGATAAAGGCTCCAGGATTTGAGACTTAGTGTGAATGTCGCATCATCACATCTGCAAATTCTTGATCGTGTACATGGTCCAGTCTTGGCTGGGCTTGGATAAAACTGCTTTGAGATGTGCTGTGCTTCAGTACATGCACATGTGTAATGCATGAGGCTTCAGATCCTTGATACAGGTATGAAAGACACTTAATGGTTGCATAGTCTGTATCCTTATGTATACTTAGGGTGGTATAAAATGTGGGTTTGGAGCTGAAATGCAAACTCCCATGAACTGTGTTGTGGGAACACACTCTGCAGCTGTGGGTTGATGTTGTTAGGAAGGTCTTTCTCTGTTCTCAGGAGAGTTGTTTATTTGGAGGACTGATTATTGCTTGCTTTGTCCCTCACTGTGAGTAGAAAGGTTGTCATTTAATTTAAAAAAAAAAAAAGAGAGAAGCAATTTATTGTTTGTTGTTATGCAGAGGCTCCAGATTTGTGCTAAACCACGAACTGAGTGTTTATTAAAGAAAATAACAGAGGAGCTGAACAAGCTTTCACACGACTTGAGTTCCATAGGTGTCACAGAATCAAGGAATCCTTAGATTTTCACTGTTTACCAGGACCAGTCTTCTGGGACCTCTCTGCAGCACATGGAGACATCTCGTGGGCAGTGACTAAATTGCATGGAAATGTGTCCTACTTTTTGATGTTTGAGGGGAAAAAAGGATAAAGCATAAAAAGAGAACAGCAGGGATCTGTTTGTGTGCATTTGATTTCCTTTAGCTTAGAAGCTGTTTCTAGTGAAAATCATAATATATTGCAGAAGAAGAGTAGTATGGTCCAAAAAGGATTGGGAACTGTTTAGCTGGGAGCATCTTACTGTTTCCAAGGCATATGCTGTCTGTGCTATGTGTTTCTTGGAGAAGTTATCTGCGTTAGCCATTTCCTGCATTTCTTCCTATTTAGAATGATACTTTTAAAGTTTTTTTCTCTTCAAAGCACTATTAATAATTTTAGCCACTGTTTGGAAACCTGAAGGTGAAATCTGCTTTGCTTGACTGCAGCCCTGAGCAGTGAGTCATTGGAGCTAGCACAGCTGGGATCCTGCTACACCAAGAACCTGCGAGTATCCTGTGGACAGTGGTCAACACACTGAGGCTTTTGGTATCAAACATGTTGAAGGAGGTTTTGGAGTGTCTTGTGCCAAATAAATAGAGTGTTCTGGAAGATAAGAGTAGCCTAGGTCTGCCATAGTTTCCAGTCTGTTTGCTGAAGCTGCGTGGGCAGGTATCGCTGCTGGCTTTGTTCTGGTGAATGCCAGGTTATGTTTCATGTGCAGGGGCTACTCTGTGGACTTTGTAAAGAGCTGTAAAAATAACTGTTGGGGGTTTATGCTTCCTGAAGCGAATGGTAATGCCCTTTCTAGCAACTGCTGCTTTACACTGAAGGCTTAGGGTGGCTTTTCAATGCAGGCATTTGGTAAAGTGGCAGACTAGCTGTTCTTAGAGACCACTTTAAAGGCTTTTGTTTTGTTTATTTGGCATTTCCACCTATTCAGAAATCAGGGCAGCTCCAGTTCTTGACTGTTTATCAGATTTCCTGACCTCCTGCTGCACATGGACCAAGAGTTTTCCAACACTTTCTTTAAAATTAAGTAATGTAGGCCCTGGGTTGCCATCCCCTTTGGCCAGGCAGGAGGAAGTAGAGGCTACACCTGGTGATACCTGCACGTGTAATTCCCAGGGGAGCTGCTGGGGAAGGCGAATGGTGCTTTGTTTCACCAGGAGTGCTGAATAGAGCCCAAACCTGAGCCCTCCTGGAGCCTCGCTGGTGGAGCCTGCCCTGGGCAACATGCAGAACTGCTCTCTGTCCTGTCAGCTTTGCTGTGGTGGGAGAAACTAGGGCACAGGATTTTTCTCAGGTGCCAGTTAAGCACTGAATTAGTGCTGACATGGAGGTGATGTTTTTTCTCTTTTCCTCCATCTGTGGCTCCACGTGGTTCTCTGCATTTGAGGGGTTTTATCCCCTTGTGACAGTGGGGAGCAGCGATGCAGTGCCCTTTGAAAGAGGGGAGTCCTCTAGCTTGCACCAAAAATCACTAAATGCAGGATTAAACTGGACTTCTCGTGAGCCCCATGGCTGAGCTGATGGAGCTCCCTGGGTATTGGGAGGTGCTGTGTTTTGGAAAAATGCCCCTGGGTAGTGCAGCTCCTGATGCAGTGTGTCCGAGCCCATCTGTCTTCTTCCAGGGTCGGGGCAGCTTTGTGCGTGTCCTAAAACAGAACAGTGAGGCATGAAAAACTCAGTGCCATCCAAGATTAGAAAATCCATGTCCTCTGCATCACTTGCAATGTTAATTCTCTTAAATTATAGTGCTGCAGTTTGTAATTTATTTGGGAGATGGATTCAATTAAATTGAAAAAGAGCTAATTTAAAAGTGAGGGTGTTTTACTTCCTGTGCAAGGCAAAGGGGCATGTGGAGTTCCCTGCCTAGGAGACACATTTAAGGCTTAAAGCATGCTGTGCCCCATAAAGCAATAAATAATTGCACAAATAGCTGGAACAGCTAGAATTATAACGGATCTTGGAAGAAAATCTCAAAAACTCTTGGAAAGGTTAAGGGCTTTAAGGCATCAGCCAGTCTCGAGAGGCTAAGAAGAAAGACTTTGTGCAGGGAGCAGGTGAAGCCAGGTTTGCATTGGGTGGTTTGTGTGGTTCTCTGGAGAGTCTGTGCTGGCACCTCATGTAGACCCGTTGGGTCCATCCTGATAGTTGCCCTGCAGACAGCAGCGCTGGGATGTTTCATGTTTAAATGTTTGGAATAGTGCTGCTTAAGGAGAAACTGTCTTAGCTGTGTCAGGGCCAAATAAGATGAGGAATTACCCCACAGAGCTTGTACAGAGGCACAGCCATTCCTCTTTCACCTTGCTGCTCTGAGGAAGGGCACTGGTCTTGCTAGTGGACTTGCTGTGCCAGTGCAGGTAGAGTTGACTTTGGCATGCTGCAGACTTCTCAGTCTGATCCTCGCTGTTTCACTCCCAGACTACCAGGTTAAACTGTCTGTGTGGTGCTAGCACTCTGCAGAGCAAGCTAGGCTGTGCCGTGGGGAGTCAGGTGGGCTTGCAGATGGGAAAGGCAGCAGCTGAGGAGCTCTGCAAGGGCAGCAGTAAAGCAGTTTGCTTATTAAATTGTATCATCCCCTGTGTGCCGTCTCGTTTTTGTAGAGAGGCAGCAATTGCCAAGCTGTTTGTGGTTAAACAATGCAGACTGTCATAATCCTGCTCCTCATCTCGCCTCATTAAGAACCTGGTCACGCTGGAGCTTTGCCCGAGCGAGGACTCCGAGGGCAGTTGTTCGTCCTGGTGCAGTGCCAGGACCGTGTGTCCCTGATAGCGCTGTTTCCTCTGAAATCAATTGAGATGTCACTGTCACTTGATCCCTGAGCTACTTAATGAACTGGCAAAATGGGCTCTATTTTTAGATCTCCCTTCAAACTCCTGTGCGTGTTAAAGCTCCCCTTGTCCTTAATGACGGGACGGCATTGGGTAGGATTTATTGGTTTAGTTTAATACGAGACCTACAGAACTGGAATAATAAGCTTCATTTCCTTGGAAGTGAGGAAAATTAAAACGGCATGGTTAAACCTGGGCAGCCGCCTCGAGACAGTAAAGGGATACATTCATGGCCAGAAGGATAAGGTGGAGCTTGGTTTTTCTTCTTGTCTAAGTTATAGGAGAGCCAAATACTACAGACACATGCCTTTGGGGAGTTCTTGCAAGCTTTGTAGATCGGATTTCTAAGTGTTTTCTGAATAGGGTAGAACTCCTGGTGGTTTACTAGGCAAGCTCAACAACTTAAAAAGAATATCTACTTCACTGCAAGTGCTAGACCGTCTTTCCCTGCATGTTTATAATTAATGTCAGAAAAATACTTTTGCTAAAACAAGAAAGAAACACAGACGTAGGTAATTTAATTTTTTTTGCTTCTTATGTTAGTCTCAAGCCAAGTTAGATAAAATATAATTTCAGGAAGCTGCTGAGAATGTCTTGAGGCTTTGCCTAGCATCCGTGTTTACACAAACATGCCCTTCTGGGGATCATATGTGGGGTTTGGGAGTTTTATTTCTGTAGGCTCACAGGCTCCAGGATTGTGCAGTGATGAGGGGAAGGAGCAGGCAGTGCACAGTTTTAATGCAAGTGGCAATTGTTTCCTGTTTTTCCTCCCATTCCACCAGATGGAAATCTGTGTAGGTGCAGAATGCATCTGCACTTTGCTTCTGTGGCACGGTCAAAATAAATGTAAGCAAAAAACCCATCATATAAGCAACAAACCAAACTCAAAGTCCATGAAACACAAGATGTACCAAACAGGTCACCCTTGAGCCTGGACTAAGGGTGAAAATTGGCCCCAGCAGAAATTATTTCACCATCTCTTTGTACATTCTAAAAACTAAATCATTTAAGTTGTTTTTTCTGCCATCCTCTGAGCTGAAGGAAGTGGTCCATCTTTGGTCTGGGAGTTGGGTAGTCTTACCAGATGTAACTGTCCATGTCCATGCACATGGCGGAAACCAAACAGCTCCATAGCTCCAGACTTGAGCTAGGTTATGCTCAGCTCCAGAAAAATCAGGCTGGACCCATCCTGTCTGTTAGGATAATTGAACAGCATGCTGGCAAAACTATCCCCTTGTTTTTCTTCATCCCTGTGCTTCATATATTTCTCCACCACAGAGTTAGCATTGCCCCTCTGCACCGATTGTATTGTACACCTGTTAAACCTCCAGCTACACGATTTTTTTGTTTGTGCAAATGATTTCTACATTCCTGCAGTGAGGGCATTCTCACGTCATAAAGAAGTTTTTACTAGTATGGTAAATTTCATTGTAACTTTGTGAGATCCATGAGGTCCCACCTCATTTTCAGATGCTTCTGCTGTCTTATGGGTATCCCAGAAGTCTGCTGTAAGGGAGAGTTTGTGATGCTTTGGCTGTGGCCTGATCGCTGGTGGGTGGGGTTTTGAATCTGATGTTTTACATCTTTTCTGGGATGAGTCCCTCATTAGGATGACCACATAATAAGTTCTGGGTTTTTTCAGACTCATGAATGAATCAGATGGATCTGATTGTACGTGCAGCTGTGAGCTGCAAAGCATTTGGTGCTAGAAGTGGACTCTGAAGTAATTGCTGCAATGCCTTGAAAAATCAGCAAGAACTAGCTAGAATGTCCAGACTATGTGAAAACTACGTCTAGGTGTTCATGTTGAAGGGGGAGGAATAAAAAGCAGTTTTCCCACTTCCTGTTTTCTGCCAGTTTTATGTTTTCTACCCTTCGAACTGAAATCATGGCGTCTAGACTCTGTACAAAAAATAAATTTTGGGTTTCTTGCCTTGAGGATAAAGACTGGGGGATGGGAGGCAGGTTCTGGGAAATACTGAGATTTTTAAACTTGACTTGTAGAAGTAGAAAGTATTTTTACAGTGAAGTGTTTGGTCATTTGAGTGGGATTTTTTTTTTTAAACCGACTTCCAGCAATTTAAATACTACATTAAAGGTGTAATGCTACCAGTAAAGGTTGTATTGGCAGTTTTGTCATCCTTGCCATGAACTCTGTGAATAATCACGTAGGGGATGCGTAGTGGGTAATGGAGTGAGAGTGCGGAAGAATTGGGGTGTGCATGGGGGAGTGTGTTGAGGATTACGGTGAAATGGCACATCCTGGAAAACGTGATGCTGTAGCTTGGTAAAGGAAGCAGAGAGTGGAGAAGGAGTTCACCAGCATCTTCCAAAACACATGGACTGGGGAGAGTCTTTGCCCATGGGCAGCTCTGCTCATCTCTGACCACACAGGAGCAGGAGGCAGGGGATATGTGACCTTGTCACCTGCACCTGGGCAAACACAGCCGGTAAACAGAGGACTGCTGTCCTGGTACCTTTAGTCAGGGTGGCAGGGTTATGATTCCTCTTGTAAATTTAAATTATGCATTTCTAGGCTTTTAAGTGCTTAGCTCTGTAATCTTCTTAACTTTCTGTTAAATAAGCTTTTCATCCATTGCACTGGCATTCAGCTGCAGACAGTAACAGTAAAATAACACCTTTTAAAAGTGGTTTTCTCTATAAAGATATGATGTCTCTGTAAGCTTGCAATAAAAAGCTACATTGGGATTTTGTTAAAATGCATGCAGAACCACCTGAATGAGGTGCCATGGGTGCTGGAGGCATTCTGGGGGTATTAGTGTGCTGCCCTGCAGAGGATGCCTGGCCATGCAGAGCTGTACCTTTGCCTGTACCCCTTGGCAAGATGTGCAACAGTGTCCAAACGCATTGCTGAAAATTGCTTATAGAAATGTGTACTGGCTTAATACAATGATGTGTTTTGGAAACAAAGATGATATGCAATGGAATTTTCTGTACCTTAGTAAAAATGAGAGGAATTCCATCAACTGCTCCCGTTTACAGGATTTTTTTTTTTTTTTTTTTTTTTTAGGTGATGGAAACTGAGAAGTCTCAAGATCCAGCCTGTGCAGAAGTGTCCAAAGGAAACAACCAGAGTCCCACTCTGGGAAGTGGCATACTGAAATACAGAAGTCGATCCCAAGGTAAAGCTGGGTTGATAAAAGATAGCAGTAGTAGAATTTTTCTGTTATGTATTTATTTTAGTTCTCTAAAAGTGAAATAACATTTCTTTCATTTGAAGATCATATTAGTTTATTTTGGAAGGAAAAACCCATCTGTAAGATGATTTGATTCAGCCTCCTGAGTTGAACTATTGTAGGGACTGAAATATTATGCAAAACTTTGGAAGCTCCTTTTACTTTTTTTTTTTTTTTTTGAACGTTTGCGTTCCATGTGTGTTACAGTGTGCTCTGTTACTGAGGTGGAGGGACACATTTCAACATGCCATCACCAAAATGCCCATTATGGCGAATAGCCCCCAAATTTTCTATTGCTTTGTCCCCAAGTCTTAACAGTAACCAGTGTGCAGAGCTTGATCATGTTCTCATACGTGATGCTTTCTGAGGCTCTCTGCCTCCCGTGTTCACCTTAATTTCTTATTTCTCATGTATTTTTAGTGTCCTCCAGGGAGCTCCTCTGCCAGGAGCCCCTGCGGCTCTTAAGTTGGTGGCTCACTCGGGATCCAGCCCCAGTTCCCTTGGGTGCTGATGCCCTTGGGCTGTGGGTGAGCCTGGAGCATCCACCAGCATGGGAAGGGAAGCCGCACTGAGAGATGGGCAGTAAACACAGAAATTTAACTGTTCTCCTAGAAGAAGAGAGGGGGAAGTGATGGGAAAGGGTTAGTTGTAGGTGTCAGGAGGGTTTGGGAGCGAAAGAAGTGCTGGAGTGCCGGGTCCTGCAAAGATGGCTATCGTGTCTGTGTGCAGCAGCATCAACCTCTGTGCTGGGGGAAGAGGAGTTTAAAAGCAGAGGTAATTTTACACCCCAAAGCAGGGAGTGGGTTTAAATTGCATTCTGAGCATTGGTGTGAATTCTGCCTGTGGATGCGTCAGCAGAATTGATTTCATGCCGAGTGAAAACAAGCGGCTGCCCCAGCTCTGTGCTCCGTCCCTCCCTGGCACCAGCAGTGATGCTTGTGCAGCCTCCAGGCAAGGAGGAGGTGGCAGAAAACGTGTTTGGGGCTCTCCTGGGCAAATTTGCAGTGTTTCTGCCTCAGTCTATGACGTGTGAGCTCTGTTCCCAGGGCACAAACAGAGCAGTGAGGATGAAAGGAAATCAGAGCTTCTGCTTTCCGTGTCAGCTCCACCTTCGCATTGGTTTAAAGTAATCTTAAAATCTTGTTGTGAAATCCAGATTGTGCAAATTTGGCGGTGGTCTTGGGTTTTCATCTGTAAAATAGGAGTTAATGGCCCTTCCCTGGGTGGTGGGGAAATGACAAGGATAAATCTGCAGGAACTGCTGTGACTGGGAATCCTGCAGGGACCTTAGAGAAAATGAGAATTGGAGGAGCCCTGGTGTGAGGAGTGGGATACTCTGGCTAATTACAGGATGTCCTTCAAGACAAATAATTCTGTTTCTTATGTGAACTCTACATTCTTCTCTTTAAAACAACTAGAATTGTTACCGGAAGGAAAGAAAATAGCATTTATTTGGCACATTTTTCCTTTTTCCATTCCAGTAAAAATTCCCTCGAAGTGACATGACACCTCTAGAAATGAATACTGCTACAGTGTCAGGTTTTTTAATTTTAAATAAATGAAGCTTGAGAGCTTAGTGCACTGGCAAATGCCATTGGGTATGAACAGCTGAATTTCTTTTCTGTCCCTGAGCTACTGGCTCAATTACCTTCTTCTTTTCCGTACTATCACAAGTGGCAGTGCTGAGGAGTTCAGCATCACTGAAAGACTGTAGAAAACCTATGATAGCAGGAAAAGTTCTTGGGTGAGTGTGATCAAAACTGGTTTCTAACTGCCCAGTTGGGAACTGCATAGCATTGTTTTAAGGTACTGTTTAAGCTGGGATTTGCAGGAGGTGATTATTGCCTGGTGGTGAGAGGTTAAAGCAGCTGTGAGATGTTTGCAGGATGTGTTTCTGTGGTTTTCCCTAGGTGCCGGATCCCGTTTGGAGTCTGTGGGAGAAGACGATGAGCTGACAGTGGAGAACGGTGAATCGAATTACGAAATAGCAGTGAAATATTCCCGAGGTGGAAGAAAGCACTCTCTGCCCCAGCAGCTGGAGTCAGCCGGAGCCAGACAGGTGGGTGGAAAGGCGAGGCTGGCTGTGAGCACCTCACTGTGCTCGGTGCTGTGACATCTGTCTGGAGCTCATAGACAGGAGTGAGGGTCGTGAAACAAAACCATGTAGGTACATCACAGGAACTGAAACCAGGCCTGAGCACCTGTGGAGAACTGCTTTGGGGATCGTTAAAGGCAAATACTGCTTGCTGTGGCCACAAGGTCCTAAGGCTGCTGACTTAAAAAAAAATCCTATTTCTCTTTATTTTAATGATTTGATAATGTAGGCTCCTGTCCCCTTCTCTCTCCTCCTCTTTTCTTCTCCTTCCCCTTCCTCGTCCTTTTTTCTTTTCTGTTCCCTTTTCCCTTTCCCAGATAAGAACTTGAGTATATCATGAGGTTACCTTTAATCTTTTTAATTGAGATTGTGACTGATACATTACCAAATTATTCTACTGTGCAAAATGTGGGAAAATTACTGTGGCAAGATTCACTTTGACTGTAGTGAGCTGGAGTTTCATCCCTTGAACTTTTTTTTTCTGAATATGTCTGTAAGATACTCCGTCTCTCTTCCCTGACACATGCAATTTTCCCGGTATGACGTCCCCAGTATCTGTGCCAAGCAATCAGAGCAACTTCCCTTGTTTGCTGATGTTTGTTAGGACTACCATATCGTGAAGAAATCTACGCGTTCCTTCAGTGCTGCCCAAGTGGAATCTCCATGGAGACTGACCCAGCCGTCCATCATTTCCAACATCGTCCTGATGAAAGGGCAAGGCAAGGTGAGGATTTCTGCATGCGGCTGGTTTGTCACGTGTAGCAAGAGCTGGCCTTTGAGAGGTGTCTCCCATACCCAGGACTTCCAGCTCTTCTCGAGGTAGCCAGTAATAATAGTAATGCTAATAAATCCTGTGTTCAAGCATAAATGCCAAAGTTACACCTGCAAAATACAGGGGAGGCGATGTTTGTGTCACGCACTTGACACAGGGTGACTTTCATTCTGGTATGGTGCATCTCGTCATTACTGAGATGCTGAATATTAATAATGGATCTTTAAATACATATGTTGGTGCAGCTGCAGAAGAGTACCTGTTGACATACATATTTATAGAGAAGCATATTTTCTTTCTGCGGAATCTGGATATATTTAAAAAAAAATAATTAAACACTAAACTCAAAGACAGGTTCCTGATTTATTGCTTATCTGAGAGCACTGAATTCCCTGAGTCAAAAAGTCCTCTTCTTTCCCCCCCATAATTTGTTTACACCCTTGCTAGATACCAGCAGGCTGAATGCTGAGAAAAAATAGACAAGCATTAACCTAGGTGTTTATTGTTTTCCCTAATCCAATCCACACTAGTATTGGAGCTGTCATATAAATATGCTAAAAATATGCATGTCTTTTCATTAAATACTCTTTAAAGTCATCAGATGGATATGTTTTGGACTAAGAAGACTTGTTTTGACTTCCAAGCACAAATGCAAACCAAATCATTTTGCTTTTCCTTGTTGTGCTCTATATTTAGCAAAGAGTTAGAAAGGATGATTTCTCTGGGTGGACTGACTGACAGTTGTTTTAATTTCCCTTGGTTGAGGAGCTTCAACTGTTCTATAACATTTCTAAGCAAATATTTCTTCATTTTTCATGTACCTATTTTTTGACCCTGTTTTTCTCATGAAATTAGATTATTACTTCCTATGGGTTGAGTCACCCTCTCCTATCTTTCTGCAGTTAGCTCCAAGGTGTTGGGAATCAGCTGGAAGCATGCAGACTCTAGTGGTCATGAACCATGTAAAGCAGCTGCCATTGTGGGTGCCTCCTGCCCACCTTTTGGGTGATCACCTCTATTAGGGATTGCCCTGCGTACAGTTTGTGCAGTAGCATTTGATTTATTATCTCTGTGCAGATATGGGACTTGAAAAGTTTTTTCACAGAGTTGCGGTGTTGGTGGCTGGGAGCCAAATGTTTGCCTCCAGTTTTTCATCTGTAGGTAGATCTGCAAGAGGTGGTTCTCTGCTGTGCAGTGGCAGCACTTCTCTGGGATGGTGGGCTAATAGAGGAGCCGCTGTACTTTGCAGACATATTTCTCCCAACCTATCCCACAGACCTGTGGGGAAAACTGCTCTGTCCAGGCAGGGGAGTGACAAAAGCCTCATTCTTTCTCTAGGTTGATTTGCAGTTGATAATTGCACAGGGAACAGTCAGTTATTTTTGCTGCACAGCTAAGATGCTTCCTTTCTAGAAATAAGTAACATCTTATCAAATTACTAACTTACAAACTGTTGTGGTCTGCTTTATATTCATGGAATAAAACAAAAGAACTGGTTGTTGTGTTGCGTTGTCGACACAGTGCTTGCCCTGGCAGCATCCCTCAGCTGGAGAGCACTGCCCAAGGCACTAATAATGTCCTGTGGCTTCAGGTTACTAAAGCACAACAGTTTTCCACTTCCCTTGTCCGCCCGGTCAGTGACTTTTCTCTTTATTCTGTAAAATGCATGTACAACAGGGACAAGAGGGGAAATACGGGGAGGGGGAGTACATCAAGGAAGTGATTTGTCTGGGAAATAATTCAGCCGAAGGGGAAGAGGTTCATTCTGCTGTGCTCATCCATTCCCTGATCAGCTTTGAAGATGGTCCCACACCAACAGGGGCAGTGCAGGGGTAAGATCTAACGGATGGAGCCCTGGGGAATCTGTTGATCTAGATTTATTTAAATAAAACGTGATACATGTCTCCAGAATAATTACAAATGTACATGTGAATGGCAGCCCCCACTTGCCATTCCCCTTTCAGCTACATTCCTGACATTGCAGCACTGACCTTATGTCATGTTCTTAAACTTTTCTTCTTCCTGAGGAAATGTAGGATCTGTGACATACGAGAAACCTACAGTTAATCCTGGGTATAGATCTCAGGGGTGCGACTCTACTGTCTATCAGTTTAAAAGCAATGTGTTACTGTTTATAAAATGAGAATGGAATTACATAAAGCCATCGACCTAGTGTTTTAAAAGAACCCAGAGTAATCTCTAAGTACAGTTTGCGCAATTTCAGCTTACGGTGAAATGCAGGCTTAAAGTGCCTGGATCTACGTTTTGGGCTGATAAGTGTGTTGATATTAGAGTGAAAGAAATTAGGAAATGCTAGGAGAGAGTTAGATGGCAGCGCAATTCTTCAGAAGATTTTGGGTTTTCATCTTTCATTTGTCTCGTGTGTTACCAGCAGTCTTTCTTACACAGGTGATAACAGAGTAATGAGCCAGCTGTGTGTCTTCTCCTTCCTTTTCTGTAGGGTCTTGGATTCAGCATTGTGGGAGGTCAGGATTCTGCTCGCGGACGCATGGGAATTTTTGTGAAGACTATATTCCCAAATGGAGCAGCGGCAGCTGATGGAAGGCTTAAAGAAGGTATGGCAGAGAGAATCCACCTGCACAGCAAGGATCACAGTGGGATATTATTTCCATCCAGCAGGAAAATTTAAGTATGGCTTTATTTAGGCACCTGGCCATCAGCAAGAGGCTGTGAAGGATGTTACACACCCTGCTCATTCATCCTGTGGAAGATCATTCATAGCAATTAACATGATTATATTGCATATTGGGAAGGGGAAACTGCAGTATAGTGGTGGTTGCTTTTTTTCCCTTCCTCTTCCATGAACTTCATTTGCCCAAACCATAAGCTGCAATTTTTCTATTGGAAAGGGTGATTGACAGGGAAACATATATAGATAGCTAACCAACATCTGGCTTAAAGATGCTTGTCTGAGAAGGGGTTATATTGAGACACATGTCTGGGAGAGGCTCTTTTGTGCCCTTGTGCTCTCTGGGCCTCTTGATATGATTTTGACAAGAATCAACGAGTAAGAGTCCTAACCAGAGAAAGAGAAGGATGGGATTGGTAGTAAGATCACTCAGCAAGTTAGAGAAGCAGATATATCCTGATTTTATTAGTGCTTTTCCAGTGTTGATCTCTGAGCTGGATGTGTAGCCTGCTCTGCGTTTGTTATACCCTGGTCTGAGTACTGTGGCAGACAGACTCTTACACACTGTTGAAAATACAAAGTGACCATGAGTTCATAGCGGTGATTTACAACTCTCCTGCAGGGATTGTGTTACTTTGCTTCTCTTGAGCTGCTCCTGTGTTACTTCTCTCCTCATATCATCGTTCCTCTCTTTACATCTTATCACACTTGTTGTATTTGAGGCTGCTTTTGGTGCCAACTCTCACACTTGCTGCCAGAGGGAAGCTCGCATCACTGCGTCACAGGTTGTGCACTTGCCGTGGGAAGGCAATAAGTAGCAGCTGTCCCATAAACCCAGCAAGCCTTTGCAGGCTATTCATAGCTTGCATACTCTCTTTTCTTTTTTTTTACTGAGGCTAGGGAAGGAGAGGAAGGGTAGTCTTATCTGATGATACTGCCCCTTCTAATTTTGCACAGATGCAAGTAAAATTGCAGAAAGTAGGTCTGGATCATGCTGATCCTTCTTTTAATAAAATGAAGGTAGATCAGCACAGGTGGGTTTAAGTAGTAAGACCTAGAGCCTGGAAGCTGGTAGAGGTCTGACAGGATATGTTCCTTGGGGTGAGAAAGACGCTTGCTACCACAGTGTGTGCACTACATGCTTCTCTGTTTGCAAGCATTTAGTGAAGAACACATTTGCTTTCTGCATGTGGATGCAATTCTAGTTTTCTCTGACCAGGCTTTGAAGTGATGTGCTGTAGTGTTTCACTTAGTTTCTCATTTCTTCTGTTGTTGCTTACAAAAGAAAGTCAGTTTTATAGTCCCGTTGGACTTCATGTCATAATAATCTATTTTCAGACTTTACTTAAAATCCATAGCGTTTTCAGCTTGTTTGTTAGTATGAGAATGCCAGTTAAGGGATCTCTGCTGAAGAACAGTCTTTACTCTGCTAATTCATCACTGTTAACTTGTAGAAGCATTAGTACAAGTGCAAATAAACTGAGAAGAGTAAAAGGCTTTTTACTGAGCCGTTAGTTGGAATCCTTACTGTAGTGGATCACTTAATATACACGAAAGATGGTTTAAATCTTTATAGTCTTACATTGATGACTTCCTTTTTTGTATCTAATTACCAGGGGATGAAATCCTAGAAGTTAATGGAGAGTCTCTACAAGGACTGACCCATCAGGAGGCCATTCAGAGGTTTAAGGTAACATGGATGTAGTGCAGGAGAGATCCACGCTCCTCCTCATTCATTGCCATCTCATGCTCTCAGTTTTATATTCTTTTGGTACCACAACTTACCGTAGGCAGGTTTACTGGCAAATGTTGTTGTATCGTGTCACTTTACTGGGGTTCTCTGCTGTCTCTGCAGCAACTGAAGAAAGGTGTGGTGACCCTGACGGTGCGCACGCGGCTGCGCAGCCCGAGCCTCACGCCCTGCGTGACTCCCACCTTGCTGAGCCGCTCCAGTTCTCCCAGCTCCAGTGCCAGCGGGGGCATCCCAGTCCCCGGCCTCGATGAGGCTGATGGTTCCTCCTCCAGCCGCAAAGGACCTGGCCCAAAGGACAGGATCGTCATGGACGTGACACTCAATAAAGGTCAGGGTCCACTGAAATGGTCTTAGAGAACAAATCCCTGCTTCTTAGGGAGATTTTTGGGAGTAGGCTAGAGACTCTTATATTCAGGGCACCTGCCTGTGTTTGTCTGATCTTGAGCCACAGGATGGGGGAGAAAAATATCCTCTAATCCAAAAACTTCTGAAGAGTTCTGCTTTCCCCATTTTGCTGCTCCAGAGCCAGCAGGCTCTTACAGGTAGCAGTCAGTGTCCATGCTGCTGAAACAGGGAGGCTGTGAGAAACCAGACAAAATTTGAATCAGCCTCTCGGATGGCCATCATCCCAAGTGGGCTGTGCCCTTCTGGTAAAGGGCAGCTCCAGGGAAGGCAAGGCTGCACAGACTGTTGAAAAGTTCCCAGATGATCTGTTTGAACTCCTCATTGAGGGTTGCTCTCATTATCAATGATTGCTCATGATAAATGTAAAGCACATGCTGTATGTGTTGGAACAAACATACCTGTTTTTAAGACTTAAAATTCAGTGATTTTAAGGGTTGGATTCAAAATTTGGAGTGAGAATGCAAGATGTCCAGCAGTTCCTACTTTTGGGATGTTGTTACCTAAAAGAAAGCAAAGGTGAAACTGAACAGAGGTGATCACTGGACCAGAGATAGTGTCTCACTTTCCTTTGTGCCTCTTTGCTGAGGAATACCATGCAGTTATTTAACAAAGGAGAGCAATACAGTATCTTCTGTGTTCATGTTTTCTGCAATAATTTTAAGTGACATATTTGTTGTATTGTTGCCCCTACTCCTTTGTGCCTTGGACCAGATCAGACCGTGTGCGACATTTCCAGGAGGTTCCCACGGCACACAGAGTATTTTCTGAGAGTGATGGATCTTAGAAAACAGTCAGGATCAGCTGTTTTCAGTCCTGATTTCCACTTGTTGATCTTGGCTTCCTGACTGACTGCACCTAAGGCCAGCCCTAAAACAATACATGAGTCCTGATCTCAGATGGGATGTGGGAACACAAACACTTGTGTGTCCTGTGTGATTGCAATCTGCCACATTTCTTTGTACTTCTTTTTCACAGAGCCAGGGGTTGGGCTTGGCATTGGTGCCTGTTGCCTCACACTGGAAAACAGTTCTCCCGGAATATACATTCACAGCCTGGCCCCAGGATCAGTGGCTAAAATGGATGGCAGATTAAGGTTAGTTAAAGCAGAAACGTGCTAGAGTGATTTTACAATAAAATCAATTGAGACTTTGTTTTCACCAATTGGTTGATGCAGCAGGGAAGAAATTTATACTTAAGAGTTCACCAGAAAGAAAACATTTGAATAAAGACATTCCAAAGTGATATTAAATACCCAGGAAACATTATTCTGTGTGCTGGAAGCAGTTTGATCATTAAGGTTTGGGTTTGCTTTTTTTTTTTTAAATCCTCTATACAGAAAGCTGAGCCTAATAGCACCCTTTGAGAAAGGGAGCAGCAAGAAGTGCAGCCTCATGTCTTTTTCTGAGAGTTGTAGCCAGAGATCCCAGACTGGGAGGAAATTTGCAGAGCTTTGCTAAAAGCTCAGTCACCTGAAACTCCCTTAAAAAGATCTGGGGGAGATGTTCTTGCAGCTGCCTGTGCCCATGGCTGCAGCAGCACTTTTCTGCCCTTACTGTCAGTCTGGCAGGATTGCTGCAGACTGACCTGCCCCACTCATTTACTCTCTCCTGGAGTTTGAATGTCTTTAAGGCACCATAAAAGAAAAGCAATTATTCCTAGGGTTCCCTTGTGCTTTACACTGGATTAAGTGGTGGAGCCTTATTTGCTGTTCCTCTCCTGAAGGCTTTATTTTAGAAAACCATTGGATGAAATCTCCCACCTTTCCGTGTTCCTGCATAAATGCTGGCGAGTACCGGGAGCATCACTCCAGAGGGGAGGTTGAGCTGAAGACACCCTGGGACTGTGTGATCCACACTGAACACGTGGTGTGAGCACTGATACAGGGAGGCTGAGCAAATGCCTTGCTTTCGCATGGCTAGAGAGTGTTTTCTGTTTCCTTGCTCATCAGGAAAACTGCGATAGAGCAATTCAGTTTCTTGGAGAAAGGGAAGAAGATAATTTTATGGTGGCATTGCTGCCAAAACGCTTGAAAGTTTCTGCTGTATAGAAATGTCTGTAGGAGACAGTATTTAATGGTAACTTGCTTACTTGTAAGCCCCTTTGGAAAAGATTGCAGTGCTGTTTACGTCTGTATGTAACAGCTGTATTGTTTATTAGGTTTACGTGATTGATTGTATCCAGGCGTGCTTCCCAGATTTCTGGCTTGCTTCTCTGAGACATTGCTTCTGTTGTCCCATCAGCAATTTATGGCTCCATAAGCCAAAACTTTTAGGATGGTTTTGATTTTTGGAAAACTCTGTTAATCAAATACTGGCTTTGCAGTGCCAGGAGAGGTTTGAATTCAGTTTCTCTGTATCTGAGCTCCCCCTCTCAGTCATGTGGCTGTGTAAGTGACTCCATTTGTGTACTTCCTAATAGCTGTGTAAGTCTAAAGGATGGGCAGAGCAGCAGTGTGATTGCACAACTGATAGGTTGCCATTTTGCCTTTAGTGTGTGTATTCACAGTGCAAACACAATTTCATTGTCACACGTAGCCCATCATAAATCAGTAGTGGTAGATTATTTGAGAGCGTCTGTTCAAAGCAAATGCTTCAGCAATTGTGGAGATTGCTTTAATGATATCCCTACTTGATGATATTTTCTTCTGAGTAGCTCCAGATGTCTGAGCACCATGAGCAAAAGTTAAGAAACTGAGAACACAAAAGTAATCATAGAATCATGAATTGGTTTAGGTTGGAAGTGATCTTAAAGATCATCTTGTTTCAAAACCCCTTCCAAGGGCAGGGAATGTTCCACTAGACCAGGTTGCTCAAAGCTCCATCCAACCTGGCCTTGAGCACTTGCAGGGATGGGGCATCCACAGCTTCTCTGGGCAAGCTGTTCCAATGCCTCACCACCCCCTTCACAGTAAAGAATTTCTTCCTAATGTCTCATGTAACCCCACTACTTTCAGTTTGAAGCCATTCCCCCTTGTCCTATCACTACTTGTCCTTGTAAAATCACATGGTGTGCTTTCCTTCAGGAGATTTTTGTGCCTTTTTTTTGTTTTCAATGGGTTCTATATGTTAATTTTTAGCAAATACAGGCTTATCAAGCTCAGTTTTTTCCTGGAGTAATTTAAGAAACTCATATCTAAATCATGAATTTCTTACCAGTGTTTAAGGTAAGTAATTCAGTATGATGCAAAGGAACAGTCCATCTGAATCTCATATTTCCTCTTCTGTGTTCAACAAGTATCTGAATTCAGAAGTGGAACTGAAGTTTCACCCTGGTCCAAATGCATCCAGTTTTCTCAGTTGATTTAATAAGATTTTTTTAGCACTGATGCTAAGTGCGGAAGGGAGCCTTCCTCATGAAGTCAACAGGACTTAAAGCATTCACATCACTGGGAGCACGAACAAGACCGGCTTCTCTGCAAGTCACATTTTTTCCAGACACTCGTATCTTTGAGAAAGCTTGGCCATCGGTTGAAAGTAGAAGTTTTTGTGTAAAAAGTGGTTGTGGTTAACTGACTGTGTGTCTCTCTGCAGTCGGGGTGATCAGATCCTGGAGGCAGATTCTGTGAGTCTGCGTCACGCGGCGTTAAGCGAAGCCTACGCGATACTGAGTGAATGTGGACCAGGTCCGGTCAGCCTAATCATTAGTCGTCATCCTAACCCAAAGGTGAGGAGAAAAGGAGTTGATGTATCTGGGTTGCTTTCATTTGAGGCAGTAATTTGAGTCCCACTGTCTGGAAAGCAGCAAATGAAGAAAATTGGATTTTTCTCTCCAAGACGTGTGTTGTGCAAGATGTCAGTATTTTAAGAATGCTTCCCAGTTTTGTAGGTTGTAGCAATGCTGGACTGTTCCTGCTGCTTTTTACTTAGTCACCCACTGATTGAATGCAATTTTCCTGGAACTGTTGAGTGAAGTGTTCCCATCTTTCTCAGTACTTGGATCAAGTAGCAATGCAAATACGGCACAAAACCTCTTCCTCCTAAAAGTTAGTTTGCAGTTAGTTTGTCTTAGAGTAGAATATTATTTAGGGCCAGGGATACAAATATCAACAGATTGAATTGATCAACTATAATGAAGTAAAATCTGTCCAAAGATCAAAGCTTTCCTTCAGGAATTAAAACGTGAGAATTTGGAGTGTACTGCTACTGTGAAATCCGTGCAAGGTCAATTTGGAATAAGACTGTGTTTACAAAATAAGTGTTTTCAAGCATTTTTTAAAATTGATGATAGAAGATGAAAGCCTTTTAGCCAAGCTATAGGGAATAACAGCTTCTTTTATTTCAGTATTTCAAAGAATTTCATGAGTGTATGAAAAAGGAATGAGTGTTTAAACAGGAATGAAGCTGTAAAAATATTTGCATTAGTGGGTCTAGAGAGCTCTGACTTTTGAAATCATAAGTGCAAATGGAGGCCTTAATAAAGCTATATCTAGGAGAACTCAGGTTTCTTATTTTATAATTAATAGTGTATTTTCTGCTAAATTATATATACGAACAATCAACAAATAGGGGTCTATTGCCCAGGGTTTATTATCATTGCTGCAAGGCCTTTTGCTTCTCGAAAGAAAGAGGCTGTGCTTCTGTTAGTGAAAGGTAAGCGCGGAGAGGGTAAGAGTTGGGCTTATAGCCCAAGATAACAGTATTTGTAGGAGTCCGTGTGCTGTGCTAAACCAAACACAGTGGTTCAATGTCATAGCATTATTCAGGCTTATAGACTTTGTGGAGAGTCTCTAAGTAGCATGAAATAAAAACTCCATGGAGTACAGCCTGCCCTTTCTCCACCATCCTTCATCTTGCTGTGGTAGGGTCTTGAAAGCTGATGAGGGACCTAATCTGGTATCTGCTGAAAGGATGAACTGAGTTAGGCTAATTGCTTGCTATTACTCAGTAACAGAGGGAAACTATTAAATGGCTCCTATTACAGTTTTCCATAAGTGATATTTATGATGACAACAAATCCTTTGCCAAGAAATGCTAGGAAAAGTTGAGCTGGAGACACCCTATTGCATTTTTTTCTGCATGCAATATTGAATCCATAATCCCTCATAGCTGGATCTCTGGACTAGTGTCCATATGGGGACCCATATTTATTTTTTTGTTACTGTCACCCATTTTCTGAAAGCACGAGGTGGTCTATAGATATGCTGAGTATTTTATTAAATTTTATTTTATTTTAATAACTCTCAATAATATCCCAGCCTGCAGATTAGAGTTAGAAATTAGCTTGTTCCTTTCCAGTTTGAACTGCCTGAGATGCAGGATGCTAAAAATCATAACTGGCAGAGCTTGCAGAAGCATGGATTTTTGGTTAACTTTAAACAAATATTGCAGTGTGCCCAGGACCTGGTTTTACTGCTGGGACATGTTGTTCCAAAAGGTTTGTGTCAAGGCCCTGGATCATAGTCTCAGGACTCAGTCCATGTCCTGTAGGAACTTCCTGTGCCCCAGGAGCCCAAGGGCTTTTGGTTTGCTATAAGGTCATACTACGGGGTGGAAACAGAGGTGTGTTTTTACAAATGTTCATGTTGTTTCAGACATTTTTATATATAATATCTTTATTTTATAACACAAAAGGTCCACAGTACATTTTGTTGCTGAATATGTTCACTGCAATGTTTTCATGTACTTCCAAGAGAAATACCACAAAATTTTCTTTCTTCTTGTTATTCTGAGTGAATATGGCATTTAGACTATGTTTAAACTGCTGAGTTTGCTTCAGAATCTTTCAAATCTTCATGGTTCAGGAAGATTCAAGTTTCTAGTCTCTATTTATGCTGAATTTTAATTAATGTAAAACAATGCGCATAGAAATTATTTTTGACAGAATTAATTTGCTTTCTGTTCTTAAATATATATTCCTGCAGAGTAGTTGTTCCTGTTATAAAATTATATGTTTTCCAGTAATAAGAATTAAGTGTATGCCAGTAATTAAGGTCTAGATTGGCAAATATGGTAAACCAGTATTTATTCTTAAACCAGAGGAACATTATTTACCAATTACTGACATAGGGTTTTTTTTAAAAGCAAGGAGAAATGAAAATTAAAAAGACAGCTAGTATTATGAGAAGTCTGGTATTCTTCCTGTAAGTTAAATGTAGAATAGCTTAAGTTTCTGATGTATGCTTGTTCAAAGCCAGTCTTTGTCTATTTTAAAGTAATATTTTCTTAATAAATCAATGTAGAGCACTTAATTGAGTTAAAATTGTGCTGTAATGACTTCATTTGATTTCTTTAAGTCTGGTGCTGTTTTATTTGTTTGTATAGTGTGGCACTTGGATGCAATCTTCAGGTAGCTGGCAGGCTTCTGCCTCCTGGTTTCTGGAAGAAAGTGGCGTGGAGGGGAGTCTGAGTCAGGGGATCAGAGCTTTAGGAGCTCTCAACTTGGGCTTCCTCATTGCATCTTTAAAAGTGATGGCATATATCAAATGAGTCATGTACTTGTACTAAGTGGTAAGACTTTCATCATTTCACATACCTGGTTTGAACTCTTATCTTCCACTTAACTTCAGGTTTCGGAGCAGGAGATGGATGAAGCAATTGCACGTACTACCCACCGAGAGAGCAAGGACGCCAGCTCCTCTCATGTCACAGGTAGCAACATGTTCTGTTGTAGTGTGTGTCCTTTTCCAGATGCGGGAATGTTTAAGGGCTTGCTCTGAAGTTCCCCCAGTATCAATATTTCGAGAGCCCTCGAAGCAGCAGAACAGTGTAGGGAGTGTCATCACTCTGTCCACTGCAGAAATTTTAGTGCAAACATCCAGTTCAGATGGATCGACTCTGTGGCTCATGTTACTGCCTTTGTTTCGCTAGGCTGCCAGGATCTGAAAGTAGGGTTGCCAAGAAGTGGTTGCTCTGTCCTTTTTTTTTTTGGAAGTGAATGGGAAGCACAACATCACAGTAGGGAAAGGACAGGAGGAATCTACTCCGTCTGTGTACACTTGCCCATGTCAGTGGCAAACCCCCCCCCAAGTATTGTGACCGTTTGAAAAAGTCCAGGTGTTGAATACTGGACTATATGTTTTAATTCCATTTTAATATTTGAAGTCATGTCCATATGTATGCTCTGGCATCTCTGTGATGTATTTGAACTCTGGACTTCGCGCTTGCTACAATCTGACAGATCAAAGCAAACTCTTGGCAATGGCAGAGTGGCCAGTAAAATGATGTTCAGACAGAAATGCTGGATTCGTCATTATCCCCTTTATGTGTGTGTCAGCTAAGACCTATTTTGAAGTTGACCTTGGCAGTGGCTGCTAATTTGTCATTTGAAGTTGCCCCTAGTCAGCAGATGCTCCAGCAGGTGAGGAAGACCATCTCCTGCTCATCTCTTTTTTCATAGCACTGTGCTGGGCCTGGCTGGTGTAACATGTCTCTGTGATAACATTCCATCTGATCTGAGGGAGACCATGTAAAAGGTTTAATAAATCTCATCTTAGGAAAGCAATTCACGTAATAAGTAAGTGGGATTAAACACAGCCACCAGCTCAGAAGGTGAATGAGAAGCTTTTTTGGGTATGTGGACCACAACTTTAATTTTTGGCATCTAACTCACCTGTGTTTAACAGGAGCTGTACAAAAGAGTCCGTCTCCTAGTGTAAAGGCCAAGCAAGGAGAGACGTCATCTCCCCTCAGCTGGACTATGAAACGCTTCCTGGAGCCAGCAAGCCGGGTAAAATGATTAAGTGCAATAAAAACAGTGTCTGCCTCAAATTCAGCTTTTACTGAAGCTCTTACTTGATTAGGGAGTTCAAACCCAAACCTGTATGCTCCTTCCTTGTCACGTAAGAATGTTTCTTGCATGACACATTCAAACTGGGACAGCAGCAAGCTCCTGTCTGTCTGTGTGACTGTAGCCTTTGGGGGTGATATGCAGAACATGGCAGATGAGTCTGCGGGCTCCCACCTCCTGCCATCCCAAAGGAAACCCTGCTCTATGGGACACAGAGGTGAAGTTAGCACGAGAGACCTGAACCTGTGGGCAGAAGGCTGAGCACTTAGCCATTGCAGTGGAAAAGTCTGTTCTTCCTGAGAAAGCCAAGGAAGCCACAGACACTGTTTCCAGAGGTACAAACCCTTTGCTTCTCTCAGCGTAGAAGGTGCTTAAGGGGAACTACAGAAGTGAATGGTTTCATCCCTTGTTTCTGCATTGAACCACACCTGCAAAGTGGTGGGATTTGGAATCCCTTTTCAGTTATTATACTGTTTAAAAATGACGTGCAGCATTTCTGCCATCCAACTTCGACAGTTTGGCTCTCGATACACTGACAAGTCCTCTATTTTAAAAATTGGCTTTAAACTTCCCTTACTGACACAGCAATGAGAGTGGAGTTTGTGGTGCTCACGTGCAGGCAGGGGCTTTAGGCATTGATGATGGCTGGTCACCAGGCTCCCTTTTTTCCAGCAGGGATCTGTCAGCTCTGAGGCAGAGCTCTCCCAGTACTTCTCGCACGACAGTACGAGCCATCTCCCGTTTCCTGATGCGGTAACTGGCCCCTGCGATGAAGAGCAGCTCCGTCACAAGAACAGAAACAGTTTGTTGGATGATGGCAACCTAAGTAAGCTCTGGAAACGTCTGATTATTTGGCTAAGGAGGGGAGAGTCACTGAGCACTGGGTACTTTACAGGAGAGCAGTGGTGATCCCTGTGCTGGTGTGAACTGCTGGACAGTGTAGTGCAAGCCAGTGCAATCATAGGAAATTCTGGGAAATTGAAGGGCTTTACAACAATACACTTAAGTGCATGTTTCCATGGCATTTTGTTCAAATTGCTGCTCTAATTATGTGAAAATGACTTTATTTTATTGGTTTGGCTGAAGCTAGATTGACAGCACTGTGGATTTGGTATTTTTTTCAAGTGGCTGATGATCATTTGATTTATTACATTTAAATTAAAGTGTTCATAGCTCTCTCAAAAACAATTTTGAAATGTCACATAGCAGTGAAAAAACAGATGCGCAGTTTGACATCAGATATTTTGCACGTGTGTCTTCCTCCCCATAGTAACTGACTTAAAGATTCTTAAGTGTCCTTACTGATGTGCACCTGATCTAAGACTCAAAGGATATTGCATTTGTTCTCCCTTTAATATGGTTCTTAAGTAATTTCTTTGTCAAGAATTTATTTTTCTCTGGAAACTATTTAATGTTTAAAAGCATTTTTACATTCCTTAGTAGTCACCAAACAAAGCAAAACCAAATAAGGTGAATTTCTTTCTGCAAAGTATGAGGAAAGGGTTCTTGGGTTTGTTAGAACTTAGTTTGAAACTGATTGTTGTATGCTTCAGTCTTTGTTCAGAAGAGCAATTTTCGCTCTCTGTAAGTTAATGCAGGCAGTCCTGAGCTTAGATTTAAGCAAAATATAAAAGCAAATCTGTTGTTTAAATAAAAATACACATTTGAATTTGCATCCCTTTCTTGTTTGAGTCACAGTCATAATTTAGAAATAAACTGAAAATAGAACCAGATGTGCCATGAACTGATTTCAGGAGTTACCTGTAAATGGTAGTGCTATCTACAGCCCCTCCTGTACTTAGCAGGACATGAAAAACGTGCTTTTTGCTTTATGAAGAGAAGTTAAGCCTCCTCTGAAAACAGAGCCGCATGTATTCTGCTGAGGTCAGAGGCATGGTATTAAAAATCATCTGCAAGTACAATTAAAGTATAACTTCTCTTTTCCCTAGGTGCTAGAGATGGGGGAGTGGCAAAAGCAAATGGCCTGGCTCCAACAGCTACCGGAAGACTGTCTGGCCATCACAACAAACCCGTGGAGTCTGTCCGACCCGGCATCCTCAGTGACAGCCCCAAATCTGCCCGCAGCCCCTTTCACCGACAGAGGAGGGTTGTCTTCTATGATGGGGATGGCAGCGATGACGATGAAAGTTCCCACTTGCACAGAAGCCAGAGGGCCAAGAGCCAGGAGGATGCTGGCATTGTCATGACAACCTCATCTGTAGAAATCGATGAGGAGAGCCAGGACAGTGAGTCATCTAGATACAGTGGCATGGAGACATCTTCCCCTGCCTTCAGCAACTCCGTGGAGTCTGCAGACAGCACACTGGAGCAAACTGAATCTCCTTTCTTCCCCATCATAGCATTCGATTACTCGAGTGTGCCTGAAGTTCGTCTTGGCAGCCTGAGTTTGAGGGAGCTCCGGGAAGCACAACTTGAATCTAAGAGGTCACCAAAACTTGAGCACAGAGCAGTCACAAGAGTGAAAAGCATGATGAGCACAGAATGCCGAAGCCTTCAGAGACACAGGACAGAGGAGCATAGCACATACAACAAGCCTGTTGCGAGGATGCTCCCTCACAGCAAGAAGTGTGAAGCACCCGATGGGGCTGGGCAGGGCCAGGTTGAAGTTGTCACTCTGGTTCGCAATGAGCACGAGTCGTTCGGCCTGGATTTGGAAATCCAAGCCATGCCTTTAAAGGTTGTTGTCACAGGGATGCGGCCAGGTGGAGCAGCAGAAATGGTAATTTTAAAATTTGAGTTGCCTTGTTGTGATTTGCTTCCCCATTGCAGGGATGATGATGATGATGATGATTACTATTATTATTATTAAGCAAGTGATCTGTTGAGAGTAAGTGCAAGTGAGGTTTTTTGTCTTTGCTGGGCAAAGTGTCTCACCGCATATTGTTCCGAAGCTGGTGCTAAGTGAAATGTTTCTGATTCAGAAGCGCATCCAGGATGATCAAAACTAAGAGAGGCGGGATGCAGACCCAACGAGATGGACTCACCCCCACTTGCAGTTGCAGTTTTGAGGGAATGCAGTTCTTGTATTTGTTTCACCAGGGGCAAAGACAAAATAAATATATCCTGGTGATAAAAGTTGTTTATTATGTTCTGTTATCTTATATGCACGTTATCCTGTATTACACAGGTCTGGAACTAAGAGGCCTTAGGTGCTGGCCAGGTTCAACAAGAGCCACAGTAGTACTAGTAACATATTGCTCTTCTGTATCTCATACATGCCCTTGTAGGTGCTTTCTTCATGCTGGATGTGGAATTGCTGACCTAGGTGCAGAAGCAGAGAAAGAAGAAGGAGAAAAGTCTGGTGTACAGACAAGGATGTAGCATTTTTAATCTTGTTAGTGGCCACTAGAGTAAGAGGGGATATGGCATAGTTAGAATGGGGCTGTGAGATCTGGGGATTTGGGTTTTGTTCCTTCCTTTTTCTTTGACTTACTGTGCAGTGTTTAGAAACATACTCAGACTTTTTCCTCAAGATTTCAGTCCCTGTCTAGTTTAGTTGTTTAGGAGAGTTCCACCAAGAATATAGTTCTTACATGTCATTCAAAAATGATACACAGTGTTCTAGTCCTGAAGAAGCCGGGGCTGATTCATCCCAATTAATGTAACTGAAGAGGGCTATGTCCTCCATCCTGATACTGATCTCTCAGAGAAACCAGCAGCTGTTTTGACCTTCCTGTTTTAGATTGATCTTTAATTCTCCTTCTGGCAGAAGTACAGTCTGCTCTTTATTTATGTGTTGGCAAACTGACAGCAGTGGTACCTGTGCTCTGCAGTGATGTGAAACAGGGGATGTTACTCACAGGCTATTAATTGCTTCCCTGAAATCTTAACCCCTGTGGCAGGGCTTCTGGTGCGTATTTACAATTTCCTTGAATCTCTCATTGCATCAGGGATCAATGGGCAAGATGGCTGTAGGAGATGAGATTACCACCATCAACAGTATCCCCGTCAGTAAGATGACGTACGAGGAAATCTGCTTGCTTATGCAGTGTCTTCCCACATCCGTAACCCTGGAGATCCAGAAAGCAGCATCAGGTGAGAAAGTAGTTTCTCTTCTGTACCATTTATTCTGGGTACCACTGATGAAAATGCCCTTAGATCAGCTGGGTCTGACCTGCTGCTGCCACAGCTTCCCGCATAGATTCAGAGGAAAAGATGGGGGATATTTTGTCTGCACTGGTGAGCCAGGCAAAGCATTTCATCACCAAACCAGGCTTCAGGGGTCCTCCCTAGCACAATGATGAGGGGAGCAAACCTACTTCTGTGCAAAGCATTCAAAGCTCCCACATAGAGTATGTCCTTCCTGCCAGCATGTGCAGAGGTCTGAGTCGTTTCATGCAGACTGGGAACTAAAACAACAGTGAACCTTGTCTTGACAACCTGTTTTATTGCTGTGCCTCTTCATTAAATATATTGACCCCTTATAATCAAATCTATCTCTCTCTCTTAAATCTGAAGTTTAGGTAACATTTTTATGAATGAATAATAAGATACTAAAAGCTTATTTTCTTTATTTCTTTCTTCCTTTCCCTTTCATGTGTTAGAATTCTCTAAAGTACAGGAAGATGAAACAGAAAACCCAAGAAAACGAAATTCTTATTAAAATGTTTATTTGCGTGTTTCTTTATAAAAAGGATTCTAGTGTGAATTGACGTATCTGATACCTCTTTACTTTCTGCTCAGGGCTGATTTATGCTGCTACAGCAATATATGAATCCCCACAGACTGTACAAATTATGTGGTGTGGAAATGAGTGTTTGAAAAAGAAAAGCATACTTTTCAAATTCAGGAAGAATATAATATTTTGCTTTGCTCTAGCTTATGATCTTCTTTGTGTACCTATTAATACCTGGGAACCTAAAGTGCTTCCAGATGCATGACTTCCAGTCGTTTCTTTAAGGAATTCCAGGCTTGGCAGAGTCTTGTTCTTGTTTTTTTAGATTGCTGTGGCTTTTGCAAATCAATAACATTGGGGTAAGGACACATTGGCACTCCTTTATGAGGCCTCTCTTCTGCTTTACCCTTCCCCTTGCCAAACTCTACTGGCAGAAAAGAAAGTCTCTTCAGTGTGTGATCCAGCATGCTGAAGCAGGGCAGTACTTGAAATCCTAACACGGCTGCTTCAAATTGCTCTACTGAGGTGTCTTTCACTTTGTTGACTCCAGGAAGAATCAGCACTTCTTAATGTGGATACCTAAATACAGTGATGTGGATAATCCTGCAGCTTTGTGCAAGAAGTTCAGAGATGTGCAGACATTTGAATGAGCAGGAAAGGATACTGACACTGTGAATAACCTTCTTCATGCAGTTTCTGGGCCTTGTGTCATAGTAACTGGCCTCTAGAAGGCAGCTTAAATGGGGATGCATGTCTCAGAGCAATGTAGAGAGGTGGAATCCGGTGCTTAGCTTGATGTGCTGAAAATTGAAGACAGGAGAAATGGGTGAACAGGAATGTGTCGAAGTGCGGCAGTAACACGGAGCTTGGTGTGTTGCCCAGAGTGAGTTAAACATGTACTAGAAGCAAGGAAAGGTCTGTGCCAGAAATGCTGTAAAGCCCACGTGCTTGATGTGTGTATAACGTCACCCACGCGTGTCCAACTGAACGCCTGCAGAAGTGCCGAGAGGGTCAGAGTCAAGTTCTTTATGCACAGATCATCACTGTGTTATCTGTTCACCTTTGCTATGTCAGGGCTTTTTGTACTCTTCTGGAGTCTCTGTTGGAGACTTCTTTGATCAAACAAGTGATGAGAAGCAGTGCTGCTCAGCGTGACTTACTGCACGCTGACACTTTGGTAGTTGACTGCTTGACTGTTGCAATTTCAAAGATGGGAATTAAACAGATCATGAGTACTCACCTTGTATAAGTGGATTGCTCCCTTCTGTGTGCTTCTAAAATAGACAGGGTTATGATTAATTTGAGTTGTTGTAAACATCATTACCGAAGATGAGGATTACAGAGCAAAAGGAAAACATGTAGTCTGACTACGTGGGTGTCTGTTTTTTAATAAAACGTGGTGTTTTATGTATCACTTCTTATATCTGACAGGATTTTGCTTCCTTTTTAATTTTTTTTTAATTCTTTTTTATTTTTATCGTGATACAGCTGTCAGCAGATTTACAAACCTCATCCTGTCTCCAGGGGTAGACAGTCAAAATCAGGCCAATGTGAACAGCGTCCTCACAAGTGAGGAAGAGCCAAGTGCTGGGAAGCGAGAACGAGCAGGTTTGCAAAACGCTGGCGGTGGCTGCGCGGCGGAGAGAGCAACACTGCCGCCTGATGCCGCGAGCAGAGACGTGCACAGAGGTACCACGAAAGGCAGCCGCGAGGAGGACTGCGCTGCCGTCCCTGTCACCGACATCGACGACTTGCTCAGCCAGATGGGCGCCCCCGAGAGCAGGGCCTCGCGCACCCCGTCGCGCGCAGAGAGCCCCCTCCGAGATGAGTACACCACAATGTGCTGCTGTGGCACCGACGAAGGCTGCCCCGGGTCCGAGCTGCGAGCAGCCAAGGAGGAGCCGCTGGAAAAAACTGTGAACTGCGGAGCGAGTGCACAAGGGGTTTTGGGGCTGTCTGTGTTGGACTCCATTAACACAGGCAAACTTTTTACTGTGAATAAAAACTCTTTGAATAACTATTCTAGGAATTTTAGCAGTTTAAATGAGGACGAGTTGGCTGCACCAAACTCTCTGGAAGGTAAGAGGAGTGACCCATTTCTGAAGTCTATGTATGGGGCTGCGGAGGATTCTCACTCGGACACAGAGTCTGTCACAGAAACCTTTGATGGTGCTAGTGAGGTGTTGCTTGGGCAGTGTGCTGCTGCAAGTGTCCCTGCAGCCTGCACTGTAGTGGAGTCAGATGAGGAGCAAATTGAGATTTGCTGCACGAACGATGAGCCGCAAAAGTCCACACAGGAGCAGCATCTCCCACCTGGAACAAACTCATCCTCACTGTCCCCACTACACCCTTACGGCAGCAAAGTTTTGCAGACTGAAGGCTGTGCAATGTGTGGATCCCTGGAGACAAGCATCAACAAACTAGGTTTGGAAGATCATAGTGGTCCCGCTCCATGCCCCTCACAGTGTTCGGATGTGTCCTCTGCATCCTTGTGTTCTCCTTCCTCAGTTTTCCTGCCAGAAAAAGACATCCTAAAGAATTCATCCAATATCCCTGAAGTTTACTCTTTCTGTAACAATGGTGCCTTACGGACAGAAGAACAGATGGATTTGGGGAAGAGTAATGGACATACGAAATGCTGTGAATCCACTGAAGAGGAAGGATCTCTGCACTGCAAAAAGATAAGCTTTTGCTCTGCTAGAAGTGTCAGCGTCTTGGAGAACAGCTTGCTTGAGAAAGACAGATATCACGATGAGCAGAGATCCAAATCCGAAAGCGAAGCAGTGGTTGATGACTGTAATCATGCTGTTAGTTATTGCCTGGTGAAGAAAGAAACCAGCAGTTTGTCCAGCTTGTCTAAAACAGACAGCAGTCATATGAATGCATCGTCAACAAGAGGAATATCACTCAGGTCACCCTTTCCCACTAGATCTAAAGATCCAAAGGCTAACGCAACTCATGACTTGCCAGGGAAAATTGAGAAAATTAACTCTGTGACTTCAGGAAGGACTTCAAATGGAAAAGTCCAAAGCTCAGGCACAAATCACTGCAAAGGAGCTGCAGTACCGCACAGCCCATCCTCACAGAAAAAGTCCTGTCAGGAGTCTAAGGGAATGGCACAAAAAAGTATAATGGACACCCTTTTAAATAATCAGAAGGCCAAAGCAGGACCAAAGCTAAAAGGGTTCACCATCAAAAGCAAAACAAAGACAAATTCAGATTCTTCTGGTCATAATCCTACCAAAGTGAATGGGGCTGATCAGAAAAGGGCTTCTGTTTCTCCACAGCTGTCTCCCAAACTCCTGGGAAAGAAAACATCATTGTCCCGTAATTCACCTACAAATCCAGATCCTGGCAGGAGCATTTCGGCAGCCTCAAGGACTCTGAAATCAGAGCTAGAAAATAAACCATCTCTGGTCATATCTGAAGATTCACTTTTGCCTCTCCTGAATGGCACTGGCAGCCCAACAGCAAGTGGTGAAATGAAGTGTGGCTGTGGGGAGCTAACATGGGGAAAGCCAAAAGAAAAGCATGTTTCCCCTGTGGCATGTCAGGATAAGAGTGCTAAGGCAGATGATTTCAGAGCCAGAGACAGTCAGTCCAAAGTCACTTCACCACCTCAGGGGATACCGAAAGTTGAATATGGGAAAGGAAGGACTGATAACCCTGCAACAGGCCTGAACCCAATCAAGATCATTTATAGTGCAGATGACCTTAGGCAGTTAGATCTGCAAAATGTAGGACCATCAGCTGGAGGCTGTTCTTCTTCATTGAGGTCCCCCTCGGTTCAGCAGGAGCAGCTGGAAGGGCAGGAGATCCAGCGCACTTTCATTGAGGTGAAGCTTTCCTCCTCATCATCCCCTTCTTCCTCCTCATCTGCCTCTTCCTCACCAGCATCATTTTTGCAGCTGCCATTGCTAGAGAAAACGGAAGAGGTGAACGCAGAAGTACCTCGGCTCACTGAGGAGATGGGGACCATGCAGTATTTCTCAAAAGCAGATGGTGCTGTAGACAAACATCTCTGTGGCTTGTCTAAACCTGTGACAAGGACCTACTCAATGCCAGCCCAGTTATCAGGTCACCTGAAGGAAGACTGCCATGTTACAGAGGTTCATCCTGTGCAAGGCCCCCACGGCCATGCTGCAGAGGAGAAATACCCCCAGGGGATGTTAAAGGTAGTTCACTTGAATCTGCCAAACAGCCAGAACGGAAAGGAGCAGGCGTACACCTCCAAAAGTGCCCAGAAGGCCCATGACACGTCCCCCTCAGCGAGTGACATCAGCTACCCCACTGCCGATAAGCTGAGGAGCTTCAGGAGGAATTACTACTACTATGAGCTGAACTGGCCACATGACCCTATTTCATCCTTCTCTGTCAAACAGAGGATCAAATCCTTTGAAAACCTGGCAAATTTTGACCGGCCCATGGTGAAGGCCATCGATGTATGTTCATCTGCAAGGTTGCCCCTTGCCAGGAGGTCGTGTGGTGGGTTGGCCGCACCGTCCAGCACCGCTGAGACTCCGTGGACGCTGCGGCGCAGCTTGAGTTCCTATGGTGGCAGCCCCAGCCCGGCCAGCGCCACGGCCAAGTCTCCCCCCAGCACAGAGCCTGTGCATGTGGCTGAGGGTGGCAAAGGGGACAGAAAGCCCCAGAGGAGTGAAGAGGGTGGTGCCGGGCCGGACGTGGCCGCCTTCCCCGCCTCGGCCTCTCAGGTGCGCCGCAGCCGGGGCCTGGGGCGGCCGCTGCTGTCCCGCTCCAGGCTGCGGGAGCTGAGAGCCCTCAGTATGCCCGACCTGGACAAGCTGTGCGGAGAGGGGTTCTCGGGTCCGCCGCAGCCTGCTTGCTTCAAAACGGAGCTGGAAATCACGCCCCGCAGAGCCCTTGGCATGCCTGGCCACAACGGGGCAGCTCCGCCAGCCCGCTGCGGCCCTGCAGAGACGGCTGGATTGGGAATGGGTGCCTGCAGCCCCCGGGACAGTGAGTCGGGGACGCCGGGTTCTGCCTCGGATGATGACGTTCCCCATGGCAGCTCTCTGGATGGGGAAAACAGCTGGTCCATCAGGTCGGTGTCAGTTTGCTGCCACTGTTTCATTGTCATCCCCACAAGCCCTTCCCAAGGCAGAGCTTCCACTTTGCCCCAGGTCTAGCCCAAAGCACATCTCAGCTGTGGCCCCAGCCCTCTGTCCCCTCACAATTCAGGGTGCCATTCATGGTCTTGATGCCTTGGAGCTGCCATGCTGCTGTATCTTGGCAGCTGTGCTCCAGTACAGGATGAAACATTTTATCCTGGCTTAGATATGATCCTTTTCCTTATCCCCTCTAGCTGGTTCAGGTCAGTTTTTGGCCCCATTACGGAACAGCAGTGGTGGTGGAGAGGAGGCTGCGCAGCACTGGCCGCCAGCACAGCCTGCCGTGACAAACAAGGTCGTTGTCCTGCCAGAAGCAGTCTTCAGATGTAGCTCTCTTTTTGTTAGTGTCTGTTGCTGAAACCACTGGGGAAAGATGAAGGGAACAGAATGGACCGTTTCAGAGTTTTTTTCAGATAGTCTTCTCTGCTCCTTCCCATTCTCCCAGTTCTTCCATTTCTTACCAGTTTTCAAGAGTTTTGCTTTATCATTTATCCTTATGCAGCCTACACTGTATACCTGAAATGTTTCTCTATGCAGTTGAGAAATATAAAGCTCTTTTATCTTTTTATGTTAATTTTAGCTTGGATCAGCTGCTCGTCTCAAGCCTGGACCAGCAAAAACTGCAATCTGTTTTGTCAGCAGTAGTACCAAAATGTGATGTTGCTGCTGTGCTCCAAGAAGTAAAAGCACAAGTAAAGGTAAAAACGAAAAGATAAAACTAGGTTATTGGCAGATTTTTAAGGGGTTTCTTCATGGTTGATAAAATCTTTTCCAGACGGTTTCAGAGCTCCTCCAGTTGTCCTGTGGTAGCTTACTACTATCAACTGCAGCTGATGTTAGCTTTACTAATGCTGGGTTTTGAGTGCCTGCTATAAACCCATAATAATTTTGAATGGCTTTTTGTATATGAAAGTTCAAAAGCAGTTTCAAGTCACAATAAATAGACCTGTTTTAAGTGGAGAAGTATGCCTCCATCTTGGTTTGTCAGTAACAGCCCATCAGAATTTAACTTTCCACCAGCCATCTGGGTTAAACTCAGTTACCCCGCTGTGCAAGAGAAGCTCTGCTCCTCTGTGTGCCTAGAGGCACCAGCCTTTTGTTAGAAACTGCAGTCACAGAAATTGAACTTATTTTGTTTAGTGCTGAATTGGTGACTTGCAACACCAGAAAGTGGCTGCTGGTGGGTTTGTAAGAGACACCTGTGACCTTCTTGTTCTCTCTTGTGGAAACTGGCTATCACATCAAGATAACCTGCTTCATTATCTAGGTTTTAAAAGAAGGCCTCCAAAGTGAAATGATGGCCGGAACATTGCTTCCCTGTTTTCAGTGTTTCTGTTTGTGGGATACATCCACTTCCTTTTTTAAATCAGAACAGAAGTTGATAAAATAATGACAGGACTGGAAGGGAAACTGCCATCTGGTCTGCATAACTGCTGGCTGAGCTGTGTCTAGAGCGTTCTTAAGCCTTATTCTCAGAGATTAGTATTTCAAACGTAGAACAGGCTTGGGGAAAAGGACCTCCGCAAAATATCTAGTTTTATCTCCTTCCAGGGGACAGCATAGCTGAAGCATGGAAGTCTCAAAAGCTTAGTGAGCCAAGAGAATTTGCTAGTTTTACTGATAAAATTAGTATTGGATTGTACAACTGGCCTAAGGTAATTAGGTGTTCTTTAAACAATTTTGCGTGGGGTCTTGGAGAGATTATTTATTTATGCCACTTTTCAAAGCCTGAGATCTCAAATATTTATAAAGCTGAATGCTTTTTGGAATGCACTTCTTGTCTGCATAGTTTCTTATCCATATTTAAGCCTAGTATGGCACATAGGCTGGAAAATTTTATGCTATTCAAATCATGGACTTTGAATGTACAATAGAACAGTTCTTCATAGTTGTGCAGTTGCTGAAAAATGAGATGGACCACCTGATTTGGACTGAGAGCTTCCCCAGGAAGAGTTTGCCATCATCTTTTGCTCTGAACAGTGCTGAATTTATTGTTAATACTTAATAAATGCTACTACTAAAAAAAAAAAGTAGGCATTTTATTTTTGTCTCTGTGACTGGTATCTTTGGCTACCGTTCTAAACAGAGGTGGCCACTGGAGGCCTTGTTTGCCCACTGTGTGTCCAAGTAAAGAAGTGAGCACCCATAGCCAGGTCTCTGTGCCTAGTTGTATCTGTGCTGGCAAGGGGCAGCTTTGAGTGCTGGGGAGGGAGGGAATGCACAACCTTGGCAATGGGAACCCAGCATCCAGACTGTCGTGTTGACTGGCCCAGGACATGTGGTCTGTGGATAACGTCGATAACTCCTTAGACATCTGAATCTCTGACTTTCCTCTTTTTTTCCTTCCCTAAGTGGAAGCAAATTAAATTGAGGTATCAAGGGTTGGAAAGAACCTGACCTCTTGAATAAAACGGGTTGCTATAGTACTTAAGAGTCAAAGATGTGTGTATGTTTCCATTGCCCTCACTGCACTTGGAAAGGGACTAGCCTAGATACTTCACTGATTTTAATATTTCTAGCCTGACGTAAAGATGTTGTCACTTGAGCATAGGTGAGAAGGGTCTTAGCATCTACAAAACTCTGTGGACAAAGATGTTCAGCCCTGACTGCTCTTCTCTTCCCAAGTGCTGACAGATCAGTGATGTGGAGCAGGTGGCATCAGTTTCTGACATTAGCTCTGTATATTGCAGGGGTGCCTCTACTGCAGGAAATCTTCTACAGACACTATTTGGCAAAAAACATGCAATTAGAGCAAGAATTTGACTTCCTAGTAATCTGTGCCTTTTGAAACAAAATTGAAAGGCAAGTGCTGAGTTAATGTGTTTAGTGGTCTAAATATGGCATTTAATGCTAAATAGATTAAGAGGTTGGTTTCTAATGATTTGCCATTAATTTTAGTGTTGGCAGTTTATGGAAATTACTAATGTTGGATGGGATCCTGGGGAAAAGCTGAGAAACCTGCTTTCTACTCCCTGTGTCTGATGCTCTGTACACAGGTGGTTACTATCCTCTTGCTCCCAAATTCCTTCTTATAGTTCCCCCCACACCACAAAATGTGGTCTCTGTGACACAGTGCCAGACTTGCTGGTTGGGATTGCTTTTCTCTCATGGCAAATTCAGGTGCTGTTGACTATAAAAGGCAGAGAGACCCTGACAAATTAAAGGGCTGGGCAATCACCAACTATGAATTTTAACAAAGACAGGTGCCAGATTCTGCGCCTGGGATGGGGCAACGCTGTATGTGCAGACAGACTGGGGAATGAGGTACTGGGAAGCAGTGCTGCAGAAAGGGACTTGGGGGTCCAGTTTGATGGCAATGACAGTCAATTCAGTGCTGAATATGAGTCAGCAGTGCCCTGGCAGCCAGGAGGGCCAACTGTGTCCTGGGGGGGCATCAAGCCTAGCATTGCCAGCTGGTCGAGGGAGGGGATTGTCCGGCTCTGCTCTGCACTGGGGTGGCCTCACCTAGGATATTATGGCAGTTTTGGGAACTACAGTATAGGAGGGATATAATGCTCTTAGAGAGCATCCAAAAGAGGGCAGTGAAGATGGTGAAGAGCCTTAAGGGGAAGCCTTATGAGGGGCAGCTGAGGTCCCTTGGTCTGTTCAGCCTGGAGGAGACGGGTGAAGACCTCACTGCAATTTACACCTTCGTCATGAGGGGAAGAGGAGGGGCAGACACTGATCTCTTCTCTGTAGTGACCAGTGACAGAACCCAAGGACATAGCCTGAAGTTGTGTTAGGTGAGGTTTAGATTGGATATTAGAAAAAGCTTCTTCACTCAAAGGAGGGTTGGCACAGGAACAGACTCCCTAGGGCAGTGGTCAGGCGCCAAACCTGACAGAGTTCAAGAAGTACTTGGACAACACTCTCAACAATGGTGGAATTCTTGAGGTGGTCCTGAACAGGGCCAGGATTTGGACTTCAGTGATCCTTGTGGGCCCCTTCCAACTCGCTGTATCCAATGATTCTACAGTTCTGTATTTTGGCAGCAGGCCATCACTTTGAAGAAATCAGCTTTACTCTGGTCCAGAACCAAGTTCAGCCCTAGAGTAATCCTGCACCTATCCCTTTTGTGCTGGATGCTCCCATTTTTACAACAGCACAGCTTAGTCCTGTCTAGATCACTAATAGGCTCCTTACGTTTATTTCCCAAGTGAAACAGTTTTTTCTGTTGTCCCATCTGACCCTCCCAAGCTTTTAGTGTGTATCCATGTCCCCTTGCAAGATTGTCCAGCTCTGCTGAGAAGAGGCTGATGCAACTGCCTTGCATTACATCTATGTCACTGCCTTTCCAGAGGAAGGAGAATTAGGATAACAAAAGCATTAGTAATTCCATGAAGAGAACGGTCCAGAAAGGTGTTTGAGAATTATTGTCTTTTGACTGCATAATATTGAGCAATGCAAAATTGACGGCACCCTGTGAAAATTAGGCTGCCCAAGGTTTAATGCCGTTTTACTACCCTAATTTTGACTTTGCCTTCTAGCATTGCACTGACTGAAGGAACCTTTACTGTCACCTGAGTTTTCTTAGATGGCTTCTATTCATCTGTAGCAGGATGAGAAATACATTTAATATCTCTGTTTCAATACATTTAATATCTCTGTTTCAATACCTTGAGTTGCTTTTTTCACCTGCGATAATCTGTGGATACTGGTAATTTGTCATTTGTATGGGAACTTGGTCTTGATCTTTGATTTTGTGTTTCCTCTTTCCTTTTCCATGCACCTCCATTTTTCTGCTAGAGCAAGGAAGACACATACTTTGTAGTCTTGCACAAAGAAGAAGGAGCTGGTCTGGGATTTAGTGTTGCTGGAGGAATAGATTTAGAACAGAAATCAGTTACGGTAAGTGATGGCTGCAAGTCATCTTTCTACAAAGCTCACTTTAAAGCAGGCTGGTGATTAGATCAAATGCTCATTTATCAAGACTCACTGCAAGTATTCAGTCATAAAACAGTGTCTCTCAGAGGCAGCAGCATACCATCTACCATTGAAATCAGTGTCTGGGAAGTGTAATTTTTATTATTGGAGATGGATACCAATTATGTTTACAGTCTTTAAAAATCTGTTACTGAATGGGATGGGCTCAGTATGAATCCTATGCATGCAAATAAAATTCTGCATTTCATGCAGTTGCAGAGCATGCAGTCTTTTAGGGGAGACTTTCATTCCCAGCCCTTGAAAGTAAACACTGTGCAGCAGAATTTTTGAAGGATTTTTCAAATCCTGAGACTGATTTTTTCATACCTCAGCAAACATTTTGCATTTCACATCACAAATTTGGTTTTGTATTATTGAGGCCTGTGGGTGGGCCAGAAAGGCGGGTTGTTGTTTGATTGGGAATTTTTTAAGTCTTTTACAGCATTCTGAACCAGAGATACTGTGTCCCATTAAGTGATGTTGGTGCGTAAAAAGTGACATAGATACTGTTCAAAAACAGATCAGTGAGACAGCAAAATCCAAGAAAAGTGGTCTCCTCCCATCTGACAGTTTCTTTACTCAAGATATGCATTTAAATTCTGCCCTGAAAGACAGAGATACATTAACTGCTGAGATTAGAAGCAGGGTATGTCCTCAGTTTTGGGACCCGCAGCAGCCCTTATAGGAATCTTCTGATTTTTGCTTTTAGATAAGACCAGTATAGGCAATTGTATTTTATATTAAGCTATCATTAAGATAGAACATGGTCACAGTCTGGAGAATGGAATCTACTTCTCTCATACAGTTGTTCTATGTCTCTGGCCCAAACAGTTGCAGTGGCAGCTGTGAGAAAGACGAGAGCTCAACCCTGTACTACCTCACAGAGTTCCTCACTAAGAGACTGAGACTCCACCTAAAAAATAAGAGGTTGAAGTCTCTCAGGTAGAGTAACTGATGAAGTCTTTTTTCTGAATTCTGTTAGCTGTGAGACCAAGGAAGCATCAGCTCCTACTCTTCACAGATCCTCTTTGTTCAGTGTGTGTAAAGCATGCTCCTCAGGAGGGGAACATTTTAATATTTTTGACCTACTGGGATTCTGGGTTCCAGTTGTATTTAAGGTTGCCACTGTGTGCTGAACTGTTGTGCCCACACTTGGGTGAGTTTCACAGTACTGAGGAGCACACAAGGGAAAACAGCAGATGTTTTGTGCATAACTCCTGTATTCCACTTCCTGTTTGCATTTGCATGTCTACATCTATTATTGAAGCTATTATGCCAGCTTTGAATGCCTGCTTGGATTGGCTGAAAATTTATCTTCTTGAATCTGTAGGGTTGTGGCAGGTGCACCTCTCAGCATGGCCCTGCAGTGAGAGGGAACAGGAGCCAAAAGGCTTCTGATGCCTCAGTGTTGGTAATAGGATAAATTCCTAGAGGAAAATGCAGGATTGTGACCACAGATTTGGTGCCTTGAACCTTTGCCTGGAAGACCAAGAACTGTCTCCATGGGAAACCATATTCTGGCTGCTAAAATTACAGTGCTTCGTAGGCAAGTCCTTAAATACTGAGTCTTGAGTCTTTTAGTCAGCTCCTTTCTGTAAATTACACACATCTAAACTTACTGGAGTTTTACTCAGAGTTTAATCCATTCTGAATAGAGTATTTTTTCCTCTAGAAGAATGCATTTCATGCCACTAAATCATCCCTCTGCATCTGTTTGCATGGTATTTGATCAGCCAAATTGAGATGAACAATTTTGCCGCTGCAGTAAGTCAGAGCTTTCTGTGCACAGATGCCTAGAAGTGTGTGTTTGAAAACAGCACGGGATGCTTGTCCTAGTCAGTGGGAACTGGCAGGAGTGGGTGTCGCACACCACAGTGTCCTTCTTGGTGGTTGCTGTAGCAGGGATGTGGATTTAAACTGTTTGTCACTTGAAATATGTTATCTGAAGGCCTTTGAGGAATTTAGTGAAAGCATAAGTAATTTGTGATATTACATATTCCTTTGCTGGTTTTGGTTATTTTTGGCTTAGAAATGACCATGCAATAATAGCATCTTTTCCTACGAACTACCCCATCCCTAACTCCAGTTCTGTCCAGTAACTTTTCCTTGATATTCAAAGGTGTTCACTGGAGCAAATGTTGTGTACTTGATATACAAGCAGTGGGCACTGACTGCAAACTTTGCTAGGGTGACTGTGTTC
>JAYRBT010000093.1:61453153-61472103 GCA_036023395.1 Myiotriccus ornatus
GGGGGGCGCCCCATTTGATCATTTTCTCACTAAAAAAAATAATATGAGGACAGATAAGTATTAAGAAACTGTTAAGTGGATTCATATTTCCTAATGACCCTCACTTAAAATTAACCCTGGTTAATTTTCTGCAGTGGTTCTTGTCAAATTCTGAAGGAAGTGTTCCCAAATGGGAATGTTTACCTGTTTCTATGTTTAGGTTATGTAAATGTACAAGGGAAAATATTGATGAAGAGTAGACTAGCTCATGAGAGAAATGGGGATCCCACTGTAGGTAGATTTTGTGTGTTAGTCTGATACACTTACTGTATGATATTGTATATTTACACTTTTATTTATATAAATAAAACTTCTTTTATTGAAAACTGTTTAATATGCCTTGTATATTATAAAAAAGTCAGTGCAATAACATGAAATAGATTGTACATTTTTCGATTTGCTGTCTCTTTTATGTAAATCTGTATCGCCGTAAACTGTTTTGCTTGGGGTTTTTAGTGATTTTGAAAATAAATGGTATCCTTAGTACTCCACTAGAAATTTAATTCTCTTATGCCAAAGTTTGTCTGGTCCACAGTTGAAACTGGCATTACAGGGGCAAAGATGTCAGGAAGAGCATAGTCAAAGACTTAAGTGTTAACGCTGCCCAGATGTGCATCTAAGCCAAAAGTAAAATACTGCCCTCTTAAGAACCTCCATTCATTGCTTTGTTTTTTCCTGCCCCTGTTCAAGGAAGATGTGGAGGTCAAAGGTGAAATGTGGAGTTTTCATCAAGAGCAGCAGTCTCTGGAGCACATCGCCTGTAAACTGTACCTCCTGCCCCGACCGTGGGCTGTAAGGGAATGGGGCTCTGTGTGTAGATAATCTTTTTATGCAACTGGTCCTAGCCAGGCATTCTTCTCTTCCACCTACCCTGGGGATAAACTCCCCTTCAAAACCACAGTGGAATGGGCTGGTTGGGAGGCACTCTGTGGATGGAGTGGAGCTGGTAGTGCGGAGTGTATGCCACAACCTCCAAAGGTTTGCATCAAGTGGGCTGCTCTTTTAAAGACACAGATGACTTCACAGTAACAGCACAACAGCTGGAAACAAGCCTTCCTTATGGGAACATGAGTCAGCCCAGAAAGCTCAGCTGCTCGGACTTGGGGAATGCCAGAGGCGCCCAAAATCCGATGCTGCCTTGCAGCACAGACACGTCAGCTAGTCACTGTGGGGAAGGCTGCGCTGCAGGAAGGACCTTGTGAGGTTGAGTGTTTGTATCTGCCTTGCAGGCCTTTGAGCATTTCTCTGTGTTTGAATGCTGGGTTGGGCACTTGAGGCAGCAGTGCGGTTTGGAATTTCCGTCTGGCGTGCAGCACGGCGCAGTCCTGACCTTTCCTTGGTACACCCATGGCACTCGCCTGTGTCTTGTGCTGTGCCTGGCAAACCCTACTATATCCTCCTGTGCACAGTGCTGGCCTGGTGGGCCCAGTGGGTTTTTGTGTGAGGGGAAGGATTTGCTTTCCTGCGCCAGTGGTGCCGAGGGCATTCCAGTCGTCCATAGGCTTGTGGTCCAAAAGCTGTGTTTGCTTTCAGTTTCCCTCTCTGGGTGCTGTGCTGCGAGGGTGCAAGCAAGAGTTGCATGAGGAAGGATAAGCTCAGCGTTTCTGCTGACTCATCCTGTGGGAAAGGCCAGTGCGCTGGGCTCCCAGCCTGCCCTGTGGCCATGGGGACGCTTGCCTGGGCTGGAGGAGAAAAGAAGGAGTTCTGTGGTATCCCTGTTTGTCATCTGCATGGGGACCCCATTTTTTCCCATTCTTCTCCCTTGCAAACAGCCATGATGAGGGATGCTGCGTAGCCCATGCTGTTGTGCAGCTCAGACTGTGCAAAGCATAAAATCATTCAGGTGGGAAGGGGAAGTGTGGGATAGTGCATGCAGCCCCTTGAGCTCAGTTCAACATGTCTTTCCCCAGCTGGAGCCTGGCTTCTCCCCCAGGGCTGCATGGGGAAAAGGAAGAAACTATTGTGAGTCATAAAGATTTCCTCTGCCTTTTCCTCTCCCCTGCTGTCACCAGTGCTGGGCCAGCCCAGCTCCTCTCTCCTCTTTCACTGACTCCCCTGTACCCGTCTTCCTGTTTGTCCTTCTGATTTCTCCGAACACGTGGGGTCAGCAGGGCTCAAGCCTGAGAGCAGCTTGGCTCCTGTAAGATCAGTCTTGAACATCTTTAATTGAAATCTTAATTGTCCCAGTCAGTGGCTAATTAAAGAGGAATACAAAAGCAAGAAGACAAAATGGACTTAAAACTGTAAATGGATTAGTATATGACTTCATTTGTCCCCTGAGACATGTGAAGCAGCAGAAAATTTTTACTTCTCTCAGTTGTGAAGGCCTTGGGGCATGAGCAAATGCAGAATTATGATTCTATGATCATTCTACCTGAAAAGTTCCAGTTTATTTCTCTTTTTTTACAGCTTTGCTGTTCTCCTGTTTCCTGCAACCATCACTTGATGCTGCTTATAACTGCACAGCATCCATGTGTCTGGAGTGGCTGTTCCTTCATCTCTACTTCCATGATTTCATCAAAATTGCCGCTTCACCACATTTGACAACAGGCTAATGGTCGTTGTTGCCATGCAGGGGTAGTGTGAAGGAGAGACCATGGAGAGAAGGTTCCCACAGCCCACCCCGGAGTTGGTGACTGGGCAGGAGCAGGGCAGGTGGTGGCTGGGCATGGTGCCCATGAATGCAGGGAAGTGATGCCACAGGGCAGCATGTGACTGTGATGACGGGGTAGCAAAACCTTCCCAGGCCACAGCCCTGAGCTGCACTTCCTGGTGCCCATGGCCACACAGGGTCAGCCCCGGAGCCAGCCGTCACTGCAGGGGGGCATGTCCACCCTCCTGGCTCTGCACTGCCAAACCCAGGCCCGTGCCTTGGCCTGTGCTGGGAGATTTTTGGTCCAGCAGTTTGGCGCCTTTTTTTTTTTTTCCTGTGCAATACTGGGTTGCATAAACACTTTGGCAGCACCTGCTCCCTGTGTCCAGCAGCCTCATATCAATAAATGCCTGGGGAGCAGGTGATCTACTTGCAGGTTATCTAGGGCTGGTCCCCCCTGCAAAGAAGTTTGAGGTGTTTCTCCTCATCGAGAGCATGGCTGAAACCAGACCATCTCCAGCAGCCCTTAGTAAAAGCCCATTTTGGACTCTCCATTTATAAGAAAAGCCAGCCATGGACTTGGCCTTCCCATGGAGTTGTGTTCATAAAGCGCTTGACTCGGCTAAAAGACTTCACAAATTAATTCACAAATAATAAACTTTTTTTTCCTTCTAAATAAATCCCTCTCTTTAAATTATCATAAAACAAAGAACACTTGATGCAAATAAACATCCTTCCTTAAAATAAGGAGTTACCCTTCCATCCCATGGTGTGTAAAGGTGTGACTAGAAGGATATTTTCTGGCAGTCAGGGTATTTTCTGAAGTTAGTCAATACTAAAACTAGAACTTTCTGCCTTTCTGCTAATAGTCCCATATGTGCTGGCCTCACCTCTCTGAGATGCTGAATCAGTCTGATGCTATTGCACTGAGCAAACAAGTTACCTGATGCTGTATTTCCTTGCATTTTCCCCTACCTATCAAAGCCATTTGCTGTCAACACTATGGTGGTGCTGGGGAAAGTCCAACTGCTTTTGTCAAAAATTGCCTCCCTAATTAGTGATCCGGAGCAGGGTGGACATGGACGTGACCTCCTGCCTTTGTCACAGCTTTCGTCACATCCCTCTCAGGAGCATGAAGCGGAAGGTGCAAGCAGAATTCTGCCCTCAATTGCCCCATGTAGTAGGGGACTGTGAACCCAGCTAGGACCCAGAAGCTGAGGGAGAAGGAGCTGGCATCCTATTATTGGCCTTATTCAGTGCTGCTGAAAGTAAATGATTTTCTGGAGATTTGAAAGCTGGCCTGTCCATTCAGGAAAGTGACTTGCCCCTTCAAGCAGTGACAGTGGCACAGAGGAACAGAGCCTGGTGGTGCTCCTACCATTGTTTCATGGGGCTGAGGGAATGACACAAAAGCCCTTGTAAGATTGAATGGCTGAAGCAGTTTTATTTGTGGTTGCTGTCATTTCATGGGATATCTCCTGCTGCTAAAGGAGTGCCACCAGCCTCCATGCTTTGAGAGGGTTTGCGGACTGGTGAGAATTGCATTGCAAAGAGACCATGCGTGACAAGGTAGGGCAGCCTTGGTGTGGCCTTTTTCTTACACGGGCCAGACAATGTCCTGACGCACTTGGGTGAGGACCCTTGTTTACAGCTGTAACAGCTTTTGGAACTATTGCTCACTGACAGTCCCAGCATCAGTCACCTGCTTCATGGAAAACCCTGCCAGACTTAACGTCAACACATCACATCCCCAGCCCTTCCTGTCCGGCCTCCTTACGCCTCTATGGATGCACATCATGCCCTCACACCCTCTCGTGTCAACTGGAGGAAAGTGATAAAATACAGTCCCATTCAGCAGTGTGTGCTAAAAATAATGAGACAGTGTTTTTCAGTTGATTTATAAAAACATCCCATGAGGGGAAGAAGGGGGAGGTGTCTCCTTGTCTAGAATTTGTTTAGGAAATACCACTTGTGCATTCAGTCTCAGGTGTGAAGGCATGAGCTGGCCAAGGGCACTGGGCTGGTTTTCACCCAGGGGAGCACAGTGCAAGTTTGGGGCTGCACTTGTTTCTGGGGCAGGTGCTGTGCCTGGTTAATAGAGAGCCCTACCAGGTGGCAACGTTGTCAGTTTGCTTTGACAGGTGGGTTTGTTTTTTTTTTTCTGAAATCAGGTGCTTATGGGTGAGTCAAGTGCATTTAGAAGGTAATGTCATGCCACAGTGGCAGGATTTTTCCCCCCCTGCCTTTTAGGGAGGAGCAGGTCACAAGCACTGTGCTCTGGAGGTGACTTGGCTGGAGAGGGGCCAGGCTCCAGCAGGCAGCAGATGAAGGTGTCTGGGTATTTTCACAAGTCTAATGAGTCATACGAGTCTAATTTGCTGGTGAAGCTTTGCAAAACCAGACCTTTGTGTAGTGTCTATGGTAGCACTTGTCACCAGGTGGTCCTTCTCAAAACCACTTCACTGATGTCCCATGAAGTAAAGCATTTCCAGACCTCTGCTGGTGACTAACCGGCAAAGGATGGGGAATTACTTCCCTTTGGGTTTTTTCTGCGTATTAGAAAACAGAGCCTTTGGCCTAGAAGCTCTCAGTTCTTCTTGCACTGGGAATACATGCCACAGGCATGGTGCTCCCTGCCTGTGAAGCTCGGGGGAAGCGGTACAGTGAGTCAGTGCACGGCATAGCAGGTGAGGGTCTAAGGCTCTCCAGTGCACAGACACATCATTGGGTCCCAGCTTTAGCAAAGAATATGCTCTGCACTATCCCTTTGCTATTCCTTTGTGGTAAGCGGTGTTATTTCCCCCTCTACCAAAGCTCCAGCTTCAAACTTTGGAGAAAGTCAAAATCTGACTTTGACAAAATGCTGTATCCCTTTCTGCCTGGATCTGAGACAAAACGCTTAACTTGAATGTCTATCCTTCCTGATCCACAGGGACATTCTTTTTCAAAGCTGCAGCACCTCTGGTAGAAGTAATGGACTTCCTGACACCACCCAACTATTCTGCAGGCAGTAGTTACTAGAAAATATTAGAATAGGTGGCTCATTTTGAAGTTCAAGGTTATGGTTACACCTTGTTCCTCTTAAAAACAGAAGACAAAGCCTAACTTCCCAAAGCACACCTGCTGGCGCTCTGCTATTGCCCCAGTGTGTGCCTGCTGACATGGAAGTATGGAAGGAATTTGCATAATACAACCACGCATTCAAAATACACAAAAGAAAATGGGAGTTGTAACAACAGTGACTCATTTTTCTCGTAAACACTTCGTATTTATTATCTTAGCATGAATTCAAGATATACGTGCATGAGGCATACAGCAGCACATCTGGCCCGGATCCAGAACAGGCTTTAAGAAAAACAAACTCGTGCTGATAAAGTCATAAAGCAGATCCTCTGCAGAAGTAACAAAAAGAACCTAGGACAGACATCAACAAGCGCTTGGTCACATACTGGCACTGATCTCTTGGATCTAAGTCTTCTTCCCGAGTTCCTGGTGAATGCTAGTAGTCTTAACCATGCTCAGAAAAATAAAAAAGTTTCAAAAAAAAAGCAAAGTCTTTGCTAGACAGAAAAATAATGTGCTAACACTTAAATTGGATATCCCCATGACAATGCATTTATGAGTATACTTTTCTTCCATAGTATTTCATAGTTTTCCAGCTAGAGCCTGAAGGAATGAGTTGGCTATATAAAACCTACACCTCATTTCCTATTGAATTTCAAAGCAGCATAAACTGAGAACACTTTTATTCAAATACATTTTAGTTGCTAACACAAATGCTAATGCTGAATTTTCCTGAGAGTTCCAGAGAGGCATGGTCATAGTTTAGTGTCCTTGATGAAGAGTACAAGACTCCACCAAGCATAAGACATACAACAGCAACCACACTTCTGGAGCTGGAGCTGCCTTCAATGAACAGTTTGCCAAACTGGGTGCAGTGCTAGCCTGGGAGCTGGTGTTCAGCTGAAGTGAAACTCTTTGCATTTTCTTTTCAGTACCTGAAAAACTGACCTGTGTATGTGTAGGCAAAACACGCTACTTTGCAGTACTAAGATAAATAACAACTATTTTTGAAGCATTCTCTTCTCACTCAAAAGGTGTTAGCTAGCTTAGAGGAGGACGGAACCATGCATGTGGCTCAAGCCAACAGCAAGGCTCCCGGTAACACCACTGGGACGGGGTTAAGTCTTTCATGTGGAAAGTAGTCAAAGTCAGTCAGCTTCTGCTCAGTGACAGAAATCAGTGTCAATACTACATACGTGGCTTGTTGTGAGAGTGACCAGAGATATGTAATGACAGTTTTGGAACAGCAGATTCAGAAGAGCTAACCAAAGAATAAATTATAAATACAAACAAGAATTCACTACAAGGCAGGAAAACCCATACTTTGAATAGACGCAAATATCAGAAAGTGCAATTTACAGCCTAATAAAATGCAAATGTACTTACATACAAGGTTAGTTAAGAGAAGGAACTCTGACCATTGACCTTAGAGGTGGCTATGAAACAGGATCACTTCAGCCATTTTCTCGCTAACTTATACCCATGAAAAGAATTCTGTTTAGGATTGAGTCTGACAAGAATGGACTGGCAGAGTTACTGTTTGCCTTGACAGCAGGTTTAATTCAGCTCCTTTTAAGCCAGCCAAGGGTAATAATCCCTCAGTGAGATAGGCACAGTGCATCACCATCCACTGGATGTGCTGCAGCAGCTACATCATTCTGGAACTGAAATGAGGTTGTCATGAAATGAAATGGAAATAAAGTACACAAGAAGAACTTTCCCTTATAAGTATATATAATTAAATGTTCAAAAATCTAAGGCTACTGTACTGCCTGTAACATTCAATTCTATCGATATTATTTCTTCAAAGAGAGGTAGTTGCTTTCTTTGAATAAATAACATTCTCAAGAAAACTTGAGATTAGACTTTAAGATCTACTTCTATTGAAGTTATTTAGTTACTTATAAAGACACAGCAGAATTGTACTGTTATCAAGAAATTCTTTGTAATATTGAAATTCTTCCACCACAATTACCTCAATATCTGTATTTTTGTAATATGTATTCAGAAATGTCTTATAAGATGCTAACGTGATTTATTTCCTTTATTGTCAGACTTTTTTATAGTTTATGTAATGTATTTTTATACCGAGTTTTATACCATGTTTTGAACATTTTTTCAAACTGTGTTTTGAGCCCAAACACCATTCAGTTAATAACTCTGTGAAATACTTGTTTCATACACTTGTGGTGCAGATATTTATACTTTATGTATACATACTATATATATATATGAACTTATACTGTATATTTATAATATAGGTTAGAACTATGCAACATTGTGTTAATTCATAGAATTTTAACTCTTAGTCTGCAAAGCAAAATCCTGTGATAAATAACTATTCAACAAAGATAGTGGTTTTCTTGAATAAATTATATAATCCCACCATCAGATCCCTGTCCAGCAGGATCCAGGCTTTAGAAAAGGAGAGCAGTCAAAAACCCAGCAATTGGCTTTTGCTGTGCGATTCATGATCCCAAGTTTCAAGACACTGCCTTTTTTTTTAGCTTCATCCTGAAGGTGGTCCGAGCTCCTCGGTGAAACATGGCTGTGGGACACGAGGACCAGAGGGCGACTGGGGAAACCGGGTTCCTGGAAGGCTCCTCAGACCACGGTGAAAGGCAAGTTCAGTCTTGCCCCAAGTCTCCCCACGTCACCATCTTCCCCAAATTCACCAATAGATGCTGAGGGGCTCTGCCCATGACTATTTTTTTTCCCATCTGGCATTCATACGCCAATATTGCTGTAACATTCTTCAGAGAAATCATGTGATAGCCAACCTTAGGCGGCTACAGCCAGCTAAATACAACGCAACGAGATTTCCGAGGTTTCTTCATCTCCCAGTGCCTGTGAAGCCTCTTGATCCAAACCACGAAGCCAAGGTCGTCATCCCCTGCCGTTTTGTGCGCCATGTCCGCGGGCAGCCCACGTCTCCGGGCAGAACAGCTTCCTGAGCAGGTTCAGGATCCTCTGCCGCAGGTCCCACCTGTCGCCGATGCGGAGCAGCTCCTGGGCGCACTCGGCCGCCGCCGCCTCCCGCCCTGCGGACACACGCGGCCGTCACACATCAACCGTGGTTTCCGTTTTAAAGAAATCCCCACAAGTTTGTTCAATTTTTTACTTCTTTTCTCAGCACGAAACACACCTCCCCTCCCCCCTTACCCCCCCGCCACACACAACACTCAGAGCAGTGGCTGTACCGCCCTCGCCTCCACGCGAGCGAACGGAGCCGCTCCGGGCGCTGCCCCCGCTCCCGGTGCTGGAGTCGGACGGGCAACAGAACCGTGTGTCCCCGTCCTGTCCAGTCCCACCCCGTCCCCCCCAGCCGCTCGCTTCACCCTCCGGTACCTGCAGGAGAGGCTGGTGGCGCGGCTTTGCGCAGGGTCTTGCCAGGCAGCATCGCGGCGGCGGGGCTCGGCTCGGCGGGGCACGGACCGTGCGGGCTCGGCGGGGCACGGACCGTGCGGGCTCGGCTCGGGAGGACACTGATCGCCCAGGCTCGGCTCGGCTGGGCTCGGTGCGGAGCAGAATGTCCCAGGTCCCCACGGCTCGACGGCGGCAGCGGACTGCGGGCACAGGGGCGGAGCGCGGTGCTTTACAGTGCGGCTCGCCGGGGGTTTCCCCGAGTCCTGACGTGTGGAAAACGCGCGGGAATCCCGCCCCCCCGCGCCGGGCGGGCAGGAGGCGGCGTGCCCGGGCGGAGCGGGACCGGGACGGGACAACGCCTCCGCTCCCGGTCACAAAAAGCCCGGCGGGATGCGGTGTGCCGGACGGAAGGAGATGGGAGGATGGGGCGTGCGTGAGGGACGCGGGGTTGAGGGATGGAGTGTGCTTAGTGAAGAGGGGATGGAGGCATGGGGGGCCAGGGGAGGTGGAGAGGTGGGGTTTGCATCACCTGGCAAGAAGAGGCAGAGGGATGGGGTAGGCTTGTGCTAGGGAAAGAGAGATGGGAGGGTGGGCTGTGCTTGTGGTGGTGGTCCTGCAGAGATGGACAGGGTTGTGATCATGGTGAGGAAAAAGATGGAGAGATGGAGTATGCTTGGATGAGCAGAAGCAAGGGATGTGGTTTGTTATTATCACAGAATCATAGAACAATTTGAGTTGGAAGGGACCTTTTAAAGGTAAGCTAGTCCAACCTCCCTTCCAAGGACAGAAAGATCTTCAACTAGGTCAGGTTACCATGAGCCCCATTCAACCTGACCCTGGATGTTTCCAGGGATGGGACTTCGATCACCTCTCTAGGCAACCAGTGGCAGGGTTTTACTGCACTCATCGTGAAAAATGTCTTCCTTATAGCTAATCTAAACTAAATGCTCCTTCAGTTTAAATCCAGTTTTAAAACCATTGCCCTTTGTTCTATTGCAAAAGGCCCATCTTTCTTACAGGTCCCATTCAAGTACTGAAAGGCTGCAAAAAATTCACCCCAGAGACTTCTCCAGGCTGAACAATCCCGATTGTCTAAACCTTCTTTCTATTCAAGATGATGGTGACCTTGCTCTCAGACTTGTCATAGATGGCCCATATTCAGGTACTACTTGCAACCAAAGGGCAACCACCCTGCCACTGCTGCACCCTGCATGGTGCTGGCTGACACATGCCAGTGCACGCTTAGCTGTGCTTGCTGTAATTTTAGATGGTGCTTTTTGCAAGAAATGAGCTGGAACAAAGTCACCCTCGTGTCTTTGTGATTGTTGCACAACGTTGGGAGAGCTGCCAGTGATATATGGATCACTCGTCGGCCTCCTGTCTCTGCGAGAGTTCATAGTTAGTGCACTGATATATGGGATGGACTTCTGTTTTTAGGGGGAAATGAAAATAGCTTGAGGTAAAGAAAGCACAGATGAGTCAGACATAACAAAGGACTGATTTGTGGCTGAAAGTCAGTAAGTGATTACCACTCCCATCAAAGCACAACTTCACAAAGGAAAAGATGGCACAGTTTGTGGGTCTGTAATACAGACCCACAAGGGGATGTCAAGAATCTCCTTTCTATGGAATAGGAGCATCTGAAGTCGAATGTCTAGAAAAACTAATGACTTTGAAGTCCTTTAGAAGGGGAATCATTCACCAAATCAGTTCAGATACCCTTTTCCCTGTCTATTTCCCGGAGATGATGGCACACCTGAAACATGACTGATTTCTCTCCCTGTGTAGAAAACCTCAACCCTGTTGGTGCCTGGCAGAAGGCAGCAGGCACAGCTGTATGGCTGGCATGTGGAAGAGGCAGCGGTGCCAGCTCACAGGGCAGTTTTTCAGGGTGAGATGTCTAAATGAAGGCTACAGCTGGATGAGTCTTTTGCAAGGGCATTCTCAAGACAGTAGTTGGGCACTGGCTCTGTCAGTGCATCACACGATGCACTCTGTCTGGTGTCAGGGCATCTTAGGTTGGCCATGGAGGAATTTCTGATGTTTTTAAGAATGTATTGCCTTCATCTCTCATTTGGTATTTAACCTAAATGGCATGTAGGCGTATTTGCTTGACTTGATGTGTTCAGGGTCTCTTTTCAGCTGTAGGAACACTCCTTTTGGTAACCCAGCCTCATTCAGGCAGAGCTGCCCTTTGGCCACGTCATTCCTGTTACATAAGAAACTGTTTCTTCCAAAAAAAATTTGCAGGGTTTTAGATGGTGGGAAGGTGGGTACACAGTTCAGGAACACGTCTACATGACGTGTCATCCCTCGTGGTAGAGGTGTGTGTTTACAGCACGTGATGCTCGGGGCTGCATCTCACAGCCACAGCCTGACGGCTGCTCCACAAATCACAGCAGCCCCTCTGGAATGTCAGCACATGAGACCAGGGCCCTTACCAAGGCCCCCAAGGGCCCCTCCTGCTCTCTGTGCTCAGAAATCCCCAATACAGGGAAGATGCCACAAAGTCAAGCCACGGGGACGCACTGGTCCTTTGCTTGCACTGCTGGCATGTGTGTTACTTTGCTCATTCATTTTGCTTGTTTAGACAGAACCAGGTATGACCTGCGGCTTGTTCTTCTTTGTGAATTTGGAGACAGATCAAATATTTGGGCAAATTATTTAAAGGACTGTTTCTCTAGTGAGGTCAAAACCAAACTAACCTTGATCCTGTGCTGCTCAACAGCACTTCCTCACCCTAAAGGCAGATGAGCTTTAAAGGCAGCTTCTCTCTGTATTCGTGCAGTCGCACAAAGAGATGAACCCTTCTTTTGGGCATATGTGGGAGAGGAGATTCTTTCCTGTCAGGGCAGTTGGGCACAAGCCAATGGGATAGTCAAGTTGCAGGCATCAATTCATTCTCTTTATTTTATTTTAAAATAGTGCTAAGGGTAATAAGAACACTTCAAGGGGAGAAGGGGTGGGAGCGTGGGGAAAGGAGGTGGGAAATGGGATGTGAGGACAAAGGGAGGGATGGACACTTCAGTGTACAAAATGAGTAAATAAACCTGCCTGTGAGCCAGAGTACCCAAAGTGTGCAGCTCGCTGCTTGTTGCAGGCAGAGCCGTGTGTCTGAGCGCAGTGTTGCAACACGGGGAGACCCACCATTATTTAGAGCAGAGCTGACTCCAGCTCCAGCTCTGGCCCACATCCCTACAGGGCTTTACTGGTGTGTGAGGGACTTAGTGATGTGTAAGGCACAGCCCATTATGGCGGGAGCAGCACACCACGGGACTGCCGCCAATTACAGGATTGCGCAATAGCGGCAAAGCGAAAATAAGTCCATAGTGGTTTCAAGCCACCAGCGAGCTCTGTCATTTTCTTGTTTCAATTCCCCTAAATAAAGTGGTGTATCTGTGGGAAGCATAGCCCTCTGGGAAGGTGCTCTACCAGAGCAGCCACAAAACCTCTTTCTTGCCATGGCTGCACTGAGCAGGACCACGGGCCCCAGGTGGGCATAGCCACGGCAGGGAGCAGAACAGCAGCCCAAGGAGCACCACCCACTTGGAGCAGCCTTCCAGGTTTTTTCTGTTTAACACCATTCAGAGTTATGGCAATTACACATCTGAGAGGAGAGAACCACGTTGTGATAATGTGCCCAAGCTTCACCAGTGTCTGGGTGATATGGTTGGGCAATGTGGTTTTACCAGGAACATGTCACTGAAAGCCAACATGTGACATATTCTCAGTACACATAACACCAGCGGGCAGGCTTGTTGAAAGGAAATCGAAATCTGAAGAAATGAAATCAAGAGTGGGAGAAAAAGGAAACTAGCTGTTTTTTCTCTTAACTCAGTTATTTGTGCTGAATCATTTTCAAGCTTTTTTTCTGCCTCCTTGTAAGATCTTAAATAAATCTCTGGTACTGTTTCATCACTGGAGTTTATCTTCTCATCTTCCCAAGGCTGCCTGGTGTTGACAGCTCTTGTGTTAACTCAGAAGCTGTTTGTTTTTCTCCCTCTCTTTTCCCGTTTCTGCAGACCGCAGAGTCTGCAGTTTTTGTTGATCCTTGCAGGTCTTTGCAGCCGAGCAGGAAACTGGGCTCTATTGTCAGGAGCAAAAAGCAAGGTCATTTCAGGAAAGTGCAGTGGGGTGCGGCCATGCTGAGAGAGTGTGATGATAGCCTTGGATAGGTTTTTTTGGTTTGTTTGGGGTTTTCTGCTTGGTTGGTTGTGTTTTGTTAGGTTTTATTTTATTTTATTTTATTGATTATAATTGTTTTTCTTAAGTCACTCTAATTCTCTGGTTTGCTTTTCTCTGTCAGCTTCTCTTCAGGGATCTCTCTCACCGTTACAAGTAAAGCCTCCTTAATCCTCCAGCCTGAAGCATTAATCTCAATCTTACTTTTCAAGGAAATGGCTTTGTTCAGCGTTAGCAATATTCTGGTGGCAACTGCAGCAAAACTTCAGCTTCCAGCAGCTATTGCTGTGCTGCCAACACTCCACTATGACAAGGGTGAAGGTTGATGCAGCTTTGAGCAGATAAGTGAAATAAGCCAGCTAATTTGACTTTGACTTGATTATACAATTTGATTCAGCACTACTCAGAAAAAGAAACTACAAGGAACTGCCTGTCCCCTGCTGGGATGTAACCACACTTGTACAGATGTCATCTGCTCTATAAATATTACCTCATACCTACCATTAATTCTTAGACTCTTCATCCTGTTCTGTTTTCTCTTGCCTGCTTTCCTTGAAAGCTTAAACTCATAATTTTCTTAGCAAAAGGTGAACTGCATCATGGTTGCTTATATATTACATACTCTATCACTGGCAGAGGGATTAACACCCGCTTTTTCCTCTGCAACCACCTATCTGCTAAGCAGGCAGCACTAATTCGTTACCTGCAAAATGCTACTGAAAGATGACTCATGGGTGTCTGATGTGTTGCCCACCAATGCCAGGTTGGGCCAAGCAATTTTCCTACTGAGAGTAAGAACATTTGTTTGAGGATGGGATTGAATGGCAGAACGCCTCCTTGATATAATTAGAGTGTAATAGAGCTTATACTGACTGTGTGCACTTCAATCAAGGAGCAATTGTGTGGAACCCTAATTGACAGAGTTTTGCTGGTCTTAGGTTTGTTATATGGTCAATTCAAAATTGGTTGGGGCAGGTTATTTGGTGAGCTGAGTTTTCTGTGAAAGCAGAAAGAAGAGACACTGCAGGTCATTCCCAATTCAGCCCCTTGGTAGGGGCCAAAAACTTCCCAGAGAGATAAAAAGTTGTAAGAGATGGAAAGGTGTACTAGGTAGTTTGTAAAGTGGGTTTTGGCACCTGTGAAGGTGACAACATCCTTGTAAAGGCCAGACTTTGCAACTGCTATCCAAAAGTAGGTATTAGTAAAGTAAATATTGGTGTTGATCGCTGTTTATCAGGCTGGTATTTGCTGAAGAGCTCTTGTCCATGTGCGTAGGTGTCTTGGCAAACGCCAAGCATAGTGTTAGCACAGCTGCACCACTACTGCAAGGTTCTTGCAGAGGTCCTCCCTTGGATGGTGACTATGGTTATTTTCTGTCTTGCTATCTTCGTTCAGAATGTGAATGTGCTCCATTTCTGGAATTCTTCATTGCTTGCTGGTCTGACAGATCTTTTTCTGGTTCTGGCTCTCTTGTTTCCTGGTTCCCTCGTTTCCTGCACCTCCTCTGCACTTTGTCATAATTTTTGTGTATAGTCAATGCAGCAGGTGTGGGATTGAAAAAAAAAAAAGGGAAATCCCATGTGTGAGACAGTTGCTGCTTTCCTGGCATGCCTCTGCCTTGCAGCTGAGCCAGCAACCTGGTAACCCACCCAGGGCTCATTATCGGTGACTTGCCGGGTATTGCTGAAGTCTACCAGGGGACTCTGAGAATCCAATCAAGCTTTTCTGGATGCTGGCATGGTGACCTGGGATTCCTAATCTGACACTGAGACAGTGACTCAGTGCTGCGGTGTCTCTCCTGTACCTTTCCAATGCTCTCCAGTTGTGTCAGGAGCTATTTCGCTTGGGAAGAGGATTTTCAGACTATTGTGAACAGTAATTTCTCTGAGTTGAGTTTTAGAAGTGCCTTGTTTGAACGATCTCTGTTTTGATAAAGAATCATTTAGTGCTCCTAAAGCCCACAAAACGGAGTTAAAGACAAAAAAGTTTTTAAATGGAACACCTCCCCTATGGAGAAAGGCTGAGGGATGGTTCAGCCTGGGAAAGAGAAGGCTTAAGGGTGATTTAATTGCAGTCTTCCAGTACCTGAAAGGAGACTACAAGATATATGGGGAGAGAATATTTAGAAGGACGTGTAGTGACAGGGCAAGGGTTAATCACTTCAAACTGAAAGAGAGTAGGTATAGATTAGATATTAGGGGAAAATATCTTTATTGTGAATGTGGTGTGTCACTGGCACAGGTTGCCCAGGGAAGCTGTGGCTGCCCCATCCCTGGAGGTGTTCGAGCCCAGGCTGGATGAGGCTCTGAGCAACCTGGTCTAGTGGAAAGTCCCTGTCCATGGCAGGGGGATTAGAACAATATGATCATTAAGGTCCTTTCCAACCCAAACCATTCTATGATTCCATGATTCTATGAACCTAGGGCAAAAGGTGAACCAATTTAATAAGAGGAAACAGGGACTGAACCAAGGTGGAATGCAGTATCTTTTGTGAAACCTTCTTCCTGGAAATTTTTAGGGCTTAAAAAAGTGTTCTAGTATTTTATTCACTGTAAATATTAGAACTATACATTTGAAAAAGGCAGATGGTATGTTCAATATTAGAAGTACAGGATCTCTTCTACAATTTGAATTACCAGTGATTTGTATGAATGAGCAATTAGGTGTGTTTGATTAGGGATCTTTGAGTCATGTCTTTGCTGTAAAAAATAGAAATGAGAATATGATTTAGGTTTCATTTCAAAATGTCTGCTTAGGAAAAAAGACACAAAAATGTGAGACTATATTCTGAGTAGATCATCACAGTCCAGAACTCAGGAGCTGGCAGGACTATGGGAGCAGGATGTGCACACATGCACACACACGCACACTCCCAATTTAGGTTCTGGTGAGTTCCAGTGGACTCGAGCCACCAGAACATTGCTGGGGGAGGCTGGGCTATTGCCATTTCAGGATCTGCATGTTGCATCGAGGCAGTGTGAAACCTGCAATAAGCCCTTCCTCTCTACATGAAAGGTCCCTGTCTGGGCTGTGCTGGCTGAGAATTAGGACAGGCTAAAATTGTGTCAGGGTGAAAGCAGTCAGGGTGGCACAGACTGTGAAGGCAGAGGGACCACTTGACTCATCACTAGTTTGACAACAGTTTTAGTATCAGAGTGCTGACAACATCCCATGTTTTGAGGTAGTTTCACTTTAAGTCTTTGCCTCTGATTGCACTGAAATGAGCTCATTTCCTTTTTTGTTTTATTTTTCAGTTGCAGAAAAACACAGAGAGGGAGAAGGGTGTGACTTTTGCTGCTTTTTCTAAATGGGAGACAAAAGCCTCCCTGGAAATGGAAAGTCCCCCACAGCTGCTCTGCAGATAATCTGCAGGAGCTTCAGGCATGAAGGGCTGCAAGAAAAAATGTGTTGGTGGCAATGACCTTGCACAGAAATGGAAGGAAGCTTACCCCTTCTTGCCAAAAAGGACTCTCTTTGGGGTCCTTTCTCCATGAGTGTAAGCAGCTCATGGAGAAGAAGAGGAGATGCTAAAAGTGGTTGTAAAGGATGGTGAGGTGCAGACAGGAGTGCTGTCCTCCCTGAGTGCCTCTCTGTTACCCTGCTGACCTGACAGCTGGATCCGTCCACTTCTTGACTTCAGGAGGTCCCTGCTATGGGGAGCAGCTCTGTGTATTATCACCACCAGCTGCAGCTCATCACCCCTGCTTTGCTAAGTGCACCTCACATTTGAGAATCCTGCTCTGTTTGTTTCCAGGTAACATCAGGGAACGCCAAACCAGCACAGAGCAGGTGTTTGGTATCCACGCTGGCAAGCTTCTTCCATGCATCCATAATGATGTGTTGGAAGGTGTGTGTCTCTTCGCCCCCAGCACCCACACTTTTGGCTGTGGGTGTGCTGCTGGGAGTGTTGGTTACTGATGTGTGAGGGAAAGGTCTGGCGGTGACCTTTGGCATTAAGAATGCAAATAAAAAAGTGAGAAATAACAAGTCTCTTTTCAAGGGTGAAGACACCTTGTTCTTCCTCACCAGCGACCTTTCTGCAGATGCACTGGCTGAGTCCAAGGAGTATAAAGGAGAAGTAAATAAGGGAAACAAGAAAAAGGGGGTTGCACTCAACAACAAAGTATTTTTGGCACTTTACAACCTGTTTCAGGACTCTGGACTCTATGTGCTATGGGAAGCTCCCAGTGTCAGCTGCTCCATGCCTCCCTTGTCAGTCTGGGTTGCTGTGGGTGTGTCCTGTGCCCCTCAACAAGGCTGTCACCATCCTTACCTGCTCCACTTGTGCAGGAGAGAAGTGGAGGAGCACAGATGCCCAGAGAGATGAAAGAGAGGGAGTCATGGTGAAGGAGGGTGTGGCTTGTATCCCACAGGCACCGGTGTAGGAGCTGACTTCACGTGACAGCATCTTGGTTTGCACCATATTTTGTGGTCATGATGCCATCCTCCCTACCTATTTCATCATCCTGTGGTGGGCAATGATGTGGAACTGGGGGAAGGTGCACACGGGCTCCTAGAATCTAGAAGGAGCTCTCAATCTGCAAAGGCACAGGAAGTCAGGGTTGGTTTTTTGTTTCTGTTGTTTTTTGTTTTCTTGTTTGAGTTTTTTATGGATTTTCTTTTTTTTTTTTTTTTTAATTTGTTTCTTCATTTTGTCTTTTATTTTTGTTTTAGCATAAGGCAACTTAATTGTCAGGTGCTGTCAGGAGTCTGGCAGGGGATGGCTGGAGTGACAAGGCTGTGTCTGCAGTTATGGCAGAGCATGGTGGTAGGCAGAGAGAGGGGAATGCTGTGCTGAGGAGGTGACAGATGACCTTCAAAAGGGTTGGAGAAGAGGTGAGAGGTGGAGAAGCCTACCTGGACAGTCACCAGCTGCTGACCACTTCCCTGCAGCCTCTGGGAGAGGCTATGGACAGTTTTGCAACATAGGAGGCATCAGAACCCTGAGAAATCAGTCAAGAGCCTGTGCAGTGATAAGCTTGTAATGTGTTATGGGTACTTTTCTTGTCTGGACCACAGTGCTGCTGGCAGGGATATCAGAGGGAGGTGCTCTGAAGCGCTCACCAGAATATGAGAGTGCCCTGAGGAACAGGTGATCCAGGAGGTGAACAAGGGAGCAGATGCAGGGTAGGATGTCCAATGCCAATAGGATGCCAATAGGGTCCCACTGAGCATGGCAGAGAGGACGAGAAAGCTATTGGCCCCCTGTGTGGGGCATTTGGAGCAGGGTATCCCAGAAAACATCTCCCTCACACCCTAAAAGGATACACTGGGAGCTAGTGTTTTGCACCCCACCGGTAGGATTCCCCTCCTGCTGGGGGTAGAGTGGCTGTCTGGCTTTGCTACCCCAGGCATCCTTGTTTACTGTGTGGCTGCTGAGGTATCCTTGCTGACTCCACGGCATGTGTTCCTCATGTGGAGGGTATGTACTCTCGATGGTATGTGACCTGGGAAGTCATGCAGGGGCACGGATTTTGGCACCAGCTGGCTTCAGGACTGTGGGTGCAATCACTGCACTCTAAGCTTCAGGTTCCCCCTGCGCAGCAGAGACCACGGCCACCTCAGGCAGAAGTCGTGGTGTATCCAACAGTGGTGGCATCTGGGTCTGCAGCCCAGGAGTTCACGGTCTCACAGAACTGCACATCTGGCCAACAAATTTGGCAGTGACTGTGTCAAGTCTAAAACCCCAGAAGGCTCTAGACCAGAG
>JAYRBT010000093.1:61472871-61510708 GCA_036023395.1 Myiotriccus ornatus
ATGTAGTGACAGGACAAGGGAGGATGGCTTTTAACTGACAAAGAAATTAAATTGGATTAGATCTTAGAAACAAATTCTTTATGCTGAGTGTGGTGAGGCACTGAAACAGGTTGCCCAGAGAAGCTGTGGGTGCCATATCCGTGGAAATTTTCAAGGCCAGGTTGGATGGGGCTTTGAGCGACCTGTTTAAGTGGAAGTTGTCCCTGCCAAAGGCAGGAGATTTGGAACAAGACAATCTTTAGGGTCCCTTCCAATCCAAACCATGCTATGATTCTATTTCATTTTTTTCAGGTTTTTTTTTGTATCCACTCAGTCAAATGGGATCCTACAAATCCAGAATGCTGTAAACCTGGTTTCTGGGTGAATGGGGAAAAAATTTCAAGCTAAGAAAGCAAGCTGTGGGCAGCCAGGAAATGGAGCCTGTTCAGTGACCTCCAATGATACAGAGACCTTGGTGGTTACAGACTTTACAGACTTCTCCCAGGAGTGGAACATGGTGTATTGTTCGTGGTGTGAGGAAAAGGGCAGTTTTCATAAAAGTAGAACTTGTAGGCATTGCAGTTGTGCCACAAAAAGGTGGGTTTTACCTGTTACTGGTTTTTCACTATTTACCTCTCCTTTGCACACCAGGGGTTTGTTGCTAAGGCATGTTGCAGAGCAGAGCTTTTTGGAGGGAGTGCTCAAGGCAGCCTGCTGCTGAAGAAGTACTGTGCACTCAGCCATGAAGAGAGAGACTTTTCTCGTGCTTGTTTTCTTAATAGCTAAGGTCATTCCAGCTGGATGCATCTGGCTGCTCTTCCATCCCCACCAACAACCAGTGTATGGTCACACCCAGTGGCAGGGCTTTGACACCATCTCTCACAACACCCTCGTAGGCAAACTCGGGAAGTGTGGACTCGATGAGTGGACAGTGAGGTGGCTGAGTGCAGATACCAGAGGGTCATAGTCAGTGTCATAGGGTCTAACTGTAGGCCTGTCACAGTGGTGTCCCTCAAGGTTCAATACTGGGCCCAGTATTGTTTAGCTTACTGCTTAGTGACTTGGATGAAGGGACAGATGCCTCCTCAGCAATTTCACTGGTGACACAAAGCTGGGAGGAGTGGCCAATACCTCAGAGGGCTGTGCAGCCCTTTGGAAGGACCTTGAGAGGCTGGAGAGATGGTTCTTCTTCCTGGGCAGAAACGAATTGTCTGAAGTTCAACAAAAGCAAGTGCAGGGTCCTGCACTTGGGGAAGAATAACCCCAAGTACCAGTACAGGTTGGAGGCTGACCTGCTGTAAAGCAGCTCTGCAGAGAAGGACTTGAGGGTCCTGCTGGACAACAAGCTGTCCCTGAGCCAGCAGTGTGTCCTTGTGGCCAAGAGGGCCAATGGAGCTGTGAGGTGCATTAGGAAGAGCATTGCCAGAAGGTCAAGGGAGTTGATCGTGCCCCTCTGCTCAGCCTGGTGAGGACACATTTGGAGTGCTGTGTCCAGCTCTGGGCTCCTCAGTACAAGAGACACATGAAGGTCCTGTAGTGGGTCCAGCGGAGGGCTGCAAAGATCATTAAAGGGCTGGAGCACCTCTCTTATGAGGAAAGGCTGAGGGAGCTGGGAATGCTGAGCCTTAAGTAGAGACAACAGAGGGGGAATGTCATCAGTGTCTGTAAGCATCTGAAGGGAGGGTGTCAGAGGACAGAGCCGGGCTCTGCTCGGCGGTGCTGAGCAACAGGACAAGAGGCAATGGGCAGAAACTGATGCACAGGAAATTCTACCTGAAAATGAAGAATAACTTCTTTACTGTGAGGGTGACTCTGCACTGGAATAGATTGTCCAGAGAGGGTGTGGAGTCTCCCTCACTGGAGATATTCAAGAACTATCTGGATGCAATCCTGTGCTATGTGTTCTAGGATGGCCCTGCTTGAGCAGGGAGGTTGCACCAGATCCACCCACTGTGGTCCCTTCCAACTTGACCCATTATGTGATTCTGTGACAATGATGGAAGAAAATTCTCAATGTGAGTAGAGGAGTATTTGACAGAAATGTTACTGGAATGGAGGATCAAAGTCACTGTGTTCTCTGGGATGGCTGGATCAGCACGTTCTCCTGTGGTTGTAAAGTGTTTGAACCCATGGTTTGGGCTTGAGGGAGAGTCAGCATAGCGTGTTAAGCATTGCCAGGCAGGGTCAGTTCAAACATGTACCTGTAATGGTGGCTATGGGACACCTGAGAAAGAAGATAATTTGACTACTGAAGACAGGATGAGAATCGATTTCTCTTCTTGTAGTTTACCAGTTTCTGGCAATCTTGAAAAATAAGGCCTCCTTGATTCAGATGATGTATTTAAGAGCTACCTATTAAATACAAATAACTACATTAAATCCTACGAGAATAGGTTTTCTTCTGAATGCTTTTGCCCTTTTGACACGGACACTACTGTTTGACAGTGTGGCTGAATTCTGCGCAGGACTTACCAACCTGCAGACTGGTTATCATAGCTCTAAATCGTCACCTAATTGTTTTTCTGCTAGCTCTGCCAGTATGACTCATTCCTAATTTGCATAATTTGCAAGACAGTTGAACTGGATAACTGTAGTAAACTTTAGAAATCCAGGAACGATGACACATGTTCACAGAAATAAACTTAGGCCAAGCCTGTTCTGTCTCTGAGGATGTCTGGTTAGCCTATTTAATGTATGTCCTCTGGCACAGAAAATCAGCTGATGGGAGAGTCTCTTCAAAAATAAAACTGAGACAAACTTTTTTGTGAAGGAGGAAGCAGTCATCAGAAACTTGTCTATGTAATTATGGGCTATACAGATTCATGTATTTACTGAAACAGAGGAAATGGAACAACTTTAAACTACATGTTTAAAATATGCTTCAGCCAATACCCAGCACCATTAAAATCTATCTTCATGTCTCTTGGCTTTGGCCTTAATTGATTTTTCCACAGTACAGTAATCTCTGGTAGAGAAAAGAGAAGAGGCCTCTCTACAATCCATTTTTATAGTGTTTCTCTGATTGTTTAACACTGAATTATGAGGAATTCTTGCCTCTACGTATAGAGACTAGTGTAGAATAATGTTAGTGATGGGGAATAGGGGTCCTTTTAAAAGGATAACATTTAGAAGTCTTAGATTGGTGACAATCTTTATGTATTTTCAGCTGATGAAGCATACGTATGAACAGGACCATGGGGAAAGCTGAGGTCAGCTAAGACCATTAAACTCTGTTCTCTAAGACTTTGAAAATGCAAAACCTGAGAAAATAAAGGGAAAACAAAAATAAAAGACTCCAAGGACTCCTTATGGGAATCAATATATATGCCTCTCTCCCTCCTACAGAGATTAGAGAAGTAGCTACTTCTTGTTGTGGGGTCAGAAACTCTGCTCATGATTAAATTGCTAAATAGCGTGCAGAATGCTCAGTCTTTACTTAATGTTGATCCTTTCTAGTCTCCATTGTGTCACGGAGCTTTAGCCTAACCACAGCTTTTCAATGGAAATCCCCAATAGGCAACATTTTCCTTTATTCCTTTGATATTTATTGTACAAAAGCTACATGGAAGATACTGCTTTTTTTCAAGCCATTGCTGCAGAGGACAAAGATTGAAGGAGAGGCCATCCAGGGAAGGACATAAGCTTTAGATAAATACTTGTATCCTTTCCCTATGTTCGTATCTCTGGCCCACAGAGCTGGGAACTGAGCCAGGCTCATGGCATTGCAGCAAGTGTGCATGAGCAGGGGATGGGATACACCACCTTCTCATTTGTTGTCTGTGTAACAAACCCAGTTAAACACTTTGATTAGTTCAATGCTAGCCTTTCCCCTTGACTTAAAATATTACTGTGTATCCCCAAAAAAGCTGCTCTGGGGGGTCACCCATATGACCACAGCAGCACAGATAGAAATGTACCCCCCTTGCAACATCTCCTCCTCCTCTGCTGTTAGCCTGGCTTGCAGAGCCCTCAAATCCCCATCCTACTTCTGGGATAATGGGCATTGGATTGAAGATGCACTGAAAGGTGCCACCCCTCTTCTGCCCAGAGAGGTGGGTGCCCACCACTGCCACTTGCTCAGAGAAGTGGACTCTCCCTCTGCTGTGGCTTCTGCCACCCGATGTGTGTCAGTGTAAGTTTCTGGCCCAAAGGAAAGTGATAAAATCAGAGGAACTCTCAGTGTTGTCTGACTGCCTGCACTGCAGTTTTGTGAGCTCCCAGTCAAGACTTCACTAGAGAGACCGTTTGATTTCTTCTTTTCAATCCCCCCTTCTTCCTTTTTTCCTTCCTTTTCTCATTCTCTTTTTTTCTTCCCTTTCTCTTTTTTTCTCCTCTTTTGGGAGACAACATAGTACTATACTACCTTCTACTTTCTTAAAACTCAGCATTTTGCATAGCAGGACTGCTCAGATACCTGCAAAAAACGATCTGTATTTTGCCCCAGGATGGGGGAACTGCACATGACAGCTTTTGGCAGAATTTCATGTATTTGCTCACTGGGCTGGCCTGAAAAGCCTGATATTCAGGTTTCCTCAAAGAGGACCTGAAATGACACAGTCTACATTTGACCCCATGTTTGAAGAAGATGACCTCATGACTGCAAACACCCTGTTCAAGAGTTCGATCTGTGGCAGCAAAGGCACTGTTGGAGTAAAAAGCACTTTGAAAACTGCTTTAAAAGACTCTGTTTTTTCTTTTGAGTGGTAAAACTAATTTAACCAATTTCCTTCCTTGTATTAGCCAGGTCGTAATAATGATCAGTCATGCTTACATAAAAGGGTTTATTTTAAAAAAGGAGAATGAATAAGATACAGAAAACAGCTTGATTTTCAGGGTAAGATGCCCAGACTTGGCACAGACAGATATAATGGCTATTCAGTGAGTTTCTAAACACAGCCCTTGTGTTTGTGACACCTTCATATAGTCTGTAAGCGGAAGAAGGGAGGCAAGAGGTCTTTTTTTTTTTTTTTTTTTTTTTTTGAGTATAATCCTCCAAAACACCTTTCCAGCTTTCAGAAGAGATGGAGATTGGGTGCTCATTGAGGATGTTCTTCAGTTCAATCCTGAGAACCCCCTGCTTTGCCATGCGGCATCTCCAGTGCTGTGCTGCCCATCTAGATGTGCTGGGGGAAGTTTTGAAGTTTCCAGAGCCTTTTAGCTGCTTTGGGATGAAGGAGGAAAGGACAAGGAGTGAAATGAAAAGTACAGTAGATGGTAAAGGGTAAAAGTGTGACGTTTACACGTGCTGGGGTCAAGTGGCCATGGAAGCAGTAACAAAAACCTGAAAATCTGAAGAGTATCTTATTGTCTTACAGCTGATAAAAGCAAAACCTACAAGAGATGCACGGAGCTCAGTGCAGGAAGCTGTTACCAGAGATTTTCCCGGGCTAATTCCCAGGAAATGGGTGGTCTGTGCTCTTGGAGTGGAAACACAGAGGAAAAAAACGAAAAATTGGTTCTGCAGAGAGAAAAAGGAAACAAAAGCTTGAGCGCTCAGAAAATGGTTTGAAAATTAGGGTTTTGCAGGAGATAGTTCAGAGGGACACTATGAAGCCTCCTAGAAAACAGGTATTGCATAATTTCAACAGAGGGTTAATTTATTATTCCACATGAGTGGGCACATCACCTCTGGCCAGAAGTCACCCAGCAGAGCTGTGAGTCATCCCCCGAGGCAGCTCTCAGCTCTCAGCCTTTTCCAGCTTTGCTGGAGTTGTGTGTCCAGTCAAACTTCAAGTTACTGTTACAAAAACCACAAAAAAAATCACTCTTTCAAGTCTGGGAGAAAATAAATATTGAAATCCTTGGACTCTGTGACAAGCCTTTCAGACATCACTCGTTTGTTGAAAAGCTTGATCCCTGAAAAAGTCCCTGCTTTGAAGCACAATGAAATCAGTCACCCTGGTTTTGTCACGCTTCTGCAAATATATATATTGAAAGGTCCCCAAAGCCCCAGTACATTAATCTTTTCTATTTATAACTTTGTGAAGAACCTCAGACCTCACCTTGAAGTCTTCTCAGAGTATGTATGTTTTTGATTTAAATTTGATTGTTGATGCTTGAGTTTTTCTTCACCTTGTCGTTCAGCCCTGTCTGACTGGTGATAAAGCTATTTTCTCTGACCAGCTACAGTAACATCAGTAACAAAGGTCCCTTTGGGCACAGTGTGCTGAGCAGTTCCCTTCCACTGTTACTGTGTGGTGTAATCAAAGATCAGTGTTGTCTGATTAAGAAGACCTTCATCTCTGCAGGTATCAGGAGTTTATCTGGCTGAATGAGGTGCTGATAAGAAGGACTGTAGTTTACCTGGACTTCTTCAAGTGCCTCTTATCTTGCTTTATTGCTGCTGGCTGGTTGAAAAAAGCAATGATCATCTGAAAGTGAGAAGATCCCATTTTCCTGACTCAGGGTCCACGCTTTCTTTTAATGGCAGTTACTGAGAGAAAAAGTGCTCAGAAGGAAAGAGCTACAAGCCACTTATGGTAAAGCAACAGGTTCCTTCAAAAACTGAGGACGTTTTTTTGGAGTCTGGGGAACATGACTTGAGAGCCTGCATCCCACCTTAGGAAGCTGAGTTCCAATGTGACTGTGTGAGGCTTTCAGACACAGCTCACCCCTTCACAGAACTATTTCCTGATAGATAATTTGATAGTGCATTTTTGAAATTCACACTGTAGCATAAATTCCTTCAGTTTGGAGGCAGGCTCGATACTGTGCTGTTAGACAGGCTACCAAAAATTCCTGTCAGCTGTTTGCAAACAGCTGCAAGTTGTCTCTGCAAGAGAATAAAGGAACAATAACAGGCTCTAATTATTTGAAGTTGAAAAATTGGTTTGGGAATAGAATGTTGTATTTAGGGATAGTTCTTGACCAGAGAAACTACCTAAATCTATCAAAATTCTATTTGCTGATTAGCCTGCACTGATGTCTTGTGGCTAGTGTGAGTTCATGGAAGAGGGAGTTAATTTTAGTCAAATAGTCTTTAACATTAAAAGTAATTTCAGTTTTTGGGGAATGCCAGATGAAATTTTTGCTTCTGATGCCATATCTTTGTAGAGAAGCTGGGCACAGCTGTGGGGAGCTGGAGACAGCTGGTTTTGTTTCACATGAAAGCAACACTGCTGCTAGTTCTGCTTCAATGTCATGAAGGAGCATGAGTGGAAATTTTAGATGTGTGGTTGTAGTTTGCAGCTCACTCGGTCAAGGATGAATTTTCTGACTTAACAGAAAGGATGGTGGAGGCAAAATGGCCTTTTTGGGGTCACTTGGCCTCATTTGAGCCGTTCACTGCATAAAGGTGAAGTTTCCATAGCTGTTCAAAGCAGGCCAGGGACTGAGAGGAACATCCATGACACCTATGTGTGGGCACGGTCCACGTGGCAGCCAAGCCCACAGCTCTGGCCCCAGCCGCCCACAAGAAGCAGATGGGTTCAGCCCCCCTGGCATTGCACAGGCAGCTGCAGCTCTGCGGCTGGTACCAATTTAATTTTGTATCTGGGCCTTGTGCCACCTGTGAGCCTCGTGGAAAACCTGTGAGAAGCTGTTCCGCTTGTGGGTGTTCATTAGCATGTCGACTTGTGTTCTCCCTCCAGATCAGGGAGCAGCAAGCTTACAGTCACATCTGCCAAACTGGCAAAGGTAGGCTCATGTCTGGCTGGAGCTCCAGCACCTCCAGCCAATGTGCAGTCTCTCAGTCTAGAAAGTTTTGATGGCAGGTGGTGCCAGATTTGGCTCTAAACTGTTCCTGGAGAAGTATGTGTTTCCTTCAACTTGCTCTCCTGTCAGGTGGAAGTTCCCTGTACAGGGAAAAAGGGGACAATTTTTATTAATTTTATGAATATAAAAAAATTATAAAATTAATAAATAGAATGTCTTACACTTGCCCACAGTAAGCCATGGTGTTGATCTGATGTTGGCTGAGGCTGGAGGTAGGTGCTTGAAGTCTTGCTCCAAAGGTTTGTGCAATGCAGAAATGGCATACTTGCCAGACAGGCAACCATCTTTGGCTGGTTTCACTCCAATCCCAGCAGCCATGACTGCTAACTTCCCTCTGCAGAGGTTTATTTTTCGGTGCTTTCTGGTTTTCTGTGTAGCAAGGGAATGAATTAAGAAACTTTTCATCAGAAGTGCCCATGGGTGGTCCATATGTCTCATATCTCAGCAGTACAGGGGAAGGTACCAAGAGGGTTTGCTGAGACTTAATGTGGCTGAGAATATTTAGAAGTGGAAAGGACGGGGTCATAGAGAACAGTCCTTATTTCAGAGTGCCAAACCCTGCAGAACTGAACTTAGAGCAAAATCTGGACCCGCCTGTACAGGTCTTTAGTTGAATTCAGAAATAATCAGCCATCAAATTAATTCTGAGCATTCCTGTTCAGCCTAGGGGGATTGCTGGTGAAACACATAATTTCTGCACATGCCATAGTTTCCTCTCCAAAACAGGAAAGCAATGATACCTCTGACTTTCCAGGGAAAATGCCTTCTTGCTACTCTTGTTAACCTGTAGTAAAGAAAGTAAGGGTGAACAAAAATGACACCTACTGGACACATCTGGGTAACATCTCCAAGAGGTGTCTAAATATAAAAATATTGATCTTTTAAAGCAGATGACTACAATTACTGGGCTATTTTGGGGACTTGAAAGTCTAAGTACTTCTGTCCTCTAATAGGATTGTTGGGCATTGTTGTTATATTTATAGCAAAATGAGTTCAAATTCAGGACATCTAAGGGCAAGACCAGCGTTTCTCAGGAAAATATTGCACTGCTTCTGTGATTCAGTTCCCTTGCCCCCAGATTGTGGAAGTCCTGTGGTTTCTTCCCTGCTACATCAAGACCACATCGTTTATTCCCTGAATGGTATTTTAGAGCTGAAGAATGACTAAAACTCCTTATTGTTTAAAACTCGGTATTGCATGCCTACAGAAAGCATTTTAAGAAGGATAGAAAGGGATAGCCTGGGAGCTACCAACCTGCCAGCCTCACCTCTGTGCTTGGAAGATCATGATACAGATCCCCTAGAAGCTCTGCTAAGGTGCATGGAGGACTGGGAGGTGATTTGAGACAACTAGCATAGCATCAGTAGGGGCAAGTTCTGCCAGCCCGACCCAGTGGTCTTCTGTGATAAAGTGACTGCATCAGTGGACAAGGAAAGAGTTACAGATTTCATTTATCTGGACTTCTGTAAAGCCTCTGACATGCTCCCTGACAACCTTCTTCTCTCCAAATTGGAGAGAGAAGGATCTGATGGATGGGCTATTTGGTGAATAAGAAATTGTCTGTGTGGTTGCATCTAGAGGGTAATGGTCAATGGCTAAATGTCCCGACGGAGATCCCTTAGAGGTCTGTACTGAGACCAGGACTATTCATTAGTGACACAGATGGTGGGATCCAGTGCAGCCTCAGCAAATTTTCAAATGACACCAAGCAGAAAGATGCTGTTGACACACCTGAAGGATGGGATGCCACCCTGGACAAGCAAGTCCAGCAGAGGCCACAAAGACCATTAGGGGACTGGAGCACCTCTCTGAGAAAAGGCTGAGCGAGCTGGAACTGTTCAGCCTGGAGAAGAGAAGGCTCCAGGAAGACCTTCTTGTGGCCTTTCAATTGTTAATATTTAATAAGAAAGACAGGAACAGATTTTTTAATAGGGCCTGGTGTGATAGGACAAGGTATGACAGTTTTAAACTAAAAGAGGGTAGATTCAGATTATTATAAGGAAGAATTTTTTTACAATAAGGGTGGTGAAACACCAAATGGAACAGGTTGCTCAGAGGTGGTAGATGCCCCATCCCTGGAAACACTGAATGTCGTGCTGAGTCGAGCTCTGTTCAATGTGATGGAGTTGAAAATGGCTCTGTTCAACCCAAACTTCTCTATGATTCTGTAATTCTATGGTTCTCTGTGGACTGAAATTTAAGAGGTGGAAGTGGAAAAGGCAGGATGTCTATTCTCATACTAGCAAACAAAAATTCATGATCTCAAACTACTCTGATACAAAAGCAATTTGATTCAACATAGGGCAAATAAGTGTTATTTCTTTATGCTGACAAATGTTGATCCCAAGGCCCCAAAGTAGCAAGTCACAAAGGTGATGTCCTGCTGTAGGGTGGCCTTTGGACTGGTGATCCTCATACAGGATATTCAGCTGGGGAATAGGCTTGGCAATCTCAGGCAGAATTTTTTCTGATGGGATTTTTTCCCCCCCATGTCTATTGTTCATATTTACTTTTCTTTAATTTAATGCCAATTCATTGTCCAGTTTTATTCTGTTGGAAGATTATTCTGTGGTATCTTGCAACTCAGTGCAGCAGTAATAAGGCTGCTCTACAAATCATCTACAAATCACCTACAAATCAGCTCAATGAGTACTGGGGCCTCATAGGTGGAAGCAGTGTAGCTACTGTGAGAAGTGATTGTGGGTTTCTGATGTGAAATTCTCTTCTCTGATTGGTCTCGCCAAGGCTAGCATAGGGTCGATGTCAGCACCAAGTGAGGACAGGTTTACAGGAGAGTTCCACAGCTTGCTGGCAGATAATGGGAATTTGGAGTTGGATTACAGCGAACACAGAAAGGAAAAGTTTTGAATGCTTCTGCAGTGCCTTAAAATACCAAGATTTATATCCAACACATAGAACAAAACACGCCAATAAAAGGGAAATTGTAGGGGAAAAAAATCCTTAAAAAAAAATTCCCTGAAAAATGGAAGAATCAGAGAGATGCAGTCAGAAGCACTGCATATGCACTGCATATGCACATCAGCTGATCATCGGCTGTATGTTCAGGAGGTGTTTGGGCTGGAAGAGAGGACCTCACATACTGAGTGGAACTTCAGTAGTGAATAATAAGAGATTTAGGGCTGTGAATTGATTGTGTTATACCCCATTTCTCAGTTTTCTGGTGACTTGGCTCCCTCTGCTGTGTGTGTGAGCTGATCTGAGATAGGAGGATTTGGATGGGCTTTCAAGGGAAATCAAAGGAGTGGTTTCTAGAAAAAAGAAAAATTAGAGGAAATCCTGTGTCAAAAATGTTCACTTGCTGTGTTTCTCCTGGTGGTGTCCAACCCCTCAGCAGCTTGACCAGAGCTGGCAGTGCCAGGGTAGAGGCCAGGCAAATCACTGCCAACATTCATAACCCAGTTTGTTTATTAGGAGACTCACATTTCCAGTTTCATATGGGAAGATCTTTGTGGGGTTTTTTTCCCCTACTGCTAAAACAATAGCTTAATACAAAATTAAAGAAGAATGTAAATTTACACAACTTATTGCTAAGGGACTTGTCTGCTCCTAGTGGATCATTAGTCTACATATTAGCATTTTCATGCTGGTTTCCTTATTATCCTTGCTGGTTTTCAGTTTCCATTTAGTGATCTCTTTTCCTTCTCATAGTCACATTGCACTTTTTGCTGCACTAGATTGAGAATAAACTACTGATGACTGTGTGCTGGCATGTGTCTTATCAAAGCTACGTCCAGGGCATTTGAAGTGGGTTGTTTCATTAGCCTCACACCTACTGTGATTAAATTAGAACAATCAGTATTTTAGGGCTGCTTTAAGTGAACTCTGTTCAATAAGTTAAGAGGACAACACACATTAAACAGCTTTGGGGCTGGATGGTCTCTGCAAGCTCCAGCTACAACAACTTAGAAGTCAGTCAGCACAAGGGGTTGCCAAGCTGCTGGCAAAAATGAGCTAGCAGCTGAAAAATCCTGTTGGATTTGGGTGCATAAGTGCCCCAGGAAAAGCCATCCGGTCTGAAGTCCAGCAAAGGTTATGTTTGTCAAGACAAACCTCAGTGAGGTTGTTTGTCAAGAAACTGTGAATGCCCCATCCCTGGAAGTGTTCAAGGTCGGGTTGGATGGGGCTCTGAGCAACCTGGTCTAGTGGAAGGTGTCCCTGCCCATGGCAGGGGGGTCAGAATGAGATGATCTTTAAGGTCCCTTCCAACCCAAACCCTTCTGTGATTCTATGATCAAGACTCAAACATATCATTAGGTGTCTAAATGAAGGACAAGTTGCTTTACTCCTCTTTTTGAGCCATCTGAAAACTGGGGCTTGCATCCATGTGAAATCCTAAAGCAGTCAATGAGACTTTCTGTGAGATAGATGAAGTAAAAGGAAAACTTCTGACAGCAGTTAGCGATGGCCTTTGCAAACCCTCTGTTCATTTTTTTAGGAGCAGCTGTTGAGCAACGCAGGATATTTTGAAATTTCCTGTCCAGGTACAGCTATGGGTAGTCATGAGAGACTGTAAAAAACTGCCTCAAAGGCTGTGTTCAACTTTGTTGTGTATACCTGAACTCTTTGCTATTTCCTTCCTATGTTGTACTCATCTAGATTGTTTTAACAGACAAACTTTGTTCCAGACTTTGAATATTTGTTTTTCATTTGGATTCAGATTAGATACAGTGACAGGAAGGCTAATATGCTCATTTCAGCCAAGTTTTCATTCCAGAGATGGCTGCTGATTAGCCCAACTATGACCCTAAAAAACCACCGAAGGACTGAACTGGGAAAGATAAAACTGTATAAGACATTTTGCCTACTTTTACATCAGTGTGTTTGAGATTGACAGCATCTGAGGCCAGGCAATGGAGACATCAAGTTTATGGTATTATCTGTGTCCCCCGGTGGTTTATCCTTAGTGTTATTCCTGTAAAACTAGGTTTCTGACCTTTGTAAAAGTAACACACAATAATGGATATTAGGGTCATTTACAGGTAAATAGGAAGTAGTTAAGAAAAGCTAGTGTCTAGTTATGCTTAGATTTTCAAAAGTGTTGCCACTGACTGTTAATTTGATTTAAAATCTTAGATATAATTTCAAAGTTACTGGGAAACCTTGTTAATCAGAATGTAGATACTTGTGAGCATCTTTAAGTATACTCGACTACTCCTTTTTCTACTGCTGCAGAGGTCAAGACACACAGTCGTATTTCAGGGCAACATGAGTCAGCCTGTAATTGTTTTTAATCTCACACTTCAGGGACAGTAGTAATCTGCTCTGCATCTTCAGATATCTGCAGGTTCATTTATTTATTGACCTTTAAGAAGTGGTTTAGTTCTGGTGTCACAGACATTCCCAAAAGGGATTTACCAGGGATTGTAAAAGAAGGGTTAATCCCTCCCAAAAAAACATATTCTACTGAATTCTGAGCAAAACACTTTTCTTTCTGGAACTAGATTGAATTTGCACCAATAAAGAGGTGCATCTGTTCTGCTTTATCCCTGATCAGTAGAGCCTCGCCTCTGCTGGTGCTGCTAACCCCAGAGGCAGGCAGAAGGATCAGATCCAAGTTGGTGGGAAGCATATCAGTAAAGTCAGATTGATTTATCAGAGCAGGAAGGGAAAGGGCACTATTGTGGGTTATTAAAATCTGTGTTAAAGTAGTTGCTCTAAACCATGTCTATATTTGTGTTGTAGCTGTAGGACTGATGTCACCAATAAAAGAGGTGAACACCCAAGGTTTCAGGCTTTTTTCGAGCATGACTGAACACTGAGATTGAGCTTTTACTTTAAATATGTATGTGTTGTCATTTCTCTTCTTGTGTGTCAGATTCATACTCCCTTGCCTGAAAAAACTTCCCAGTTTCTGTTTTTCTCCTAGATGCACCACCAGCTCCAGACAAATGACTGGGTCTTGATTGTTTCCAAGAGTTGTGTTTATGAGCACCGTTGCTTTGCATTTGATTACTTCATGTTTGGAGGCAGGGAAGGGTCAAAGGGTTGGTATGTTTATGCACGTTCAGAGCAGAAAACGACTCTGTGCTGTGAGCTATGCTACTACCTGCTTTGCTGAACTCAGAGTGCAGAGCTGGGTGGAGATGGAATTCTTTGCTAACCTTTATCTTATCTGAAAAGCCATTGAGTTAGGAGAAGAAATACTCAGGTGATGTGTGGTTGGGTGAGGGGATGACTTCTTACTTCAGTGGCTTGTGGGATCCTCTTCTCTCCAGGCAACAGTACTGCAAATGAAATATGAGCACAGTTAAGGCACACAAGGTCTTGTTTGGGAATATGTCAACGCTCTGCAGAGACATCATTCAGCTGCTGATGTGAAATCACAGCATTGTGCCGGGAGCCAAAAGGTGGTGCTGTTACTACAAGAAAGAGGAGAAAAAAGGTGGATCTCAGTCTTTTCAGTGGTATTGTGAATCAGCTGGGGAGCAGAGGGAGATCTGCTTTTTCCGGGTAATGCAATGCTCCCGGGCTATCTTAATGTATAGGACAACTGGTGCGGGTGGGTAGAGTTCAGGAAAGAGATAAAACACGACACAAAAATATGCACCTGGAGGGAGGAGAAGGAAAAAAAAGAGGAAGGAAATCATTGGATTTCCTTATGAGGCATGAGACAGAAAGGGAGATTGGAGAGAGGTGGCAGCTGATGCTGGGCTGGGCTCTGCAGTGCACACAGCTCATCACGCGCTTTGCGAGGAGTCAGACGCAGAGCTGCTACCTGACTTAAGTGTAAATAAGGAAATGGAAGCATTAAAGGTCCTCAAAAGTAAGGGGAAGAGCAGTGGGAGAATGTGGAGATCGTTAGAATGGAAGTGGGTAGCAGCAATATTTAACCAAAACCCTTCTGAGACGGTGTCTTGCCTTCGTCTCTACAAAGGCATGTGTCAAATGGGACATTTAGCTAGTCAGACCTCTAGACAAATCACATCTAGACTAGCACAGAACTAACATCTAGATACTGTGTGGGTGTATTAGAGAAGAACTGGTGGTCTAGCAGGAGAAGTGTTGTCTACTGTACATCATCTCTTTGTGAGATTCCTTCTTCACATGCCAACCCTCACACTGTGGCAGTGAAGAGAGGTCTGTGCCCAACTTCTGCTTCTCAAAATATCTAGGTATTGTGGTCCAGCTTAACAATGCCTGTTGTATGCTAAATTCTGTCCTTTGGGACAGGAATTGTCCTCAGTCACTGCTGGGGGAGTGAGATTTGCATAAATGAGAGATTTCAAATTCAGCCTGGGAATGGTCCTTCAGGGGTCACTTTGGACAGCACCGTGAAGTTCAGTGAACAGCCTTGGCTGTTGGGAAGTTGCTGTATCAAATCACTTGACAAAGCATCAAGACAGCCAAACTCTACCACCATTGCTGTCTGGCCATGAGATGCTGCAGTGACCATCTGAGGTATTGGGCATGGCATTCTGTATCCTCTTCCTTCTCACTCTTCTAGGTCACAGGTCCAGCCCCACCGTGAAAACCCAAAAAGCAGAGTCTGAACTGATGTTTCTCCTCTGTCCCTACAACTGCAAGCCTTACTGAATGACTGCAACAGGCAATTTGCTAAATGAACTGGAAACATTGCTCAGGAATGGTCTAAGCTGTGCAAGACACCACCCACACCTAATTTTTGTGGTTGCAGATTAATGGCAGCAGGTGTAAGTGCCTGCTGTGTTGTTCAACTCGTGCACGTGCTTTTGAGCAGAAACACTGCTGATTCTTGCAGCTCACCCTTCAGGACCTTCTTCCCTTACAAAGACAAAGAAAAACAAGTCTGTGAGGAGCAATGTATGGCAAAGGACAAGTAGAAGGGTGAATGGTTAAAAATGTACCACCAGGAGCCTGAGTGAGGACCCCCAGCACCCAGGTTTCCCTGGAAATGCTCTCCCTTAGCTCTGCCACTGGTCATGGTTTGGTGATCTTGTGTCCCATTGCCTCTCCTGGGTTGTGTCCATTCAGAGCCTGAACACGAGACACTGCTCAACACAATCTCAACTGTTAGACCTAGAAAGCAGCTGCTATAAAAAATTCTGTTTCCTCAGGAGATAAGAATTGGAAATGAACTATATTTGATCTCTACTTAAGGATCTACAGTTCTGATTAATACCAACATGAGTTAATCAGAGGCCGGGACTGGAGTGCATCAGCGTAGGTCTGTAATCAAAGTCTTTGTAATCAGAAACATGCCAAATACTAAATGAATGTGTCAGACTATCCCTATGACATAACTCTGTTGTACCTGAACAAGAGATAAGTGGGAATAAACAGCAAATATTTGGAAGAACAGTCGCTCAGTTTCTGTGTGCTAGGGAGTTGAGTGCATGTAGCTTAGAGTTCTTGCTGTGCAGTGATATTCATGTTTGTACTGGATGTTTTCACTTCTTATCATCAATGTCTTAAAGCTTGTTTATTGAACTCTGGGTCAGTTTATTCAGGTTTAATGACTCTTCCACCACATGTTTTCATTTCAAGCACATTTTTGCGGGGGGAGCATTTTGTATGCGGTTGTGTGGCTCTTTCAGGAGGTTGATCTTGGGTCATTCGTTGAACTAATAGATGGATGATAGGAGTGACTCTGATGGTCTTTTCTTTATTTCTTTTTTTTTTTTCTTTTTGATGTGTGTTCCTCATTTGTATTTTGTATTCCTTTTTCTGCTTCTGTAGAGGATGGTTGGTGAGGACAAAAAAGAATGTGGTTTCTAGAGCATAGTATTAGCCTACATCAGAGCTTATCTCCCAGAAAGAGAGGGAAATGGCCTTGCAGATTGTGCATAGATGTGTGGAATTTAATGATCCATGCTTTTTTTCTTGGTGTTGCTGTAATCCTTATGAGGAAATCATGACAGGGAATTCAACTAGAGGTTGTATTTGTGGTAACACACATTGCGGCTTCAGTAGAAAGCAGATTGGGATGTTCTGCCTTTATTTCTGCTTGTGTAGGAGGCCTTGGTGAATGCAAGAGAGGAACATGTGTGTTTACTAGAGGATACTCTCTGACTGGGGGATATCCAGTCGTAATAAATCTGAGTTTCTGAGTAGTTCCCACACTGCCTTCTCATGCTTTCACAAGCACAATGAACAACTTCCAAAAGACTCTGTATCAAACACTTATACAGCCAGGGCTGGCAAGTCGGGCTGTGTTTCTAAATGCACATCTGGAACATAGAGGCATTGACCTCTTTAGTTAACCAGCAGCTTACAGATGTATCTGTTCACAAGTGAAAGAAGAGAGCTGTGGAAACTGTCATTTTCGTGTAAGCTGCTTCCTGTGTGTCAGGATGTGGTGACAAATCATCCAGCCTGTACAGTGCTTTGTAAAGACAGGGAGAATTTCACTGCAAACTTTCTCACTAAGAGCTGGACACTGGTAGTTTTCTCATCCACCTAAAGGATATTCCTAATATCCATATGAATGACTGTGAGGGATGCTGTCAAAGGCCTTTCAGTGGGCTGTGTCATGGATTTGAAGCATCTCCAGCCACTGATGCCTGTGGCTTATTTTGCACAATATGCAAAGGGGTGTTAGCTCTTTTTCAGATAGGGTTGACTGAAAGTGAACCTTTGCCTTCAAGATATCATGGGTGCTCCCTGACCGTGCCGTCCTGTACTCTTGTTCGCTCAGTGGGGAACCTGAACTTAGGATATGAGTACCCTGAGTGGGAGAACAGGAGCTTCCAGAGACATAAAGTTCCCACTTTGTTTTTCACAAGGCCTTTCACCGTTTTCTAATTTAAAAATCATAAGTGTATTATTCTGATAATATTGTTTTTCAATTAAGAAGCAAACAAAAAGGCCGATGTCTGATTTTAACCTGAATTACCATTAAAAGTATACAGGAAAAAATAGAAGAAACCTGCAAAACTGATGGGGGGATTAGCATGTCTTTCCTTTATGTGACGTAACATTTTCAGCTCTTTGCAATGTGGCTTCTCCATGAAAAGGTATAACTTTTATTCTGTCCCCTGCCTGTGGACAACTCCCTTTGTGTTAAATACCTCTTCTCTTCAATACCTCCTCTAAAAGTAGTATCTTACAACTTAGGTATATTCAAATGCAAAGCAACTCTCCTGTGTACAATAATCTGGATTCTTAAGAATTTTTCTTGATACTTTGAAATCCAGAAATGTTCTCAAAAACCCAGTGGGATGTGTTGAGGCTTACAATGTTTTTTCCTCTCCAGAAATAGTTTTATGATCCTGCATACAGGCTTTAAGTATATCCAAAACTTGGCTTTGCCAAAGCGTCTTTGTATGGCACTGGTTGAATCATTAAATAATTTTTTCTCATTTACACCTCTGAAGAAGAACAGCAATAATTCATTGCTTCGTCAAGGGATTTTGGTGATAAATTATATACAGGTAGCTGTAGGAGGGAAGCAATTGGATTCTACACTGCCAAAAGCCAGACCTTGCTATTCGTCCCTCCAATAGTTGTTGGGCTTTTTTCAATATTGTGGTTATTAATTTGTGTTCAGAGGTAGCATCAAAGATTGACTGGCAGTCGCTGTTGAGCACTTTGATGTTGATTTGATGGTCATTACAAGCACAGCCAATTGCAGAAGGAAAGTTATTGGGGTGATTTGATCCACTTATAGAAGGGAAGAGCCTGTCAAGTTTAAAGTGGTTGTTCATAATATAACTTCTTAAATGATCTCTTCACCCTTTTGTGTTGGGTGATACAGTCAAAGATTGACTTGCAGTCAGGAGTGAGTCAGTTCTGATTCCATCTTTTGGAACTGCTCTGTAGTTTGGTCATTGAGCAAGCTTTGTACCTGAGATAAGAACAAAGCCCAGGGAGTGAGAAGGGAAAATTTTAATGGATTTGTATTGAGAAATCTTTCCCATATGGAGTAGCAGTTCTAGCCTAAGAGTTATTTTTGTTCTGAGGTTACAGATCTACATAATGAGATAATCTGCAATAAAAAATTTTTCCCAGTTTTTGGGCATGGGCAAACCACACTGACTGGGAAATGTTGCCAAACTTGTCTGCAGCATACAAAGCAGTAATGAAGTACTGTGAAAGGAAGTGTGTGTAATGAGTGACATCTGTCTCCTTTGCTATATATGCCATCTCCATGGCAATAATTGCCACATTTATGGGGGTAAAATGTTTGATTCTAATGTCTAATTTATCAGTGACAGCCTGCATAGCTTGTGTTAAAAATTAACATAGCTGATGTTGAAAGCTTTCATAATAACTTGAAAAAGTACAGTAGCCATTCTGCTGTATGAGTACAGAACAAATTTGTTTAATACAAGAAACCAATATGAAACTGTTCAGAGTTCTGCATGTGTATAAGCTATTTTCATGAAATGCATGAAAATGAAATGAGATCTGTTTTGCTTGCAAGGCAAGAGCACTCCCATTGCAGCTGTGTGACTATGGCAGTGTCTCAGGGGTATAATGACTTATTTTTAAGTAAGCTGGTTTATATTAGATGCTGTAGATTTAAAGGACTTGTGTGACTGATTGTGAAGTTGCAACTATATGTTGTGTGCCTGAAGTCTGTTCAGTGAATAAAGATCTTCTGGAGATCTTTATGCCAGTCCCCAGAACAGTTTCCTTTTTGGGGCAGTGGGAGATGAGCATTTTCTGTACTGATTCCGTAAAACTCTTAGTGCATGTCTACTTTATTTTTGGCTCCTTTCTTTCCACATCCATAAAAACTCCTTAGACTTTCTGTAGCCAAGTATTCCTTTCTGTGTCTGCCCAGTTCCTTTGTACCAGCACTTTCCATTCTCTGAGGCTTTTTCGTGGCTGTTCAGCACAAATACAGCATTATTAATTGTTTCAGTTGGCCAAAAAGGCATGACTCTACACTAAATAGATGCTAAACTTGTGAGAGCCACCTTTTTTGTCCAAATCCTTTCAACACATTAAAAAAAAAAAAAAAAAAAAAAGCCACAAAAAAACCTCCACAGAAAACCATAACAAAACCAAGACAATTCTTATTTTCTTTTATTCCACTTGGACTATTCATGAAAATTTCAAATGTCAGTCTATGTTCCGGTCATTACATCATGTTTTTTATATAGGTTTTCTTAGCAATACGCAATGGCAGAATAATGCTTGTGCCATTCAAATCGATGCTAGACTACTTGTGTCCTGTAAGTGGTCTGGAAACCAACGCTATAAAAGTGCTGACTGCTTCTCACAGCCACTGTGTGGGAGTGTGTGCTCTCCCAGTGAAGTTCACATGCAGTCTTGGTTTTGGCCAAGAACTTTTTCGGCAAGATGGGACTTAATGGGGAATTATTTTTCACCAAAACATTAATTACAGTCTGTTCAAGGATGGGATGCCCAATACTACTTTCTACTACAGAAACATGTCTCTCCCCATTATTTGGCAAATTATAACACTTTTAAAGAATGATGTTTCAACACATTCTTGAAACATTACTACTCTGAGTGATTCTGCTAACCAGCAACGATTAGACTGCTGAGTCATACTGGTGTTAGAAAATGTAGCCCAAAATGGGGAAGGAATATCCCTTTTCCATATTCTGCCCGTCTTCTAGTCTTTGGTCAGTTTCTGGCTTGGCAAGGCTGTGTCTGTTAAATGATGGAAGGTGAATAATTTCTGTGAAGTCTTTTTTTTTCTTTTTTTTTTCCTTTTCAATTTCCCCACTTCTTTTCCAGTGACTTTTGTTCTGACAGAGAAAGTCAGAATATGTATTTTCATAGGGAAAAAAATTAGCTAAAGAAAGACATCTAGATCAGGTGGGAATCATTTGTTTTGAAATAAGGAGAGGAATTAAAAATGGAGTGCAATTAGTCTGTCAGGGAGGTTGCCTGCAAAATGCTTTGGCATTTCCCAGAAACAAGAAATTTTGGCAGAACTTTAGAGGAAGTCAAGGAGGGAAATGATAGAAGTGGCTTTTAAAGTGAAACTAGTTGTATAAAGGGGCCCATGATAACTTTATTTCTCTCCTGTTGTGTTCCAGCCACAGCCCCAGTGTGTTCAAAAATCACAGAATCACAAAATCACAGAATCACAGAATCACAGAATATGCTAAGCTGGAAGGGACCCACAAGGATCATCAAGTCCAACTCTCAGTAAATAGTAGCTGCTAGCTTCCACAAAGCCTGAGATAGAAAAATGGCTTCAACCCAGAAAGATGAGCAGGTTAGAGTTCTTCCTTTGCCTTTTCTGATGAACTCAAGTAAATGACATATCCTGGTAGATCTTTGTCTTATTGGTTGTGTAACCACATACCCATAGATGAATGCCTCAAAGCAATTTTTCCAAGTTACATTCTTTAGGAATCCCTTTTATCTGATGACCAATGATTCTAGTCTGGATCTGAGAACTTTTTTTTGTCAAAACTGTTAGAGTTCTGTGATGGGTTTAAATTTTAACACATCAGCATTTCCTAAAGGAAAAAAATACTTTTTTGAGAGAGCTCCCATCTGGTAGTGCTCAGATCACAGTATCTCTCTGAAACTACAACAGATGGAATATTTTAGGGCAATTCATTCTGCTCTTCTCATTTTAAATTGTTTGTCTTCAGGAGGTGGAACTTTGAGAAACACTAAAGCCGTAAGCTGGGTAAGAAAATCTGAAATTTGGCAGCACTGAGTGATACAGTACTGAGAAGCTCCTTAAGGTCCGTCTCTTAGATCTACAGCTGGTTAATTTGCAGCCTTCATTTTAACAACCGGACTGCAATGATTCTCTTATGACCAACTCACAAACAGTTAAGATGCCACTTCCATTGTGTTTTCCTTTTGCCTCTTCTGTTTTCTTTCCTTTTTTTTTTTTCCCTTTTTTTTCCCCCTCATTTGGCAAAGTTCCCCCTGTCCACTTGTACCCATAAGGAGGCTATAGTAGCCTGCAAATGTGACTGCTGTCCATTATGTTAAGGAACAACAAGGTGGAAGTACCCTATACCTTCATGTCTCTGTTGCCCACTGAAAGGCAAAGGATAGAAGGCACTGTACTGATCAGACTGCAGAGACGACCTCAAAACAGGCCGCTGTCAGTGTATCTATACCACATCAAGTAAAGACTCCTAACTTACCCAGGACTTCTGACTCTGTGTGTTGCTAATTTTGGACAAGGCATGGCTCCTTTGTGCAGTGGGAGCTGGGGAAAGGGCAGGAGAGTTTTGCTTTCCACTTTGGTCTCCAGTTGAAGTTTTTTCCTAAAATAGAGTTGTTTCCTGGGACCTTTGTGTTGATATTGGGCTGAAATCTCTAAGCAGTGGCCTCCCATTTCTCAGTCGACTCTGTTCCAGGATCGGTACACATGTGTAAAGAAAATGTTACATTTACACCATGAAGCTGTGTCACAGGAGGTTTAGGTTGATTATTATGGGGCTGTCCTGGCCTTGCACAGGTTTCCCCAAGAATCATGTGCCTGAAACTATTGTCCAAACGTTTCTTGAACTCTGTCAGTCTTTGTGCTGTGACCACTTCCCTGGGGAGCCTGTTCCAGTGCCCAACCACCCTCTGGGTGAAGAACGTTTTCCTAATATCCAACCTAAACCTCCCCTGACATCGCTTCATGCCATTCCCTCAGGTCCTGTTACCATTCACCAGAGAGATCAGTGCCTGCCCCTCCTCTTCTCCTCACAAGGAGATTGTAGACTGCAATGAGGTCTACCCTCAGTCTTCTCTTCTCCAGGATGAAGAAATCATGCAGCCTCAACCACTCCTCACACAGCTTCACATCCAGGTCCTTCACCATCCTGGTAGTCCTCCCTTAAATGGTCTCTTAATAACTTTACATCATTTTTTTATTGTGGTGCCCAGAAGTGCACACTGGACTTGAGGTGAGGCCACACGAGTGCAGAGCAGAGCAGAGCAATCCCCTTCCTCAACCAGCCAGTGGTATTGTGCCTGATGTCCCCTAGGACATGGTTGCTCCTCCTGGCTGCCAGGACACGCTGCTGAGTAAGTACTGATAGACATACTGATAGACATATGCAGCCCTAATAACCATAATAATTTGTAATAATACATAACCTTAGAGTAAAACCAGCACACTGGTGGGCTACAAAACAGCCCCAACATCAATTCAGATGCTTAAGTGATCCTCCTTTCTATCCCTCTTTCTCTTCCCCCTCCAACTACTACAACCAGTTGGTTGAGGGCAAGGGGAACACTGTATGTTTCCCAAAGGAGAGCAACTGTTCTGAAATCAACATGCCAATCTGCTTCAGACAGGGGTGGTCCCAACCTGTGTGAACATGTGTCTCCAGACCACTTGGCAAAGGCTGTAAGTCTTCACTTGCTTTCTAAGCTGTGCAAAGACAGAGTTGTCAAACAGTGCTGAGCACAGGAGTGTAGGTGGGCTTCTCTCTTGGAGTTGCTGTTTTTTCAGTTGTTCTGCAAAAGTGAACACACCCTCTGTTCCTCAGTTTTGGACCAGATAGAGATAGAGTGTCCTGCAAGAGATGATGCTCTCAGGGGATGAGGTCTGCAGGCAGGCATAGGACACGTTTTCTTTAAATTACCTTGGAGTCAGTATAACATGGAAGTTTCTTTCTGGAAAAGACACAAAAGTAAAGCCTCAACCAATTTTTATGAACTTGGATTTTCAGCAGCAGTGTCTGAGCCAGCCTTTGCCTTCTGTTGCCTCCTTGGTTCTGACCACTAATGTCCTTAGATATATTGGTCCTGTGTTATACCAGACCAGGTGCTGCATGTTGTGATGTGAGTGAGCAGGTGTTAGGAAATGAAAAGAGGGGTGAAGGAAGAAGGGTTTATTTCTTACAAAGTCATTGCTGCCAGAAGAAATATGTGTCAAACTGCATATCTGGTAGCACTATTTCTTGTCATATTTGTCTTTAACCCTATGTCTTCATAAATACTATTTCATGGGTCTAAACTACAGGTCATCGTATTCTTATCTTTAAGTCCATTCCTCAATGTGTTAATGAAATGAAAAAATCTGTCTGTTACAGCCCAGTATATTTTTAAGGAACAAATCCACACTCCAAAGACTGTGCTTCTTTAATCCCTTCCTTTTCCAGACTCCGTGGTTTCTTCTCCCTGGAAACTGGGCTAGGGTCTCCTTGAGCTGCTAGTTGCAAGGAGGCAGAAGTCCAAGACAATGCCAGCACATGAGTGAGGAGAAAGCAGGGCCAAGATTCACTCCTTCAAGTCCAGAGGTCTTGTTTCATTTCCCTTTGCTTTTGAACTCTGCATAGCACTGGAAGGTTTTTTTTGTACAAGAATGTGAAGCAAAATAAGGCGCTGTATTTGGGAATCTGTTTTTACACAGAAATCTGGCATAGAGAGGTTCTTTCCTTTGACAGGACTCTACTTCTGTGAGGCTTCTACATGCAATATTTAGGAAATTAGGCAGTATAAAATGCCAAGTCATCAACATTTTCCTTCTGGACTCATGATTGCTATAGCCTTGATGCAGTTTGATGTTTTCCAAGTAGAAGCAGGAATTTCATTGTGAATATTTACCCGTGCTACTTGCTGGGCAATTGCTGAGAGCTCTTTGCCAAAAGGTTTTGCTTAGAAAAGAGGTTCTGATAGAAGGAGTGTTATGGAGCACAGTTTGCATCAGTACACTAACAAAACAGCATCTCTGACATTTGCATGTCACCTAATGTTAGAAGGTACGTTTACTGTGTAAGCTAAAAAAATCAAACTCAAAGCATGAAGAACTGTTGGGAAAGGAGTGAACAGTGGATTGCTGAAATGGGGATTAATTTCACAAAGAGAATAACTGAGTCCATGAGAACTTGCCATTTCCCCGAGCCCCACAGAAGATTGTATTGCTGAGAACAAGACTCACTTCTTAGGAATTTCTGCTCAGTGTTTCAGCTCAAACCTGTTTGTTAAAAAAATGAAACAAATGCACAATGTGGAGCAACTCATCAGCTGGGGACAGCTCTGACAACAATGCTTCAGACTGCACATTTCAGGCATTGGCAACATCTTCCAATCTTGCTGGCAGAATAAAGAAGAGAACACTAATTCTTGTTTGTTTACACTAGTTTTGGCTGTTTTGAATTATTGATATGTCCCTTGAAACTGTCTCTGATCATTTCCCATTGAGCACAGAGGCATGTGGTGGTAAGCAGAGACCAGACCTAGCTGCTGGACTTTCTCCTGCTGAACTCAGCATCCGAACTGTTCATAGCAGCAACAGATGTTTCTGCTTTTTAAGGTCTGTGGGAACCTCGCTTAACTTTTTTTTTCTTTCTTCCTTGTAGGAACAAATGCCAAAATAGCTGAGATCCAAAAATCTTGACCTCAGGTTTATGTTATTATTGGAAGGTAATGCTGCTGGATATCCTATTGTCCATTCTCAAGTAATAAGCTGATAGCTATTAATGCTGTATTTGCTTTTTCACGCATAGTTTCTACGTGCTTGTTATTCAGATACTTCCTGGCAATAAATAAGGGAACACATAATCACTGTTGCCTTTAATTCGAGGGAAACAGCGAGTTTCATCTTGCTTCAAAAATGTTAGGCAAGCTCAGGAACAAGCTCACTAACAACTAAAACAACTCATTCCCTTTGTCTTGGTACCGTAAGCAGTCACCTGGTACATGATATTACATGGATCCATGCCAACACTGTTCATAAGGTCTGACTCTGTCCTGAGTGCCCACACATAGATATCTCATAAACCTGTGCAGTGTGTGTTAAGCTTAAAACTTTCTGAATGAATGAAAATACTTAAAATACTACTATTATTACTTAATAATAATAAAAAAAAGTGCTTCATTCCAAGTCTGGCTTCATTCCCTATATGTCAACAGCATCTGCTTTTGCCAGAGAGACCCTTGCTAGACAGCGGTTTTACTTTCAGGAAAAGATGGGCTTTATGCCATATTTCCACAGGTAGTTCCTGACTATGAATTAACAGCTTTAATTGCCAGCAGAAAGTCCTTAGAAGCATTCTTGGCAGTACTTGATCAGGGAAGGTGCCAAAATCAAGCATCCTTGGCCTCTCTACCCGTACCAGCATTTTCAAGATGTCAAAGCTCTGTGACAGGTCTCAGCACTGCCTTTTTTTCTGAAAGAGAGCTGGACCTCATTGACTGGATGCAGAGGAGCCATGGGGCAAAGCTGTAACTGGGCAGGGTATGAAACATGTTCCTACTTTTGGAGGTCTGACTTCCCTCCTGCTCTGCTGTGGAGGTCAGTAGCTCAGAAGAGGAGCCAACTGGCTAAATCTCATGCAAAGGGTTGTGAAGTGGGAACAACATCCTGGGAACTGTATTGAACACATGCAATTCCAGGAGGGCAGGAGTGAGGAGAAGGCATTTTTCAGAATCACGGAATCAATTAGTTTGGAAAAGACCTCTGAGATCATGAAGTCCAACCTTTGCCTGAACACCACGGTGTCAAATCGACCATGGCACTAAGTGCCACGTCCAGTCCTTTCTTGAACACCACCAGAGATGGTGAATTCATCAGTCACCTGATGAACAGTCCATTCCAATGTATAACAACCCTTTCTGAGAAAAAATTCCTCCTGATGTCCAACATGAACCTCCCCTGGTACAGCTTAAGACTGTGTCCTCTCGTCCTGTCATTAGTTAACTGGGAGAAGAGATCAACTCCCACCTGGCTACAACCCCCTTTCAGGTAGTTGCAGAGAGCTATAAGGTCCCTACTGAGACTTTTCTCCAAGCTCAACAATCCCAGCTCCCTCATCAAACTTTGCTTCAAACCCTCCTTAGTTAGCCAGGACTGACAATAAAAAATGGAGAGTGGCTTTGTGAGCTCTTCTACTAGCTCCCCCTGTTCCCTTGGATGAATCCCACTCAGTCCCACAGGTTTGTGGTTGCCTAAGTGGCAAAGACGGTTGCTGACTACTTCCTTCTGGATTACACATCTCTGTCTACCAGCTCAAAAGGCTGATTGCCCTGAGGATAAGTAGTCTTTCTGTTAAAGACTGAAACAAATAAGGTATTAAGTACCTCAGCCTTTTCCTCCTCCTTAATAACAATGTTCTCCCTCCATGTTCAATTTTCCTTGGCCTTCCTTCTGTTGGTAATGTATTTCTAAAAATACATATTATTATCTTATACAGCAGATGCCAGATTGAGTTCTAGTTGGGCTTTCAACTTTCTAATTTTCTTTCTATATGACCCAGCAACATCGTTGTACTCTTCCTGAGCTGCCTACCCCTTTTTCCAAAGTTCATAAACCTTCTTTTTTTCCCCTGAGTTGCTGCAAAAGCTCCCTGCCCAGCCAAGCTGGTCTTCTTCCCTGATGGTTTGTCTTTCAGTGCATAGGGCCAACCTGCTCCTGCAACTTTAGGAGTTCTTCCTTTAAGGATGTCCTGCTTTCCTGAACGCCTTTGTTATTAAAGAATGTTTCCTGAGAAACTCTCTGATCCAGTGTCCTGAGCAGGCCCAAGTCCACTCTCTGGAAGTCCAAGATAGAGGTTTTGTCAATCCCCTTCATTACTTCACTAAGAATCAAAAATTGTCATTTCATGGTCTCTGTGCCCAAGACAACCTTTACCATCACATCTCCCACCAGCCCTTCTCTGTTTCTGAACAGCAAGCCCAGAATGGCAGCACCCCTGGTAGGCTCACTTATCAGCTGTGTTAGGAAATTCTCTTCCACACACTCCAGTAACCTCCTAGACTTCCTCCTCTCTACTGTGTTGAGTTTCCAGGAGACATCCAGCAAACTAAGGTCTCCCACAAGAAAAAGGGCTAGCAATAGTGAAACATCAGCCAGTTGCTTAAAGAATACTTGATCTGCCTTTTCCTCCTGATTGGGTGGTTCATCACAAACTCCCACCAGGATATCTGCCTTGCCGACCTTCCCCTTAATTCCTGTCCATGGGCCTTCAACCTTATCTGCACTATCCTTGAGCTGTATGCAGTCAAAGCACTCCCCAGTGTACAAAACCACCTCACTGCCTCTCCTTCTTCACCTGTCCTTTCTGGAGAGCTGGTAGTCATCCATCCCAGCTCCAACTCATCCCAGCACATTTCTGTGACAACATCATGGGTTTTCCGCTGTACGGCAGCCTCCAGGTCCTCCTGTTTATTAACCATCCTGTGTGCATTGGTGCAGGGTAACAAACAGAAGGAGGGCAGGCAGGGTGTATGGTGAATAGCAAAGGAAAACCAGTTATTTCTTCAACAAGCAGTTTTGCCACTCCTGGAGTCGGAGCAGCTACTGTCACAAGCTCAAACGTGAACACAGCTCTTGGTAGTGTTGCTACAAGGAGACTGTGTTGACAGAGTGAGTTCATCACTGATACCATAATGGCTAAAGGTTATATGGGCTGCAGGCAGAGCAGTGGCAAGTTGCCCATCCAGGTTACCTTCAGTCTTAAAATTAAATGTATTCCTGTTTGGGTGAAAAAGAAATGGTGGTTCTTCCTTTCTATGCACTAGGCTCTCAGCTTTTTAGCCAGTAACACTTCAGTTGATTTGGGTGTTTCAGGAGTCTGCTGGCAAAACACGTGCTCTTGTTGCTGCTCCACCCAGGACTGGTACAGGAGTTAAGGTCTGTCATCCTCATATGTAAAATGCAGTGCTGGAAGGAGAGGAGGGATCCTAGCATGGGAAATGTAAATCCCTCCGGCTTCCTGCTATTGCTGTTTGTTTGGAGATGGCTTAAGATGTAAAAATAAGTCTGATCTTGCAGTGTTTGCTTTACCAAATTTTTTACATTCTGGCCTGCTACTGTGAAGTTCCAGGTTATGCCTGGCATAAAGAACCCATGGGACAGCAGATGAGACTGGATTTCAGCCCTGTGATTCAGCAGCAGCCAGGAATACAATCCTCCTTTGTCCTGGCCATGGTGGGGAGCGTGTAACACAAGGTCAGGTGCTGGGGCAATACCTCCCAACTTCCTTTGGTGCTTATCCTCCTGCAGGGTGGAGCTCAGTTTGGAACTGCCAGGTGGGATGCTCCGAGCATCTCTTGGGGGGCCTCTTGCAGTGAGGTCTGTTCCCCTCCTGTAAGGCATTAGTCACTCCAGCTCTCTTTGCAAGAGTTCAAAGGAGAGCTCTCTGCTTTCTACAGCCCAGAAACAATGCCATGAAAATTGCATTGAATGTCAGAGGTTTCACAAGATTCAGAAACTCCCTCTCATCAGCTGTTCCTTTCCAAACATTACTCTTCTAATTTATTTTTTTTAATCTATTTATCTCTCTTAAAATTCGGTTCCATGAATAGATCTTGTCCTGCATCTTTGGCACAGTCTCTGCTTGAATCTCTGTATTCTTTCTTAGTCCCTGAGAGTTTTCACCCCTTCGAAGGTTAATTAATAAGGTTAAGTTTAAAATAGGGCACAGTTCCAAGTATGAAAGGATCAAAGTGTAAGCAGACACTTTGCTTTATCTCTGTGAAATCTGGCTTTCAGTGCATCTACCCCGAGAAGCCAGTTCAAGATGGAGACTTTCCTGGCTTCTACATCGCATCTCAAGATGCTTGTCACGTAGCTTTTGCTCAGAGATCCTTGAAACAGGTTTGTTATTTAAAAATGGCAAGGAAATGCTGAATAAAAGGACATGGCAATAAAGTCCCAACTGACATGGATGAATGTAGCTCTGTATGTAAGGGTTATGGAATGACACTGAGTAGATGGGCTTTCCAAAGTCTTGCTGAATAATAGCAAGGGAGAGCATTATTAAATGCCTTCTGTATTTTGTATGGTTGATACCTCTATAATAATAGAGATTCTAATATATATGACACACTGTTTGCTAATGTGTTGTTAGATGCAGTCTCAAATGCGTTCCTCCATTCTTATAGTGATTAAAGCAATGATAAAGCAATAACAAACTGTACAGACCTTGGGATTTAACATGTCTATGCAATATTCACACTGATGTGTTTGTGTGTGTGTGTGAGAGCATAGCCTATCTGCTGTGCACTTGGGGAAGAACTGAAAGGGACAACTTGTACTGAAAATTTTGCTATCACACAGTGACAGTAAAAGCCTCAGGTCACGTCCTGTCGCTGGTGGCTGGTCTGGTGATAAGGCACTGGTGTGTCAGCTGGCACAAGATGGTTTTCCAGTCTCCCTTTGGATTAATATAAGTAGAGATATGATAAACAACTGGTACTCTGTAAGTAGGTTTTAGAAGTGAATAGCTGCTCAGTCTGAAGCTGGGATATGGGACAAGGAAGGCATTTTTAATAAAAGCAGGGATGAGGTTTGCAAAACTAGGACTCCAATCTCCCACTGAGAAGTGTTCTTTCTCTAGCTCAGTGAATGTCAGTAAGTTGTGTTTTCAATATTGATGCCTAAAGTATTATTTTTTTTCTTTCTTTCTTTATGTCTGTACATATGAAGTGTTTGGCAAATTCAGCTTAAACTTAGGAATCATTTTAGAAGAATTAAAACTACAGTTTTGAGTGACAAAACAGCTTATCAAGGAAATTTCTGTGTGTATCCTGTTGGAAAGTAGCAGAAAGACCCCATCCTCTCTCCCATGTCCTTTGCCTCTCTGACATTAATAGTTTTGCAATTGACCCCAGAGTCAGCGGCACCAGGAACACACTTTTTCTTTTTTTTTCCTGGCTTCTGGGCATCCTAAACCCTCTCAAATCTACATTTAGTGATGATTTTTCATGGCCTGGCAGGATGGGAACATTTTTACCATGATTAGTTTCTCCTTGGGGGATTTTTGTGGACATAAAATGTGATGAATGCCACTGTACATTTTGTAAGGATAGGTTAAGAAGGCAGACTGCTTAACTTGTGGTGACCTCCCACAGAATTATGATAGCATAGCCCTGTGTGGTATAAATCTGCTGGTCAAATGTTTCCTCCCCACAATGCAATAAACATCTTCGTAATCCGCAGCGAAATAGCTGGTGGTGAAATGTGCCTGAAGCACAGACATGTACGATGCAGTGATCCCATCAGTTTCCGTGGGAGCGGTGCTGGGATGCCGCCTGCACGGAGACTGGCTCCAACTCTGGCTGTGGGGCAGGACCCGCTCCTGCTTGCCTACCTCCTGATCCTGTGCTAGAAAACCCCTTTGTTCAATAAGTATCCTAATATGTAACTGGTCCTCAAAGACTCTGTGTCAATACAAATAAATATCTCTGACATACGGGCTATTCTACATTGGCCAAATGCTTCGTGTTCGATCTCTCCTTTCTTTGTATGTTTTGCTGGTTGTTTTTGTTTTGTTTGTTGGGTTTTTTTGTGGGGTTTTTTTGGTGTGTTTTTGTTGGGTTTTGTTTGGTTTGGGTTTTTGTTGTTGTTTGGTTTTGTTTTATTTGATTTTTTTTTTTTTTCATTTAAATTCTATTTTCAGTTAGCTGGACAAATGGAAGATGTGTTTCATGCTAAATCTTCATGAGGTTCATAATTACACTGTCAACACATGTTGAAATACACTTATTTGTTACACCACTGGAATACTGTGGCACTGCTAAGAATACTTTGGGATGTACTGCCATCTAATGGCTTTGCTGACAGTAAAGGAAACATAAGAGTAAGCTTGACTCCTATTACATTCAGGAAGAAGTTAAAAGCTTCTCAGTTGCAATATCGAAAAGCATATTTAAAGTACATTGATAAAGAGAATGTGTACAGATTGGCTCTTTTTTGACTTTGAGGTGCTGCAGTCTTTTGTATCCCTGCTCTGGTCTGACATAGGAGTCAGTAAGTAAATAAGGGGACACATTTGTATTTTGCTGACATAACAAAGCATTCTTGAGTCTGTGTCATTAAACTTAAAGGTGCTTCTTAAAACAGAAGCTGAACACTTTAACATTCCAGTTTTAAAGAGGTCTTCCTCTGGCTGTAGCTTGACCACTTCTAGTGGTAAATGGGAATAAATGAATGCAGCCTGTTGCACTCTGAAAAAGAGGTGGAGTTTGTCAGGGTGATCTCTCACCTCCTCTGCTGAGAACCCCCTTCTAGACACCCTTCCTTATGAATTTTGCCTTGGTTTTGCCTAAGTGAGGAAGCAATACCCATCCCAGCAAGTCTTTGAATACTTCTACTGAGCAAACAAATTTCTTTTTGCTGCCGATGACTTAGCCATGTTGAAGCCTGAGCCTGAACAGCCACGAGCTGCTGGCCAGAGTCAGCAAAACAGCTGGTTCTGAGGGTAACCCTCTGGGACCCTGGGGAATTCCACAGAAGGGACAGCATGATTCTACCTGAGCTTTGTACATGAGAGGGATTGTTGCTTCTGTAGATGATCAGGAAAAATGGTGAATGATTAAGAGTGTGAAGTGTCTTCCTTGCCACTGCAAGCCCATCTGTGGCTCTATTACTGCACCAGCCAGTGCTTCATGGAGCTCCCCTGAACACACATGCATACCCTGTTTCTCTCACTGGCCCCGTGTTTGGTTCCCCTGATCTCTTTCTGTCAGTGCTTGTCTGTGTGTGCCTGAACCGAGCCATGATCTGGATGCAGCTTGATGGTGCTGCAACACCCCAGGAGCATCCAAGGGACACAGGGACTATCAAGTGTGTTGTTGGCTGTACACAAAGGGAGATCTTGGGGTAGAAGAATCCCTACTGCTGAAGTGGTGCTCCAGAGAGTTTTTTTCATCACCTTTGCACCACACAGAGAATGAGTCCACTTCTTGAATTGTTCCATGATCAATTTAAAATGCTGGTCATTTGCCAGTTCCTCTCCTTGGAGCATCACTCAGCAGCCCTGTGGAGTATGAAGTGGTACAGTGAGGTTGTCCAGTCAGTTTTCAGTTTCTTAATCACATTGTCTTCCCCTTGATGGCCCCAGGAGGAGTGGGGAATGGTAACTTCCCTTTCCTGCTGCATTTTGTCAGTGGTAGTCCTACATCCATGTGCTTTAAAAAACCTGTGTGTAACTCATCTGTTAAGGTTCACATCTCAAGCTTAAGTTAAGGGGGAGTGGGTGTGGGAAGGGTATGACTGCATAAAAATGCAATAGTTACAGAAATAGACATGTTTGAAGCAGCCCAACTGGGTAAATGGTCCAGCTATGAGATTAAATTGCTTAATTCCCTTAAGATTCTGAAAAGTTAAATTCACATTCAAATTCACATTCTCTGACATAAAAAGCTCATCCATTTATTCAAATCTTTTTCCTTAAAGAAAACCCACAACATTGTGCTAAAGTAAATTATGCCTGAGGATGGCCTCTGTTGAGTGCACATGAGCCTAAGGAAATGATGGAAACTCGTAAGCATACGAAGATCATTCTGTCACTGTCCAGTAGGGTGAATACCTGGTTAATGCTACAGACCCAGAACTGATCAGACCTATGGACTTATTCCTCCTGGGGAATGAAATCCTGCACAGCCTTCAAAGAAATAACTGCTGGCAGTAAAAAAGTCACTCTGGAAATATGCACAAGGAAGTTATATATAGTAAAGAAAACTGTTCTCTCTGCCCTAAGGGAGACATGTACAAAATGGTTATGGTTCAAAAGGAAAGTTTTTCTTCTCTGCAGTAAGAGGACCAGTGGGCAAGAAGTACAGACTGGAGTTTGTCAGTATGTGCAAGGTTTCCAGTAAAGAGTGAGCTCAGACTCAGGCATGACCTCTTCCTACCAGCCTGTGTGCCTAAACCCTTCACTGAACCCTAGCACAAGAGTCTTCTGGCATATTGCACACACATGTGTCTTTCCAGCTTCTTCAAGCTTGCAGTTGGGTAATCCTGGCCTGGGATCACGCCTGGTCCTAACTGATTCGCACCCAAGGTCACTTTGGCTTAGGCCCTGCATACCCAGTGGTCACAGTGTTGTTTTAAGAGTGATTTATCCCCCTACTCCCAAACAAGCTCTCTGTCCCAGTGTCAGATAGTGTGTGCACAACTGAGAAATTCAATTTTTCACTTGGGCTCCGAAATTCCACTAGGGACGAAGTTCTGTTAAATCTCACATAACTTTGATCATTTTGAATGAAATATCAGTTGCCAACAGGAGGTCAAAGGAAGTAATTTAAACGGATTGTAGAGGAAGCTATCAGTTAGGGTTTAATGCATTTGGCCCAAGATGAACTTTAAAACAGGATCCCAAATTGCTTTTAGGTTGGCCTTCCTCTGAACTGATTTCAGCAAGCACAATGTTGCTGTTCAAACGTAGTAGCTGTTTTAGTAATTATTTTAAGTCTACCCTAAAGGGTTTGTACAGCACAACAGCAGTAAGTGAGATGGCCAGGTAGTTCAGGAGGAAGAGCAGTGTTTTGTGCAAGTACACAAAAGTATGGAAGAGATAATGAAAGACCAGAGAAACAGCTTTTCTGTTTCCATTGCAGAGATAAGGCAGTGGGAATTATTTTGGAAGTCTTCATCTCAAATACATAAAACACAACGTTGTCTAGTAAAACCAAAGCTTTGGACTGATGGATTTGAGCCCAATTCTAATTTAAGAAACTCTACATTTTCTTACCTGTGAATGTTGTTGCTCCCTTGGTGTATTTTCTCTTCCTACACAACTGTGCCTTTCCCAGGGTGATGCAAACACTTCTCCTGCAATCAGATGTAGTGCTCCCTCTCACATAAATCCACTTTCTTACTCAACAGATGTGTGACTATGAGAGTTGCTGCAGGCAGCAGCTTCTTTCTGAAGAAAGGGGATGTTAAAAATGCACAAGAAAATCTCCGTTCAGCAGAAGTCATCGAAACCTTTGCTTACAACCTGAAATGATCAGTTCTCAACAGCCACTTCCACACTCATACGCAGCTGCTGGCTCTTACCACATCCTGTGTGCTTGCTTCTCACCCTCACCCACACAAAAATGTCAGCAACAGCTTGGGCACTCGCTAAATCTTACAGTACTGGTTTTCTGAGTTGAGGAATGAATTATAAATGGGACTGTTCCACTAGGTTGGTGTTCCAAGCATAGCCCTTGGCTGTTCTTGGCATGGAGAGTGATCTTCCTTAGGCAGCCAGGTGAAAGCTAAGCTCACAGCAGTTTAACCTCTGTGACCCTCTTGGAAAGAAATCTGCTCATACAGTCTACTTGCTTTTCACCTTATTTTGACCATGTCCTTCACATTATCTGAGCTGCTTTTTCTTGGTGGCTTGTGGCTGGAGTGTCTGTAACAGGGTTTTCATCTCTCCTTTCCGTACCGTCCCTTTCCATTGCATTTACAGACCAGAATGCTGTTAAAATACCTGTGTGATGAAATTAAATCATCAGCTTTTTGTCAGCTGTTTGTTTCTGGCAGCTGGTCCTAAACAGCAGTGCACTAGTGGAGCAGGCCAGTAAAAGTCTTTGAGTGTGAGGAAACGACAAGGAGAACTTCTGTGAAACCTGGGATGTCTATGGATGTAAGAGAGGTACTGTGGGAAAGACCTTGTGATTTTTGTCACTGGAGCCTTTCTGAAGCAGAGCCAGCTACATCTCACAGCCAGAAAGCAAGCTGGGTCAGAAAGCTGGCAGAACTTTTGGTTCAGTTTTGGTCTTTGTCTGAAGCTGATGGGCTGTAAACGCTGCTGGAAGCAGAGCTCTCCTTCTCACCACTGCAGTTTGAGGATTGCATTGTTTATGATGATGGGTTAGGGAGTGAAAAGGGGCTTGGGTAGAAAGCTGAGCTGCTGGGATATGCTGGTATGGAATGAGTTATGGGAGGTAGGAGGTTATTCCCATCTCTTTTCCCCAGCCACAAGCAACTGCTTTGGAGCAGGGGAGGAGATACTGTAGCAGAGACTGTTTTCCATCTGGTGGTTTCTTTGCTGTGGGGATGCACAGCAACATCTCTTACAGGCCTCAGTAGATGTCCTCTTCCCTTGGGGCTCCACTTGCATATGAGGGCAGATGCCACCAGCATCTTATTGGCCACTCCCATCCCATGGCTGAAGAGGCAAAAGAAGGGGTGAAATTGCCATAGGGATTTTCATACTTGCAGTCCCACAGAAGTGGGCAGGATGCTGGTAGGATGTACCTCAGGAATTTACAGTTGTTAAACTGACATTTTCATAGAGCTGTGGAGGGGGAATAAAATCATCCATATTGTATTCAGTCCTAATTTATTGCTTTTGACTCAGATTGCAGTTTTGGTTTTGTTGTTGTTGTTGTTGGGATGACAGAAGAGACTTTGAAAACAAGTACATTTTCTTCAGCTTGCATTGCAAGTTGTCCTCACAGATGCTGGAATACAATGAGCAGTTTTTCACTGATATTGTGGCCATTTAAGTCTGAATGTGTCCTCCTTATGCAGAAACTTTGTTATGCACAGATTTCTGGTATCTCACTTTCTCTCCTCTGCTCTGGCTGTGGTCTCTGCAACTCAGTCAGATATGTACATCCTAGGCATTTGCTTGGATACAAATATTTTGAATAAGAGAGCTTTAGGTTACATGTTCTTTTAATTTGTTCACAAATTAACACTATAAAATTTTGCTGCAGTGTCAGTCTGGTTGTTCTTGCAAAGCAATCCTCCCACAAGGGCAGGTTGTTATACTTTGCTTTATTATATAGTTGAATCTATAGCTGGGAAGTCCTCCTTTTGTCTTACTCCTCCCTTCAGCCTTCTTGTCTTGGTTGTGACCAGCCAGAGGTTTAGGTTGTCATTGGAGTGATATTGCTCCATCAAGAAAATGATTTTCTTTGAACACATAAATATGGAGGGAGAAAAGTGATATTGAACCAGGTCTACATTATTCCTACTTAGGAATTATTGCTATCTTGCTGCACTGATGATGGCTGTTTTGTATGAGATACAGTATATTTCTGTGACATTCACACAACCAACTACCTTTTGGTCCTAAGGTTAGCCTAAACCTTCCACTAAGTGCCGGCTTGCAGATAACTGTCCGTAGAGTAGAAAGAGACACAATTCTCATGAAAACTCCAGATTGGGACAGCCTGGAAAATTCAGAGCAGTGATTATAAATGGGCCAGGAGAATACATAGCAGTATATATATCTAATTCATCACCAGTGTCAAGTTTGGGAAGTGAAAGGAGTTGCTATCAGGAAAGGCAATCTTACCGCTTTGTGTTTCAGTTGTGAAGGGCTCACCAGGGTTTTGTAGCATCTGGATGTCAGATATGCCACGGGCTTTCTCCGCACAAGTTTGAGTTGCCTGACACATGCTGAATGTCCAAATTATGTTGCTGAGATTGGTAAAGACTACAGTAAATCAGAACTGACTGAAGAATAACCATGTATGAACTAGTTTACCAGAGCGTTGGGCTATTAATGATTACCCACCTTTCGTTACAGAGCAGCATAAGTAGCACAGCTGGTGTATCTAACCATTAGCTAACTAATGTTTTCCCTTCTGTTCAGACTGAATTGCTAATGGGGGAAGGTGCAGTTGCAGTTGTACATTAATCCTGTCCATGGTGGAGTGGCTGATGCTGTCAGTCTCCAGGAGGTCCTGCCCACATCAGGGCTCAGACCATGTGCTGGATGATTGCAACCCCAGCTCCAAACCAGTCCTGCTGGGGGCAAGGAGGCACCAATACTAACTCAGGAAGAGGGCGGGAATTCTGAGATGTGTGGGTGGGTGTAGAGACAGAGAGGAAAAATGCCTGGAGGAGAAGGCAGCAAGCCTGAAACAAATGGCATAGACGCCAGGGTTGTCTTCTACAAACCAAACATGGAAGAGAAGCTGGGAGTCTTCAGCATCTGACAGAGGTGCTGGAAGGACACTCCTCAAACATTTCTTCTCCTCTGCAGGGGCGATTGGCTGGTGATGGGATGGACTTCAGCCCAGGGACACACTGTCTAAAATCAGGGCAGGTACTGAATAAACAGGAGCCCTTCTGAGCTGCTCCTTGGCTGCTCCTTAGTACTGGCCTGAAACCTGGAACAGGATCTGGAGGGGTGCCTCACCAAAACAGGCAGAAGACACAAGTGGAGTGAGGCCATGCTGATGCACCACTCAGCCAGTTTCTGTGCCTGCTCTGACACCACGTCTGACAGCCTGATTGCTTGTACAGGCTGCTCAGCTTGGAAAGGCGTTATCCCAAGTGTAATATTTCATACACATTCCTGTAATTCATTGAAACCCCCTTTGCTCTCATGGCAACTAGCCACCTACATGTACTTAATCCAAAAATAAGTGTTGTAGATTATAAATAGCTTCTGCACACACTAGGAGTGTATTCCAAGGAAATATTTGGACATGAGGAATATTTGGACCTAAAGGAAGAGTCAGTAAAGAATAGCAGATTGGTTCAGCTAAGTGCCTAGGTATGCATTGCTGATTTCCCCTGTTGTTCAATGGAAATGAGTTACTATCGTGATTGTTCCTTTGTTTGCTCTTTTTTTCTGAT
>JAYRBT010000093.1:61527456-61546904 GCA_036023395.1 Myiotriccus ornatus
GCTTGCTGAACTTCCCAGGTTAGATGGGATTGCCCGTATTCTGCTATGAAAGCCATTGCCCAGTACACAGAGCATGTGGGCAACAGTTTTTCTGAGAGCTCTGCTGTGCTGATCTGTTTTTCTGTCACTGCGTGTTTGGGAGAGAACTTGCTGTGTGTGCACAACAGGGTCACACAAAGCAGGTATGTGCAAGATGCCTGGTGTGGCCTTCACCACTGATGTACAGATGTGCAGTAACACTGCACCTGGGATATATCTCATTCCAGATTGCATTCGCTCTTGTGGAGTGCTGGTCATTTTGGGCACCTGTGATTTTGGGTCTCATTGAGACTGTAATGAATTCTCACAATCTTGAGTTTAACTTCTTGGTTTTGCCTCCACTGTAGTGTCCCAAGTCCTGAGATGGTTTGTCCCTCAGTGTGTGAGTCTGCTGCATGTTTGATACCTGTGTCACTTCAGCTGGAGCTGTTGGGATGGCACAGAGCTTTGTAGTGAGTCAGTGACAGAAGATCTGCTCTGGAGACCTTCGCTTGAATTGCTCTTGTGTCCTACAGAACCACATGAGGCATTCCAGGGTTCCTCTTTTCAATCGTGCCTACCATCAAAACAAGCAAAACTGACTTTGATTAATAGTAAAAGAAAAACCCACACCTTGCCCCACAGTCTGCTCAGAATTTTTTTCTCTGTGTTGTCCATTTTCTGTTTGCATGGTTTCGGTTTTCAAACTAATAGTGGCCTCTTTTGTAAACTAACAGTAGCAAATATCACTCTGCTGGTCTACTTGTCATTTCTTCTATGGGGTTCCAACTGTAAGCAGAAACAATGGAAAGCAGAATCCGTGCAATGTCAACTTAATTTCTCCTTGGCCTAGTGAAAGAAAGCAATTTGTTTGCATCTCCTCAAGGGTAGATCTGTTTAACAGTTGAAGAGAAAAACAATTTCAGTTTTAGACAATAATCTCAGAGCTAGCTGTGTTTGGAAAATACTTCTCCCTTAAAGAGTGTTTTCCGTCATGTTGTGTTGATTTCATTGTTGATCCTGGTTCAAAAAATGAAGTACAAGACTGTCAAGCATTTAGCATATGTCCACCTATTAAAAATATGTTCTGAATTTTTTGTTAAATTTAAGTTCTGACCACATTCCTTTCAATTCACGATCTGTGCTGGAATTTGAATAAGGTGAAATACACAGTGATTGTATTCACTGTATTAACTTTAGCAGCTACTGAGTAGTAAATACACATCAAACAGAATTTTTCTGCATCCTTTTCAAGTGGGCTGGGAGATAAAGTGGTCCATACAGAGTGTGTATGTGGGAAAGAGAGGCAAAATCAAAGCTATAATCTGAGTTTTTAAGTGGATTGTTCTTGGAAAATGAATAAGCTTATTATAGGTCAAAGGCAAGTTATGCTTCAGTGAGAGTTTTGAGAAATATAGGACAGTATTCATCTGGGCAAGCAAGTGTATTACAGACAATAGTCTTTCTATGGAGAAATTACTGGTGCAGAGCTTCCAATGTAAAACAGCAGTGTTTATGTTGGTTTCATTGTGTCATTATCATCCCTTGAGGGAGAAGGTCAGTCACCTAATTCTCCGTGACAAGACATGTAATTCCAAGAATTTAGATGGTATAGTCTGCAAAATGGATGAAGAAATACATTAAGTATTATCATAATATTTCATAAGCAAGGGGTATATGCCGAAAATATAGAAATTTTTGAAAATACCCAAAAATAGTGTATCATTTTGGATGCATTTTTTTCACTGTAAATAACTTCCTGCCAGGAGCTCCAATGTCCCAGTGGTATGTTAATAACCCTATGATCACATTCAGCACATTTAATTTATGTTTTAAATCTGACATCTTGCCTATTCAACAAGATGTTATTATCATACTCAATTTTCATTATAGAGTTTATTATCGTAGCTGCACCAAAATAGTGATGTTGTTTCCTAACTATTGCTCTCTGGAATTCTGACAAAGCCCCTTAGTTTAGAGATTATTGCCTTTGAGAGTCGAAATGAGTTCTAACTCAAACAAAAATAGCCAAAGGGAAAATTATTTAATCTTTAAAATAGTAACTGCGGGAAGAGGGGGAAAAAAGTGTGAAAATGGGGTTGTGGGTCTTTGGTAGATCTAAGTGGTTGACAAGGGGAGAGTGAGAAAGAGAACTGAGGGACCAGGGGTCAGTAGAGCTACTGTTTGGTAAATGCTTAATCCTATTGGGAATATGTGCTTTTAACTGCAGCTTCCTAGGGCAGGAGTAAGGAGCAGTGGCAGACAGAAATGCTGGCAGTGTGGGCTGATTTCTGGCTGCTGCTTGGAAATCTGTTGCATGATGAACCCAGCTGTGGTCGGGCTGTTGGTCTGCACGATGGCCCGGACAGTCTACGGGCAAGTGTTGCCTCAGACTGTGACTCTTGTGGTGCCTTGTTTGTTGGGTTTTTGATATGTTGCTTAATGTGCTGCCTATATGGAAAACAGTATGTTTTCTTAGGGAGATGTATACAAGTTGTTTTGATATATTTTTGGATTTTAAATCTTATTACGGTTTTTTTAAATTTGTTTCTTTTGGTTTTTTTTTCTGAAGAAAGTGTGTGTTTGTTCCACTGGGCTTTCTACTCCCTTGAGGCCTGGGGAGATGAGAAACCCAAAACCTATAGGTTTGTTTGTATTTTGTTGGGTTTTGTTTGAATGTTTGTTTTTTTGGGGTTTTTTTGTGGGTTTTTTGGGGGGGGGTAAGTTTTCATGAAAAAATTCTCATTTTGGGCTTTTCTGCTTTTAAAATGAAGAAACAGAAAATTGAATGTGCGTAGAAATGGAGAACTTGGGATGCCTTTTTATTCTACCTTATCCTGCTTGCCCTCTAGCTTGCCTAATAGCAAAACAGAAGATACTGAACATGTTACTTCTGAGAGCATTTCACTGCTCAGTGTACACTTTGGTTCCCCACATTTATATTCTCCAAACAAAATACAGTAAACTAGGGATGACACAGGGAAACAGGGGGACAACCTGACACTTCCCAGTTTTCAGACATTTCTTTTAAGAGTGGGCTTTCGGAGTCCAGGCTAGGATTCCTCTGTCTGTGTACGGTCAATGAGGAAAAAGGGAAGGAGTTACCCTTCAGAGCAAGCTAACACATCCTATTTCCTCTTAGTTTTAAAACTTCTTAAAGAGAAATGGAAATTTTGCTGTGATATCATCTCAGTGAAGAGCTTTACCCACAAAATTTCATAAAGACACACCTGCTTACCCGGCATCTTCTCTGGGTTCAAAGTAGACTCAAAGTGCAGTCAAACTTTCTCCTTGTATTTAGTATTAAATTAGGTCTTTTTCCTCCATAAATTTCTGAGTGTGGCACAGGAAACTACTGGCATGAATGTGTCTGCAGGACTGGTCCCTTTCTGACTTTTCTTAGTAGCTCACCTCTGTTAAAGGAGGGCTCTCTTGGTCCCTGCATGGGCACTAAAGAGGCCATAGGAAAAGATTTGCAGAGGTTTGCATTTCCATAGTTCTGCTGACTTCCCTGGACCTACACCAAAGTGCGTCAGTTTGGGAATTATTCATAATTATTCTTAACATTCCACGAAAAAAAAGAATGCAAAAGGATGTTAAAGCAGATTGAAGGCATCTTACCAACGAAGCAAGTTCTCTGCCTGGTTTTCCAAGCTGAGATTCTTGGCCAGAGTCTTGTTTGTGCTGTTTGTTGTCCTCACAGTGACCCACACTTGAGCTGTGGTTTTACTGACTGTGCCTGGAAGGGTCCTGGACGGTGCCCCTCCAGATTTACATCAGTGGGAGCACTGCGATCCAGGGAGCAGATGTGGTTTAACCTTAGGATGGAATTGCCAGCAGTCCAGTTGTAGTTCTAGATCCAGGGGCAAATTTATGTGCTCTTCAAGGCGCTGCATCATGCCAAATTCTGCTTTCAGTAACCTTCTAAGATTTTCTATAGTATGTCAGTATTAGCTACTTCTCCAGATATAAAATGGAGGAAAAAAGCCCAATTTATGCCTCTCAGGGAGAAAAAAAGAACTTGATAGCTTACACTGAAGATGTAGCATTCTTATTATAGAAAAGAAGATTGCTGTAAATCAAGTGTTCCAATAACTTGCTGGACTTTGTTTACTTTGGTGATTTGCTGTCATTCCAGTTCAACGAAATACTACTGTTTGAGATAAGAAGGAAAAAATGTTCATTTTTAAAAGTAAATTTTTTCATATCCACCAAGAGACAAATTAGATTTTTGTGATGTTTTCTTATGTTTCTAAAGTATCCAGAGTATTTCCACAGTGGGAGTAAGCTTATGGTACATCACTGGAACATCTCCAGTGAAAATAACTGTGGCAGAGTGAAAAGAGTAGTAGAAAACAAGTAGTCAGAAGCAAGACCGGCTAATGTACACATATATTTATTTACACATCCTTGTTTGCAATATAGACCTCTGGATATTTTTAAGCACCAGGAAAAGTAGACTTCAAACATTTTTCATTGACCTTACAGCCGTTACAGTTATAAGTAGTTCCAATGAAAAGAAAACTCTTCCAAGAAATTTTCCTTAAGGACTTGACAAATATATTTTCAGGATGGAAATAAAGGGGAAACTTTTCTGTGCTCAGATTCTTCTTAATTGTGTATTAGGTCTTAAAACTCTGGCTGTATTCCATATTGTCCCATTTGTTGCCTTGCTCTGTAGGGCTTCTCTTTTGGAAGAAAGAACCAAACAAACCTAGCAACCCTTTCATTAAATGCCATCTTGACCTTGCTTCTTGGAAACATAATGGCCCAGAGGATGAAAAATTACAGCAAGTGTTTATTACTGAAATCCAGTCTCAGTTGTGAAAAGATTAACTGTTTCAAAAGATTCAATATCCTGTCTGCTGCAATGGGATGCATCTGGAAAAGAGCTGCAAAGCGGCGGAAAACTGGAAGAGGCTGTGTAATGTCTTAATCTGTAGGCATGTGGTTGGTATTTAAGGAAAATGCTTGAGCACAGGAGTTTCAGAAGTGGTCCTAACCAAACACCACCATCCCTGATTGCCCTGTCACCTAAACAGGGCTGCTGTGGGGAAGACCTAGACTGTTGTATCCTTACATCATCCCAAACTGCTCAGTGATAATGGCAGAGAAAAGCCAAATATGGGTTTGGAAGTCAAGTGTAAAATTGATGTTCTGCAGCTGGATATCGATATCTGATTGAAAGGCTATTTTACCACTGATTTTTGGTGGGAAAACTGTGGTCCCTAAGCACATTTTATACAAGGAATGTTTCTTTGAAGGAACAGGTTCTAGATAAATACAGAAGTAGATGCTAGCTTCTCTTAGAAATAGTTTTTATTTTTTAAATGGCTAAGTTGCAGTCTTTAAATAATTTCAAGCTTTTCCTTTTTCCTGGAGACAAAATTAAGTTGTCTTTGAAGATACTTTTACCCTATAGCAGGAAAACATTTCCCATTTGAAAAAATCCCTGAAAGCTTTCATGATACTTTTATGAAATGTAACTTAGTTTATTGGACAGAATTTTTTTTTTTGCAGCCCTTCTTACTAAAATATGAGTTTTACAAGTAAATACAAGATGTTTCTTATTATTTGGTAGCAGACATGGAGCATGACAGCTTATCTGCCTGCTTTACTCTGACCAAATGCAAAACTTTGAAAGAATTTTAGAGGCACACACACATGCTGCTTTTTGTTTGAATTTTTCCATGCTGGTTTTTTTTATACAATTTTTTTTTTTAATTTCCCTCTTAAAGAGTAAATTTTCCACAATGTACTTTTCTGTTAACTGCTCTGAGGTAGTTGGTGGGCTGCAGTTGGATGGTCAGTCATTCCCTTCGTAAAGTCAATGTTTAGATGGAGGATTAGCCATGGAGCCCTCAGTTTTTCCTTTTACAGCATATAGCTGAAAATCATAACAAAAGGAAATTATTTATAAACTTACCATCTCAGCTGTTGAAGTTACAAAGGTTCTGGCAATCTCTTAGCTGTCTGTGATGGCAGAATATGGATTCTCTTGGAAGAAAATTAGGTTGAGGTATGACAGGTTATACACCTAAAAATGCTACATAAATTGCTGTCTTATTCAAGACAGCAAGAATACCTTGTGCTTGTTTTTTAGTCCCTGTGAACAAAAAAATTAGCTGGAGTCAAGACCTCTTTTGCACCACCAGTGCAAGTTGAATGTAGCTCCACTGGCTTTGATTGAGCTTCCCTAGATTTATGATACTTTAAATTATTGTGAAAATAAGGTTTAGCTCCTGGGACTCGGCTTTTGTGAAATGTCTCCCAGTTCCCATCAGGATGAAATAATTTGACTGTATTTTACAAGGAATCATCTAATTCAGCACTTGTCATGTAAAAGCAGTTTTGTTTTTTTAGCACTCTTCTGCCTCACTGTAGATTTTTGAAATTATTTTTGATTGTGGGTTATCCAGGATTAAAAAAAAACCAACAAAACAAAACAAAGAAAAAAAACACACCAAAAAAAAAACCCAAAACAACAACAACAACAACAAAAACCACCAAAAAACCAACAACAACACAGCAACCAAAAAAGCCCAAAGAAAAGCCTAGCAAAGCCCAGCTTTCTTGCATAATTTGTTTGGCTAGTCAGCAGTTCTGGGCTGCTTCTAAATAAATAAATGATGTGCAATTTTTTTAAAAAGTTGGAAATCTTCAATGGACTGATATGTCTTTCCTAAAGAAAATAAGACTTTATATTTTTAGCCCTGTCACATCAAAATCAGCATAAGTTTATCCTTAGCCCTGTGATGTCCAAAGAGATGGGTCATCAAACCATTTGAATGCTTCACTCCATCGATTTTGGTAGGAGTCAGATGCGTACGTATCATCTAAGGACCTGTGCTCAAGTAGATGGTTAAATGGAATAAAAAGATTATTAAGGACTGATTAATTCTGTTCTGTAGTAGTGCTTAGTAACTTATTGATGTGAAAAACAAAATAGGTCACAAATCTCATTTTAGAATGTGATAAACTCTGTGTTCAATGTCTTTGTCAAGCCAGCTAGGATTCCCTCATCTTCAGGTCACTTTCGCAGTTCTCTGAATTTTTCTGCATTTATCAGCACCCCTGAGCTGCAGAGAGCAGAAAAGAGGCTTAGTTTTAAGGTTATGTCTGCTCCTTCCACGTGCCAAGGCTCTCATACTCTCTCTTTTCCGTTGTTAATTATCCAAAAGTCTCAGCAGTGGTTCTTATTACAGATCTGCATTTTTTCCTTCCTAGATGTGTGACTAGCTGATGCAGTTCTGAACAGATCACCATGAAGTTGCATTCAACTTTTCTTTTTCATTTGCTTGCAAATACTTTAACTTTGTTAAAACAGCGCTGCAAGTAAGCAGAGAGATGGAAAACACTTAAGCCTTATCAGTAATCTGGGGAGAACATGTGAGTCTCCCGAAGCAGAAATTGGATATTCCCAAAAATGAGAAACCCCACCACTGCCAGGGCATGGGAGGATTACACTGTCCTCATTCCGTGGTACCGTGGTCTGAGTCTAAGAGGAAACAGAAGACGTGGATGTGATCACAAATGTAAAAATGCACAGATTTTGAACACAGAATTAATCTGTCATCATTTTCATTCTGGGGCGTGGAGAGTTGGAAATGCAGAGATGCAGGATGAGCATCTCTGAAACCTCTCATCTGCCATGGTGGTGAAGAGGAAAAAGCCCATTAACTAGAATAAATAAGAGAAGAATCACGTCTTTGAAAACTATGAACTTCTTGCTAGAATTCAGAAAGAAATAGAGGCAGCCTTTCCTCTAGGGCATCCAGAACTGTGAGCAGGTGCTTTGCAGTGCCCCTTGTTCTGTCATCTGAGAAGAGCCAAAGGGTGTGCATCTCAGGGGAGAAAACTGCATTTTATGTCTGCTTTAAAGATGTCACTCTGGTCTGACTTCCTCCAGTGTTTTTCTAGAGGAATATATGCAATCACTGGAACGTTTGTGCTTTTCTAACACTCTTGCTTGGTGGATCATTGCCTCTGATACTTACATGTCTGGGGATGAGAGAAAATAAATAGTGGTCTAAGCTTGGCAGGAATTGATCCCCAACAGGGATTACCTAAAACCTTTGCATTTCCATGTACCCTTTAATGAGGCACCTTGTTGTAGGTAAAGTAAATTTACCTGGCCTAGTGGGAGTATTGTGGCAATTGTCTTTATCACAAGATGATGCTGCAAGGGAGAGGCTCATCAGCTGGCTGAGGCACAGGAGGGAAAGTCTGGTTACTGGACAACCAGGAGCTGGAAAAGTGTGATGCCACAGTGTCTGTGGTGAAGTATTTTCAGTGGTGGTGAGAAATGTTTCATACTACTGTGCAAACCCTTAGTAAGACCTCAGCTGGAATAGCCTGAGCGATCCCGGTTGGTAACTTGCAAGGATGAGGAGTAACACCTGGTACAAGGCTTTAAAAAACAGGGACAGCCCATGTGATGGGAAGAGGGAAGTGTGTTTTAGAGATGGAAAGAAGAAACATCTCTCTTGGAAAGGTACAAGCAAGTCCTAGATAAAAAGTTATACAGCTATTTGACTGATGATCAGTAAGTACCAAGCTTTAAGACCTGGGTCCTGATGGTTTAGGTGTAGTGCCATATTCTTGTGAAAATCAGCTCCTGGATTTCCAACTGGTTTGCACTGCGAATTCTGGACATGGTAATGGCATAGCTCATATGCTTTCTTCAGCCTGCAAAACCATGTACAGAGTGGTTTTCTTCCTTGTATACGTCATGTAACTGACTGTTTAGTGGCCAAGCTGAGTCAGTGTATTCCCAGCTCACATGGGAGGTGCCAGTGCCAGTGCCACCCTCACATCTAAGAAACCATCAACCCCCAGGCTGTGGCCATGCTTACCGCAGCCTGGAGTTTCTGTCAATACCAGGAGGGTGTTGGGGACACCAGCTCTACCCTTCACACTTGCACTGCTGCCTATGGCTCTAGCAGTGATGACTTCAGCAGGATGGAAATCCTCAGACTCACATGTCATGGCCTGGTGCCTTAAAATCGGGTGCTCCTTCCTTTCTGGCGTTTTTCTGGCAGGGCTTTTAGCATTGTTATTGAAAGTGGTGAATGTGGGAAATCTTATCTCTTGTCTGAATGCCTTCCACGGCTGTACTCAACATCCTGTGATGGTGTTGCCTCTTTATGAACATCTCCCTTGTCATTGTTAGCGTAGAGCAAATATCCCTGGAAATAAACAAAACAAGGAAATATAGAAAATATTTGCTATAAAACAGAATTGTGTTTAAATTGAAGGTTTTCCCAAGGAGCTTATTAATACACATTTCAAGCAGGCCATGCTTTGTCTAGTCCTGAATGTTGACTTTTCCTTTTGAATCTTAGCAGGATAACATGGAGTATTTTAAATGTCAGAGTGTCTTTCATGTAGCTAAATCATGACAAGTCTTTTGTACAAAATTATTTAAAAGCTGAAATGGAGGTAGATCTTGAATGCCATGAAAGTACCTGAATTACTGAAAAATTAGATTTTTAAGCAGTTAACAGTGTGGTATTATACTAATTTTTGAGAGTGGGAAGAAATGTTTGAGTGTGCTTTTCTCAGTGCCTGATCCACAGATCTAAACATCAGTCATACAGTGTCTCTTGAGATGCAGTTTTGGGTAACAGCCACGGTGTCGTTCAAAGAACAAAACTTTTGCTCTTTATGAAGTTGTTCCAAGTGGCAGTTTTGGGATTAAATGTCTCAAGACACATGTAAAAAGAGATCTTTTTTTTGTATGCCTGCCCAAACCCAGTCTGGATGCTGCAGGTACATAGGTTGGGATAGTTTGTCTTTGCTTTACTTTACTGGGAGAGTGAAGAGGCGGGTTGTCCTGTTTAGGTGATTTTCAGAGCTGCTTGTTACCAGATAGTAAAAGAGTAAAGACTTAATCTGAAGGTTGACTCTCCAGTGACCCTTAAAGTTGGAATAACTGAGAAAGCAGCAGTTGCACCAATAAAAGCTGAAAATTAGCTGCGGGCTAAGAAAAGGGAGATTGTTGCTGTAAGAAGAACTGAACCAATGCCAGCAGAAAGCTGATACAGGAGTGACATGAGCGATATTATCTCCCCAACAGTCGTGACTATGTTCCAGAGGCTGCAGGGTCAGACCCTGGATTTGCTTAAGGCCACATGGAGGCAAAATATATCCTTTCTATACTACTGTAAACTGGGATCTGAAACAGGATAATTAACATTATTAGAATGAGCTCTCTGCCTTGTGGAACTTCTCCGTGTATCTCTCAGCCAAGAAGGACAAAAGAGTCTTTGAAAAAATAGTCTCTACCAAGTCTGAAATGACTCAGTGTCCAGAAAGAGCGGAGCTATGGCTCTATTTTCTGCTATTTGTAGAAATTGCTCCATTTAGATGATTTTTACTGTGAGTAGGGCCTTACTGTGGAATGAGGAATTACAGGATGAAGTCAATGCAGACATGTCTCAACTTTCCACTTAACTTCCAACCCAACATTTAGAGCTGTTTTCTCCTGACATTCTGTATGTAAGGGTAATTACCACAAATACCAGAGATTTTGGGGCAGATTCTGCCCTTTTTATTACCTTTTAGGTCCTTGGGACATGAAAGAAGAATATCTCAATCATGAGTCCCGGTGGCAAACCATCACCAAAGGCATTATGATCCTTTAACACAAAGAAGCCCAAGCTTGCCAACTGTTTGCAAGTTACTGACACATTTAGTCCGAAGTACACCCATGAACAATTCTTTAGAAATAGCCACTACATGAGCTGGTAACTAATTGCAAGGAGAGTTCAGGGTACTGGAAGGTACTGGAAGAGTAACACAGTCTCACAGGTACTTGGTTTGGCACATTCTACATGGTGACAGTCCTGTAACTTCACATATAAAGCAAACAGAATGGAAAAAGTACAAGTAAATAAACAATACTGATGACTTTTTCCAGATCCTGATGAAATTGTAAAGTGCAATGTAATACTCTGTGTCAATTTGACAACCTGACAAGTTTGAGACCAGGACGTAAAATAAGCTAAATGAAACATTTTACAGAAAAGTAAGGTAGTTGACTTCAATTTATGCCTTTTTTTTTTTGTCTATTTGTTTTCATGTTTCATTTTTAAAAAAATTAAGATGCTCACAGGATGAAGTTACTTGCTGTAGGTCAATGTGTTCCAAAATGCAATGTGGAATGAACCAAATCCCACGCCTGAGTTTTGACAACAGCAGGCAGCAGCTGAGACTTCAGTGCCACTGAGGAGCCAAGTCACCTTTTCAAACAGATCAGGTGGCTGGAAACACTTCCCACAGTTGTATCCTATCTCCTCCTCCAATTTTAGCCATGGGGTTTTTTTGTTTGGGTTTTTTTTTTTTTTTGAGGGGTGGGGTGGAAGGGGTGTGATTTTTTGTGTGTGTGTGTTTGGTGTGGGATTTTTGGTTTTGTTGGTTTTTTGTTTGTTTTGAATTTTTTTTTTTAGGGGAGGGGGTGTTGTGGGTTTTGTGTTTTTTCTTTTTTTTTCCCAGCACAGAGAGGAATATGATGTGGGGGGTTTTGTTGTGGTGGTGGTTTTTTTTCTTTTCATCCAGTGGCACCTACCAAAGCAAACTAGACATAAGCCAAATATTTTTGTTGTAATTACTTGTTACAGTCTAAGAGCAGTTACTGCATCTAGTTCAGGATTTGAAAATATAGTTCCACTTCTAAAAAGCCAATAGCTGTATCTCATGCTGTTGTTTGGCAGGGATCTCCACAGGGGGTACAGTTTAGCAAAAATGGGTGGAGACCTCAAAAAACATTAACTTTCTTGGAAAATAAATATTATGGAAGAGATTTGAAGAACACAAATTATCTCTAATCTCTGGAGAGGCATCAGAAATAAAACTTTCTCAGGCAATATATGATCTCTTGTATCTAAAATTAAAATCCAAAGGTAAAATCAGAGCCGGGAAGTACTTTGCAGGCTCTGACAATCCCTGATATCCATAATTTATATCTGGGTTACAGGGAAATATGAAAGAGTATTTTAAGTTGTGGCCACTGTAAGGTTGCTGTAATTTTTATGAAAAGGCAAAGTGATGAAAGACCCATAATTTTAGTAGATTTTAGGTTCTCTGTTCCACTTGTCTTGAATGTGATCTCGAATGCTGCAGACTGAAATCAGCACAGTAAACTCCGCTTTAAACAGAAACTAGGTACATTTTCTTATAACCCCAAGACACGCAGTATTTGGGGGGTGGGGGTAGAGGGGGGCAAGAGATGACTGTTGCTAACCTGTATAAAAATTGCTTTTTCGTCCAGTAGAAATTAGTTTTTACCGTCTCACAATCTAGTCAATGTAGAAGATTTTTAGACACTCGTATGGCATTTGTTCATTTGTTGGGTTGGTTTGTTGTTTGGGTGTTTTTTTCCCGGAACTAGGATGGTATTTTAATTTCTGTTACATAGCACTGATGAAATAAATGAAGCATTACAGGGGCCCTGAAGTTACAACTGGTGTTTTGTATTCCAGGGAGGCTGTGGAAGCTGTAAATCCTCTAAAAAGGACACTGTGAGCCAGTAACTTGTAGTCTGAGGAAAACAGTCCTGACCCTCCCTGAATACAACCTCTGGTCTAGCTGTAGAGAGCCCACATCTTCCTGCATCCTTCCGCACACTTCCCAAGGCAAGGAGCTGTGGACTGTGCATGAGGGCACACAGTGGTGATGAGATGCATCTCACTGAGGATGCTATTTCTCAAGAAACAATTCCAGAACATACATATGCCTAATGAAAGGAGCCAGCTCCTTCTAATATCAGCATCTGCCCTCATCTGGCGTCAGAACTGGCTGGGTAGGAGGTTACGTGAAGTGCCCACGAAGCCTTAACAGTGATCTGTTTTCAGGAGCAACACGATACTGGCTGTGGGATAGAAACCTAAATTGCTTTGCGTTTTCGCTGACATTTTGCCAGTGGTGTTTTCGAGCTCAGACCACACAAGGAAAATGGTGTTCCAGGATATATCGCCTCCTTAAAGACAGGCTGTGCAACTATGACCTAATGTTTATAATTGTAAGAGTTATTGAGAGTCAATTGAAAATGCAAAGTTCCCAAGTGACTGCATTTATCACTTGTGTGATTAGCATGCTTGGAGAGTATAAACAGCTGAACAAATCCAAATGGTTGATGAAGTTCATCAAGGGAAAGAACATTTAAAAAATGCCAGATATTGTTGAAAATGTAGGTAAAGGCATGATTTTAAACCCTGCTCAGAGAGGATGATCAAAGGATTTTTTAATGGGCTTTTCAACATTGCTGGTCCCCATAAACATCTGGGCAAATAGAGTATACTTGGAAACTGATAGGAATATTGATACCATCACTGTAGTTGGCATTATTTTACATATGTAGATATGAAAGCTGGCATTATGAATTACTCCTCAGACGTGGTTTTGCACTTTTCCCCTTTTGGTTTTAGGAAAATGCTCCTGAGATGAGCTTTACTTTTAGTATAAATATATCAAAATATGCTAAAGTGTGTAGCATGGTTTTTATAATGTCTACAATAAACTTTATATAATACATATATAATCTTAAATATTTATGGGTTTGTATATATATAATTTATATGTCTATAAATAAATCTCTTTATCATTCCCTAAGGCACCATTTCATAGCTTTGTATTTGTGTAAGTGTAGCAAAGGTTTCTTTAGGTGAGATTACAGTTTGAAGCTTGCAGCATTTAAAACACTGATTTTTAATTCAGATTTCAGCGTATGTAGTTGAAATTGTTGTGTCTTAAGTGACAGAAGGTCAGATATTTAGTTCTAGTCTGTAAAACCTGAAAGAGCTGTTTTACTAAAGCTGAAGCACAGTGATTTCTGCATTCTAGTTCCATCTTATTTTTACATCTTCTTTGGCTCTAGAAAGAACACAAAATTATTTTATTTTTGCTGAGCTTCCTTTAAAAAAGATTTATTATTTTTTAGGCCTTGGCTAAGGTTGAAGTTAAGGATTTTTTTCCCAGCTTACTCCATTTCAGTATGCCTGTATCCTGGAGAAGAAATCTGGGAAAAGAGAGGAGAAACCAAAATTACAGTTAATGAAAGTACAAATGTACCGTTACTGAAAGTAAAAAACCTGAAAATTGCAGACAAGTTTCATTGACTTCATCAAAAATTTCACTTTGTGCTGTTTTATTGCTTTTTGTTTACATGTTATTTTTAAGGCTAACTAAAAAAAATAAATAATCTATTTTTTAATAATAAGACCAATAGGGACATTCTTTTTTAAAACATTAATCCGAAAAAGAATACTTTGCAAGTCGAATTATTGGTGGTAACTACTGCCAAAATTATTATCCATGTAGCTAGGACAATATTTCAAAAGTAATGCCTTCTATATCTTCGTTCACTTGTAAACGTAAATTCTGCTGATCCAGAAACTGCAGAGATGTCTACAAGCCCTTTACTGGAAACCCAGTCTAGAAGGTACTTGTCAAGGGGACAGTTTGAAAACAGATTTATGTAGCTTTCTGTTTGCATGCAGATGGAGTTTGCTGAGAGGTTGGGAACACTGTTTTTATTGGTTTTGTTCTGCTTTTTCTTTGGCTGACTTTGCCCGTCTTTTTTCAGTCAGCCCCAGGAGTGTGCTGTGGTTGGGACCTTGCACTTAATTCACATCAGCAGTTTCAGTAAACGCTTAGTAAATAACAGATCACGCATTTAAAAAAAAAAAAAAAAATGTTTTGGGATGCGTTTTTTAACAACTTTTACACCTGTATTATTGACATTTTTTAAAACCGCTGTCTGCCACATGACCATAATCCAAGAACAGTCACGCATTGATTTTGGAGAAATAAACACTGGCAGACCAAGGGGATCTTTTCCATCTTCTGCTTTCTGCAGAGCGTCAGATCTGTCCACTGTCATCTCTTATGTTTTGGATGACTTTGGGTGATGGGGAGTCAAATGTCTCATGTGCGCATGACATGTCTAACTTCCCTGCTAGTGGTGGTTTGAGGTTGTGGGGGCTGCCTTAAAGATGTCCTCTTCTCCTACCAGCCAGGTGCCTCAGCTGCTGTCTACAAAAGTGGTGGTTTTCTGAGAAAAATCCATGACTAACATTTTCTCTGCTTAGTTTATGATTTATTTCTCAAAATGGCCCTAACACGCATTTCTTGTAAATGGCCCGTAGCCTCGTGAGAGCAGCTTGGCTCATCTGCTGTGGCTTTTGAAATCCTAATGACCATTTAATCAAGTAAATGTGAGATAAGCTGTGAGCTAGAGCTGGTTTCATGGCTCTGATTGCATTTAACAGTGTCATGGTCTTCAAACAATACGTATCCCAAAGCGTAAAACCATCCCCAGCGCTGATGGCATTAAGTTATTTTCCATACCCACAGTCTGGCTGTGCATCTGCGACTCAGTGTGAACTGCCCCACAGTTGGGGAAGTCACAAATACCCATGTACACTGTCTTTCGTTACACAGCTTAATGAGATTTCCACATCCCTTGGGAAACTAGCTTGGCCCGCGGATGGGTGATAACCATATTAGTTTTTTTCTACTGCCATCACGTCCCACTGCTCCTGAGGTCCTCTCCATAGGAAAGGCATAGTTATGTGTAAAAGAGCGTAAAAAAAGGAAGTTAAAACAAATACCAATATTTCGAATTCATATTGTTAAAATGTAGTTTAACCAATAGAGAGAAGGAATATATTACATATTGGTTGGTTTGTTTCCTTATGAACCTCCAGATAGTGTTGAGAGGCTGGTTTGTACTTTCCATGCTCCTGGCAGATACCCAGCAGGAGATAATTACCTTTCAAGAGTGCCTGGCTTCTTTTTTAGTGACTTAAAATAACTGGCCAGCAGAGAATAAATTGTTCCAAAGTTTCATGCTTGGGAAGAGATTTCCCAAACTATGAAGTTTTATCAAGAGCAAGTGAGATATTAAATGAACGTGCAGGCAACCATTTAAAATATGACTAAAGGAAAATTCTGCTCCAAACAACACAAAACTACAGGAATGTGTTTTGTCAAAGTCACAATTCATTGAATTAAAACTTCTCAGATCTGACTGCTCTCCCCTTCTCCTAGGACACAAACATAGAACATATTTTTCCACTTTCAAACTCTCCATGCCTGGATTTGATACAGGCATCAGAGAGGATCTTGGTTGGGTAGCTATGTCAGGGAATGTAAAAGTTGTATTAAAAGTTCATGTTAATTTACATGTGCATTGTGAAAAATACTGGGATATCAAATTTGATAGAATACAGCATCAGCTAGGTCACAGAAATTACAAGTGATTTTTATCCTCATATTTACAGGGAGATGTGAATAGGTAATTTGCAGTCACCAGACTGAAGCCTGTATTTTATCAACCTTAAGAGAACTCTTTCTAGTGGATTGTTTATAAAGCTGATATAATATCTAGTATTAAACTGTGTATTTTATGTAATCGCTTTTCTGTAATGTTGCAAAAACATTAGTTACTAAATTGAGGTAATTAAACTCACTAAGGGTGAAAAAACTGTGCTCTTAAACACACTTTGTCATGTTTGATTGACAAGAAAGCATAGGTTCCTTTCCTCTAAAATCATTATCTGAAGTTATATAATTTCCAAGTGTTTTCAAATGAAGAAATGTTTAGAGTAATTTCCTGTTTCCATAGGATGCCATGCCCAGAAACAGTGGGGAAAATCTGTTTGTCTGCTTGCACTGTACACATCCACAGGACATTCCCAGCCAGCCAAGCCCTGTCCTGGGCTGTAATTGAAGTGAGACTGAAAGCTAGTACAGGTCTAATGTACTGAGTGTGTTTCAAGTGTCAATAATGCAATATTTTCTCCAGATTAGAAATATGTCTTGCTGTATGTGAGATGTTCTATGGGATTGTGTATTTTTTTAAGGTGCGGGCCCAGTATTTTTACAGTCTGCATGGTATTTTGAATATAGGTGTGTAAAGGGTGTGTGGTTTGATTATTTATTTGTGGATTAATCACAGTGGGTGTTTTGTAACACCTGTTTTTGGTTTTGTAGTGATAAATGAACATGTGACAGACATATGTGATAGGAAATATGGTCATGTTCCAGACAAGACAGGACATCCTCTCTGGGCAAAACCAGGAATCTGATCCTTTCCTTGTTATGCTGAATTAATACAGAGTTAAGTTCTTGACTAGGAGATCTTTATGCTTGTGCAATTTGTTTGTGGTTTTAAATATAACCACAGGAAATGGAGCAGTGGCTAATGAATTTGGAGTAAATGAGTTTGCAAACTGGAAACCAAAGAGGGGTCCCTGCGCTGAAACTGCTAGCAAATACTCTGTAAAAAACCTTTTTTGTGAGATCTTTGGTCACACTGTGTGCTGCAACATCAACCTTCAGCTGCTCTATTGTTTCTCAAAGGGCTTTCTATTACCACGTAATTCATTGAGACTACAAATAGATCCATAATCCACTTTCTGACAGAAGTGCAGCTTTTTAAAATGTGAATCATGTTAGCCTTTCCATTTTTGGACAAGATTATGTTCATTACACCGTCTATTAATACTTTTCCTACGGGAGGCAAATCCTTACACACCAGTGATCTCTTGGGTGTTATTTCTCAGGCAAATTCCGATTACATATTTAAAGACATTTTTAGCCTCTAATGTTGACAATGCTTGGTAAAATGATGCTGCAGAGAGGAATACAGCCCATTCAGTGCGTCCCCTAAGCCTGCTGAGATGCCTACAAGCCATTTTCTTACATACTTCTCTTGCTTGTGGCCTGTCTTTCGTCCATGAGTTAATTGATTCAGTATTTTCTGAGATAATTATCTTAAGCTTTGACAATTCAGTTAGGAAAGCGGTTGAGCATGTAAATAAAAAAATAAACCCGTATGCTTTCAGCACTCTTGCAATTAGGCAGCAGTCCTAATGGTTGGCTTATCAGGAACAACAGTGGAATTTTTTCCTTCTATAATTGAGGATGAGGTTGTGCCTTGATTACTGACCTCCTGGGAGTTCAAAGCTCTAAGAGAGAGACCTCAACTATCACCCGCGCTGTGATCATTTGGTGTTTCTCAGTGACTGCAAATGCAACTCCAAATTTAACTAGTTCCTCAAGGCTTTATATGATGCTGAGAGAAAGGCTTGTTACGAAGTTCAAACCAGAACTTTCACTTGCTTGGGGGAACAGCACAGAGTCTTTGACCTCAGCAACGTTTTAGTCTCTTTTCCCTGACATAAGGCTGAATATTCAGTGGTATCAGAGTGGAGTTTGCAGTCTGCCTTCAGAAGAGAGATGCAGGTGCAGCATCCTCACTGCCATTTTGTAGTCAATGAAAAGAAAAAAAGTGATTGAAAGAACAGTAAATCAATAATTGCTATAAAGCAGAAACTTCATTTTGGTTATGTTTTATTAGTGGCATTTACACCATAGACTTTTATCAGCCTTTAGTGGCACTAGGTTAGCCATCAGAGTATAATTAAACACCATTTAGAGGGTTTAATTTGTGCTTTGGTGCTGAGGGAGGTATTCCAAAGCTTAGCGTTATAAAGGGGATTTAATCACAAAAGATTAAATAAATCCCAGCTATATTTGACAAGCATTTCACTCTTCACTAAGTCATATGATCCATAATAATTCTCCCAAAGCCTAATTAGCTCTGTTCCTTATTTAAATCATATTTCTTCTACAAGACTCTTCTGGCATTGGTCAATCTGTGTTGCCTTTTTAATGCATGTTTTGCTAATCAGGCTTTTCATCCATCCAGTTAATCATCCCTTCCCTGCCGTGAAGCCCGGCTGCTGTACTCCCTCCCCACTCACCAAGATGCTTCAGATGTCTCATAACCCAGCCTCAGAAAGCTTGTGTGGCCAAGTGCCCTGGGGCAGATGATAGCAGGAGTCAAAGGCCAGTGTGATAGAGAACAGCATGATTTTAACCTGTCTGAAGAAACCTCTGAAGAGATTTTTGCTGGAGGCTTTCATTCCACCTATGACCTCCTTTACCAGGACAGATACACTCTTTATCCTCTTAATGGGAACTTTTATTTTCTTCACTTTACACAGTACCGTTTCTCTTCAGTGTTCATGTCCTTTCTTCAAGTGGGGTTTCTTGCAGGAAACACTTGCGGTGTGTTGCCCCAAGGTTGATACAGTTTCAGTGTCATACTGAGCGTGTGTCACTCTGCCAATGCACATACTTGGCTCAGGAAAAAAAACCAAATCTTTTACCTAATCAAAAATTCCTCTGAGTGCATGAACTTTTCCAAATACTTGAAATTATTAATGGAGATGCCTTCTGAAGTGTAATAGCAAACCTGCATGTTCCTGTAAGCAGACATGTAATCTGTTCGCATCTGTTGTGCCGGGGAACAGCATTTGACAAGGTTCATTTGGCTACAGTTATCCCTTGTTTTTTCCCCCTTTAAAACTCGGTTACAGAATTTCCAAACTGCTTTCTGTTGAACAATAACAAAGAAATGA
>JAYRBT010000093.1:61547004-61562050 GCA_036023395.1 Myiotriccus ornatus
TGCATACTAATCGCTTGCATGTTTTGCCTGAAATCTTTAATAGGTGGCTGTGCAAACGCCATTTCCTCTGCATCAAGACCTAGTTTAGAGCTGGAGGCCAGATCTCTAGAGAACGGTGTGACACTGCCATATTTTCTATGGCTGAGTTCCTTAAAGGTAGGCTTAAACCTGCCTGTCTGTTTGTCACCTGACTTGAAGCTGAGTTAAGTGACCGGACTGCCTGGGACAGACCACAGGTGTGTAAACCCTGACACAGGTATCAGACCAATGCTTTGCAAATACACCTCAGTTCCACAGATCAATCATGCTGCACTGATTTTTATCGTTATTTGGTTTACTTCTTTTTATTCTGTGATGCTCCAGGTAGACAGCAAAAAATGTAGATGTCTAGAAAACCACCCCAAACCCTTTTGCGAGGAGGGGAAGACCTAAATGGGGAAGGAATTGACTTCCTGGGCTAACACTGGGGCAACTTTTTTTCCATTTTGTTTCATGAGGTTGCTTATTGAGCTAAGCAAAAGCCCAGGTGAGGTGTGCAGTCATGTCTGTGCTTACACAGTGGTGGAACCCCCCCGCTCTGGGCTGGTGCATGGGCTCAGAAGGGAATTAATGAGCCGTGCTTTAAGAGAAGCAGCAGGTCTTTGGTTCAGATTCCACGGTCTCTGCACAAGAGATTGCGAGACATCTGTGGCCAGTAACCCATTTGGGGTTTGTTACATTGCTAGAGCTGGTGCTGGTTCAGGCAAGGGGTCTCTGACCTGACCGCAGATGTGTACAAATCTCCGAGGGTAAGAGCAATCCCTGTGAGATGGCAGATCACCATGGTGAGGTCCAAGGAAGGTAAAGGTTTTTAGCAAAGCCTGGGGCAGAATCACCTTCTGGAAGCAGTGGCTTGTCAATTCAGAGCTGCCATGTGCCTGGCCAGTGCACTGGTTTGGTCACTTTTCAGAGTATAAACTCATGATGCTTCTGTCCCAGTCTCTTCCAAGTGACATAAACTCTGCCAGAAGAAGTCTCATTCAGTATACACCAAATCATCTCGCACTTGAAAGATTCCTTAAAATCTGTGCTCTCAAACTTTTGCATAGAGAGAGTTCCCAAGAGGTCAAAGCAGATGTCAGATGTTCTGCTTCTAGCATCTTCCCAGTTTCACTCTTCAGAACAGAGGGATACACTGAGATATTTCTTAAATTGCCATCCGTAGGAAAAGGAAATTATTTTACTACATTTCTGCAGCTGGAATGTTTTTCTGTGAAATCACATTTTTCTAGGAAATCACTTATAAATTAAAAAAAAATAAATTTAGAAATAAGAAAGTCGGAGTTCTGAACCTGAAGCAGTCAATGGCACATGGATTTTTATTCCCATACTCAGGCTCTCCTTGTTATCTTGTGGGTATCCTGTGGAGCTGGGTCTGGAGCTGAAGACAGCAAATTGTATGGCCAAAGCTGAAGATGAGATGTATCACTGAGAAATAAGTAATGTTGCTTCATTTATCTGAGGATAACTTGTTATAGGCTTTTCTAACATCACTTTAAGCATCTAAATTAAAATTTAGAACGCAATTTGATTTTTTTCAAAGGGGTTAAAAGAAAAAAAAAAAGAAAAAAAGAGAAAGAAAAAAGTCCCCCAAGGAAACATTCTGTGTTTATAAAAAGCCACATTACTGCAGAGTGCACCTCTTGGTGTGCCAGACCCACTTCCTTTGGCACAGACAAGACGCAATGCTATTGGTATGGATACTCATCAGTCCTGCGTACTGGGACACTGTATGGCTCCTATCACACTGTCACTCTGGCTCTATGGACCATCTCCTTTCTTCCCCTCCACCCTGAGCTGTCTGTAGTCCTCAGAAATGACAATTCTCTTATCCAGCCTCAAATAATTCACTCCGAGTCAAGTGTGTCCCCCTCACCCCTGCCAAGATGCCACTGTTACATGTGTGGCAGGATCATCCGATTCTGTCAGTTTTACAAAGAAGGATGAAGAGGAATAGACATAGTGTCAGGAGAGAGGACAGCATGGACCCTAAGAGACAGGAGAATTGGTAGCAGAAAATATAAATTCCGAGCTCTGTAGAGTCATCCCCTTGAGAGGCACTTTGCTCCCTGACACAGTGTACCTTTGCAGCTGCAGTTTAGTCCCAAATTGTGGGTGAAACTGTTAAAAAACTTGAGGCCTTTACAAGATTTCAGAGTGGCTTTATAAATGCACCAAAGTCTTTGTTTGACCTTTTGCTGTAGTCCCCTGAGTGCAACATTGTTTAATCAAAAAATAATAATGTCATTATTTTGTGAATAATTACGATAATAATAATAATTGCTATGTGATTTCTTCTTCACAATTTTTATACCAGCAGTCATTTACAAAAATAGCTGAGGTGTTTACATAATTGAGAGCTTTTAAAAAGATACTGTCTGCATTGTCCTGGTCCGTTTATATATTGAATAAATCCTGTGTCAGAGAAAGCTGTGGGATGTTGGAAGCTGTTTATGGGGGTAAAAGGCTTTAGTAAAGCCAAGATTTTCAAAGCCAAAATAAGTCTGTTTACTTAATTTTTTGGGTCAGGAGTCTGGCTCTTCTGGAATGGACTGGGGAATATTTTGAAACCCAAACCAATGGAGCCAGGACACAAAGATATCTCAGTTCTCCAGCCAAGCTCTTTGCCTGAGCAGGTGAAGGACTGGCCAGGTGCTGGACACTCTAAAGGTCAGTTTTCCTGCCTGACTGGGCACAGATGATGGGTTTATTGGTGGTTGTGTGGGCTGACTTTCTATCAACCATCAGAGCAGCTTGTGGTTCTTTAGGCAGACAGAGATGCATCTGCCTGGGGAGCAACACTGGCCCTGAGCACAGTATGCCAGGGCTGCACATCAGACTGGAGCAGAGCCTGCTGCAACTCTATGTGTTTTGCCATATTATACAAACCAAAAACAAGCTCCAGTGGTAGCTGTTAGGCTCCACCATGTGTGTGCCACCTCCTTGGGATGCCACCTACTTATTGCTGAGAGAGGGATGTAGGAGGAAAACCCTACAGTGCTTGGCTATTTTTAATGTGCTTTCCCTAAGCTATTGCCTAAGACAGGGCTGGGATAGATAGACTTTTGTTCTGACCTACCTATGGCAGTTTTCTGGGGTTATCATCACTGGTTATTTATGCTGCTCTTGTGTGTATTAATTTCCAAAGTAGTCTTGTTTTACAGTGTTTCATCTTTCTGGGCATTTGGAGAACACATGCATGTACTTAGTGAAGTGACAGGCTGATTTAGTTTCTCAATAACTTGAAAATGAAATATGTCTCTTAAAAAACCATGAAAGATTTGAAGAGCCAAAATGCTACATTTAAAAATGGCAAAGCACTCTGAAATTTGTTTTAACAGTTTGGATGCACTGATACATTCCTTTTATCCCTCCTAAACTTCTTGGCTTATTAGAAAGATTCCTCTCCAGATGATTGTCTTTAACAAATTCATCCTACAGATGGGTTGCACAACTAAAACCAATCATTGTTCATTCTTAGCCCTTCACTGGTATTATCAAACTCTGGATTGATTGTTGTTTTCTAATCTTAATTATAGTGTCATTTTAAGTGCACAGAGGGGTTTTAAAAATAATTCAAGCTGGGATGATGCCAAAAGCTGCATCTGGATTCCTGGAGGATGAGGGAAGCTTTGAATCAAACAACTGGAAAGTTTGCTGGATAGGGAAAGGCCAGGACAGTACTTTGAACCTGTGCAGTTATCAACGGGAACTCTTGGCTGCTATGGCAGAGTTGCGCAACCTTTCAGTGTCATTGGGGATCTTGTGTCCAGGGTTTTGCTTAACACCTGAACTGCTGATTCCTGGCTGTCCTGAGAAAAAGCTCTGCTTGGCGGGGAAGGAATGGATTTCTTGTTGTTGTTGTTTGTTACTTTTAGGATGTTGTCGTTAGGGGGACTCAAAAAGGTAAACCCAAAAGCCAAAACCATCAAGAGAGGAAGCCCCCCAGCTGCACGGTATTCCTGTGCCTACTGCAGGCTACCTTCCTCAGCACTTTATACTGGTAGAATCCCTGTCTTGTGGAACCACATCCCTATGAGCCCAGGTCAACCCATGCAGTTTTAGTGTCCAAGGAACAGCCGTGGTTGAAGATCACTTCCCTCTCTATAGCTCTTACTTGATGTCACATACAGAATGGCCTTACTTGTTGCTAGAAAAAAAGACGTTGATGGCATCATCCAGAGCGTCTCACTGGAAATGCTGTGTTTGCTGTTCTGCTTGTACAGACTGGTGCTTTTAAGCAGAGTGACATCTGCAGTTCCACGGTGCGGAGTACTTTGCTGGTGCTTGTCCCTGCGCTGCTCTGCCTGCATGGCAGATCCCGGCTGACACCAAGAGTGTTCACAAACAAACCTGTGCCTCCAGCCTCACCTGCAAGTGCTGTGTTTTTCGCATGTGAACAACCGGAGTGTTGCAGGGAGCACACCAAAAATTCACTGGTTACAGCAGGTTCCCAAAGCTTTGTGAATTTTTCCCTAAATGATGCATATCCAGTTCTACCCTTCATATCCCAGTCCTGACATGAACAGCGTGAGACAACTAAGATAATTCCAATTATTAACATAAAAGTGAATGTTACCTTGCAGGAGCTATCAAGGTTATGTGTGTTTTGCATGTGTGTACGTTTAGCACATTGCATGCTAATGCCAGAAGGTTTTCTGGAAGCTGGATGAACTTTTTGCTCTTTGTGTCGCTAAACTTAATACGAAGAAGTATTCTCCTTTAACCCTTAATAGCAGAAGTGTGTATTTAATTAATTTGTATTTATCATCAGAAGCAAATTTATCTTCAAATTTCTGATCACTGTGCAAAAGTTGGATCTGAAATACTTACCATGCTTCAGAAACCATTTTAATTTCTAGAAATAAGAAGAAAAATAGCTTGTGTCCAATGAAGCTAAGTCTTTATTTATAAAGACTGTAAAGGGTGAGGGGGAAAGGGGGGAGAGAAGAAACAATGTAGTTTATGTGACCTGAGACTTTGGCACCCACCCAAACCCGTTTGCATGCTGAGTCCATCCATTATACCCTTTGTGATATCTTTCATATAATCCCACTGTCTCTGGTCTTAATCTTAAAAAAATAGGCCTTTGTTTTGTATTTGACTCTGGAGGATAAAGAATAGGAGACTGTCTGCAGTGTTGTCAAACCTGGGTGGGCATTTTAATGTGCCTTATACATTTTTCTATTGTGTAAGGGCATTTTGCTCCGTGTGCGCGAGTCCGCTGGGTGTCCATTGTTTATATCCTCTGCTGGTGTTATCTCCAAATTCCTCCTCTTCTCCAAGGGAGTAGATTTCTTCACAACAAATTCTTTTCCAGGCTCAGAAAAGCTGTCTTTGTGGGGCCACTGGCAAGGCACACAGCTCTGCTCGTGGGCTGCTGGAGGGGTGAGTGCTCCTGCAGGGAGAAAGCCTATATTAAGATTTTTTTTAAGAAAAATTGCCATACCCCAGGAGGGAGGGGGGTGCTGGGTTGCTCTGCCAAGGGCAGACCATGCACCCCAGGCTGTGCAAGGGGGAACTGAATCTCTGAACAGACTGAAATCTTCAGCCTCCATTTCCACTGTGACTTTAGCCAACACTTTGTGAATTTCCTTGTTTTCTGTAAAGGAGCACTTTGGTTGCAGCAGACATTGTGTGCAGCTGTTTATTACTTTGTGCTGATGCAATTGGTGATGTCAAGTCCCAGTCTGTATCTTCGCATCCCTCAGGAGAGCAAGACACATTCAGCTGTCAAAATACCACGTTCTGATGAGAAGGGAAAGGAAGGCAACTTTCAGTCTTGAATTTGTTGAAACTGTCTGTCACCTATCCCCTCCATTTTAGCTCACAGTCTGAACAGCCTCCCTGTGCTCCCTGTGGTGTTGAAAAAAAATGCAAGACCTTAGATGCTCTGTTGTTTTAAGATTAAAACAACATTGAACTCACCCACATTATGCAATTAAGAGCCATACTTTGTAGTTTGGCGAGTTTGCATACCATTAACCTTTTTTCAACTAGCTACATTCTTGGTTTTGCCAAATGCCCATAAGATCCATGGTTATGATTGCTGGTACCACATAAGAGGTCTTGGGGAATGATTTGGAATTGCATTCAGATTGGTATGGAAGCGATAAAGGGGTGGGTTAATCTGTGGCAACATCTGCCCAGAAAAGCAAAAGGTATCATTTAGTTGCCAGCAAGTCTCTTGTCAATTCATTGTAAAGTTTTTTTTACATAATACAATTTCTGGTGTTTTTCCCCAATAATGCTATTGTCATAGTGCCAGCTGAAAATCTGTTACACCCGCACCTGGTCTCTGGGATCAGCCTAAGGCCTCTGCTTAATGACCTCCCTGTAGTATGGTCATGCAGTGCCAGTGTTTTAGTCCTACGTCCATACTTTTTCCAGGCATGCCTGTTAGAGGATGGTTTGCTTTTTAAGAGTCAGTTGATGAAACAAAACAGAACTGCAGTGCAAACCATTGCCAAAAAGTATGTGAACATTGAGACAAACCACAAGAAAGCCAAGCCTTGTTCAAGCTGCTGCAGTGGAGACTCTCTGTGTTTCACCCCAACAAGGGCAGCAGAGGTGACACCAACGAGAGTGGACAAAACCCCTTTATGTGGACATGGGCTTCCCTTGTGGGATCTGAGGGAATATGACCTTGGGTGAAGATGTTTTCACTTGTTTAACTGCTTGGTTCTTTTGCACGGAAATGGTCTGTGCCTGTTTGCTGGTGGATCCTCCCCACTCCTGGGTGCACATGATGTGATTACTCGGGGGGCCGGGGGGAGCAGGCTGCAGATGTTCCCCACAACCCTGTGCAATGATGCTGCTTACTAACTCAGTACTTGTGGCACCTCCTGTCCAGCCAAGCCACGACGTCACAACCCAAAGCACTGCCTAAAATCCCCAGAATCGTTGAGCTGGGTGATGCTGCTGATCAACCAGTCCCACTGTGTCACCTTAACGAGTATCAAAAGCCACTCTACTCCAGACTCTGCTGTAGTTTTCCTTCAGTTTTCAACCTTTTTCAACTCAGGGACTCCCAGAGAAGGAGACATTTTCTATATATATTTTCTATATATTTAGTTATATTTAATCAAAATAATGCACTATTTTTCTGTGACTTATTTCCATTTCCCTTTGACTGAAGAAAATTTTATCATCCACAGTTCAAATATCAATTGTATTGGTAAAACTTATACTTATTTCCTTTATATCTGACTCTTACTAGCTTCATCTTATGCCCCCTGTTTCTTGCAATGTGCCAGTGGTGGCACAGGGCAGTCATGTATTTTGAGTGTTTTCAGCTTGGTGGACTCCAGTATGTTTTATGGACATTTATTTGGTAAAAGTTATTCCAGCACAAAAGTTCCTCCTATAAAGGCTCTATTTATAATCCCCCATATGTCTTAAATCTGACTTCTGGGACAAAAATCTCTGAAAATATATTTTCCATTAAGTAAAATGTTTCTCATTTGTTGTCAGTTAAGTAAGAAACTATTGAGGGAGGCACTTCCATTCAGGAAGTTTTCTGCAGAAGTGTGGAGGAACTGTGGCCAGATTTAGCATAGGCAGATCTGCACTTACAAAGCTTGAGGGCTGTATCTGCTGGCACAGGGTTGGTTGACCCCTGCAGTGGCTCCTTGAAACCCCCTTAGCTGCCTGCTATGGCGTTGTTACGGATTTGTGGCAGATTTACAGGTTCACTTCGGCCACCTGGCACCACTGAGGTAATGCACCTCTTTCCTACATCTGGTCCTCCAGCCACACTGCTGGTTTCTGCACAAGGGCTGTGCAGAAAAGTGCCTTATCTGCTTTGGCTTGATGTGTGCAATGACCATCCTTGTGACAGGTGCACGTGGAAGCTTGGAGAGATGAGATCAGCCTGAGAGTGCTGTGACCTCTCCAGATATGCGGGCTCTGCCAGAGGAATTTTCCATAGGTGACTTATTTACACAGAACAGGGATCATGGGATTTACTGATAAACTGTAGGAAAAGGGAGAGCTGGTAAAATGAAGGCTTATCTCTGCACAGTGTGGCATGCAACCCAGAATATAAATTACAGTTTTCACCAAGTGCTAATGGAAAAACTGTTCCTGAAAAGCAAAGGTAAAGCCCATGAAACATGCTAAGCAGCTGTGTGCTTTTTAGCCAAACTCAGGATAAATGGCTCCTCAGATAACTACTTAGCTTGAGTATCTGAAAGCTGTGGGCGTCATTTGGGTGGGAGACATGGGAGGCTGAGAAAAGGGCTCATCTCAGTACTTTCTGGGATGTCCTCAGGGTGGCTGTGAGAGGCTAGATGCTAATGAGTTCAGCAGCTGCTGGGAGTGATGTTATTTTCCCACTGTCAGCACAGATGCTGCATTAACAGTCTGGGTATCTTTAAGATGAAGTATGCCTACGATGGACACCAAAATTCCTTCAGTTTTGGCAGGCTTTTTTTCTTCATCCTTTCTAAGATTTAAACCAGCTCTGCTCCTAGCAAGTCTCTCAATTCCTTATAAGTGTTTGACAACTCAAGCCTAAACTGCATGTTTTTTAGGCTCTTGATACCACCTCAAGTTCTGCTAATGACCAATATTGACCTTGCCGGTGGGTTGTTATCCCAAGTGCCATAGAAGCAGGTTGGTGTGCCAACAGGGATTGCAGAGCAATTATCACCAAGTGCCCAGGTATCAGACGTCTCTCTCTGTCTCTCATGTGGCCATCCTCTCTTGCTGTTACAAAGGATAAATATCCCTCTGCAGACCAGGTGTGCTGAGAGGTTCAGAGACTGTTTGACTCATGGTTTTGCCTAAACAAGAGTTAGATTTTATTATTTCTAGAGGTTTGAGGCTATTGCTAGAATATTAATGCTATTAGTTTATCTTTCTTCAGGCAGTGTAATATTTTCTTGGCTATGTAACCCATCTTCCTGCACAGTGAGCAGATGTTCTCACTGGATTCCTCACATCTCTGAGGTCTCTTTCCTGGATGTTTTACATTCAGTTAGAATTTATGAATGTGTAGAAGCTCCTTCTGGGATGTACTGTGTTTCTTCCCAGCAAGTTTCTCAGGGCACTGGGGTGTCTGTTGTCTTTCTGGTGTCTCTCAGATTTGTGTGAATGCAACTTTCCAGAATACTTTGTGAGACAAGTATCTTCCCACCTTATGCAGCTGATAATTAACAGGCAGTAATCATTATTAACAGCAAAGACAGGTCATTATCCTACCATTTCACATAGTGTCGGAAAGTTTTAGTATATTCTTTAGGAATGTTTCTCTCTGCTTTTTAATTTCTCGGCCCATAATGTAATATTAGTGATTACAATGAATCATTAATTTTTACATGTGTGATAAAGAGAGGGAGTGGTTTGCTGGTCCTTAGTCTTTCAGATTTGCTATGCCAAGGCCTATATTTTCTTGCAGGCACAAGTACATGGCTGTCCCTCTGAGCCAGTTTTGGGTTTTTGATCTTTACTTAAAGGTGCTTGAAGATGAGCATCTGCCTGTGACAGGCCTGGCATGCCTACACTGTTTCATGAGTAACAGCAAGTACACCTAATCCATGCCATTCCTCATACACATTTCCAGTTGAACATACGCAAGCAATTTGAGCTGAAAGTTCAGCTTGGCAATATTTGGGTAATAGCTCTGTGTATGGGACAAAGCAGTCCTCTGCTATGGGATTACCTCATGGGAGAAGTCCTTTGTTTCATTCCAGTTGGCCTTAGAAATACGTTTTGGTTTAGTTGGTGAATTTCTGAAAATGAACTTCAGACAAGTGGGGCTATGTTTTAGACAAATGACTTATAACTGGTACAGTTATAGCTGTTCCATGCAGCTTCCTCATTATTCTAGCATGGAATAAAAAACGTTCATGTTGTTTTTTTACAGCACATGCTCAGAACTAATTCTTAAACTTACCAATTTAAAAATAAATTATAAGCTCATCCGGCTTACAATGAAATTTGTCTTTTTAAAGTGGGGAGCTTTTGCATATCTTCTCTGTCTTTTTTTTTTTTCCCCTCCCCTCACGTTATCTCGAGAAGAGTGTGATATGTGTTATGGAGATCATTTATCTACTCTAACATATTAAGCAAACTTGGCAAGGGAAACAAGAACTGCTTGCACACAGAGGATGTGCATTGGGCTGTCCCGGATCTTCATCTTATATCTCCCCTGGTTATGCTCTGCTGGCCCCCAGTTATCAGATTGTGAGCTTTAAAGCCATCAGCTTTGGAGCTTTTTCAGGCTCAGACTTTGCATTTCAGTTTTCAAAATTTCTCAGCACTCCTAAATCCCAGTTTGGAGTCAGAGAAAGATGTGTGTGCTCGGTACTGAGGAGACGAGATGCATCTGTGTCTTGTTCAGGAAAATGCTGCATACATCTTTAGAAAGGATATTATTTGGTTCAGAATGGGTCCTTCAATCCCATTTGACAATCTTGGATCCTTCTAGAGTTAACTACAGCTGCTGGGTGTCATTAGGCTTGTTGCTGTGGGCTAATCCCAAAGGGATTTTGGTATTGCAGTGGCGGACTTCTAGGCACCCAGCTACCTAATGAATTCCAGATCATCAATTCAGACATCCAGACACATCCAGGGAAAACAAAGGGCCTCCATGAGGGAGCACCACGAAAGCCCATGTGGTGGGGAGTGCTGCCTGAGCAAGCCAGTGGGGATTTTGTATTAAGATGTTGCCCAGTGCTGCACTGTCTGCCTGGAGGCTTTTCCTGGGGCTGGGTGCTCCAGGCGTTGCAGGAACCTTTTTTTAATGGGGAAAGTGGAAGGATCCTTGTGATGAGCCCTTTGTGACTGTGGAAGGCTCTACTCTGGTATTGGGCAGATGGGCACTTGGTGATGGCAGGAGCAACCTGCTGCCTGCCCCTTGGGGGCAAATGGCAGGGCTGCCGACATCAGAATTGGTGCTGGACTTGCACACTTAATCATTAAATTTATCTCATCTTCAGTGGGAAGATTCGTCCAAATGCTTTTCAAAGGACTGGGCTGGATGAAAAAAAAGCCTCATGGAGGCTACATATCAGCAAGTCAACCTTTAGATACTTGGCCTGTGAGGCTGTTTTAACAGAACGGTCCCTGACGCGTAATACAGTCCTGTCAGTTCACAGGGCTGAAATACCTCTGCAAATAAAAAGCAGCCATGCTGGCAAACAGTCTTCAAAGGTAGCGAAATAATCCCTAAGGGGAGATCTGCTTTTGTGTGGAATTCCCCAGCAGACGGCTGGGAGATCTTAACAAACAAGTCCTTTTAAACTGCCATGTACTTTGAAGCCTGAGTGAGCATTCATTCATTTGGCACACAAAGCAACAGTAAATAGGGGGGGGCAAGGGGTGGAAGGGCTTAGTCAAGGTGAAAATGAAGTTTGGTCTTTCCCCAAAGCCATTGTGGGTACAAATGAATTGCTTCAGTGGAGGTAATAAAAGATATATTATCCCACATTTAATAAAAAGTAACAGTGAAAATACAAAGAGCTCATTTCAGGCTTCAGTTATCAGATGTTTATTGCACACAGCTCTTTCTCCAGGACAGAGACCCAAGAAGTGTATTGCCCTTTGAAGTGTGGGCTGTGTGGCCACTTGCCCATTCACTGGTTTATGGCTAAATCTCCTTGATATGGTGCACTTTCATGTTTCCAGTAGTGGCAGGGGCTGTGCGGAGCAGAGAGGGCAGGCAGGGTTGTGGATGTGCAGTGAGGACGGGGCAAACCAGGGAGTACTTCACCCTGTTGTGTAGGTAGAAAGGAGGCTGCAGAGTGAAGCAGAGGCTGGGCTCGGTGAAATGCAGAGCACACACAGCTTTGAGCAGAAGAGGGCTGCTTGGCAGGACTGTGGGTATCACAGGCTTTGCAGTGAAAAGCACTGAGCAGAACTATTGTGGAGTGAGTTTCTGTTCCCTTTGACTAGGAATACCATGAACTGGTCCTAATTTTTGCTTCCCTTGCTGGTATATTCAACTCTAGTTTGAAGCTGTTGAGTTATCTCTAGTGGTTAGATCATGGTATTTGGGAAAGTAAGCTTCTTGACGGTGCATTTCCTGCTGAGATTTTAAACTGTGTAAGAATCCCCACTAACATCAACAAACTTTGAACTGGGGCCATAGTCCACTTCCAGGCAGCAGTAAGCTCTGTGCATTTTTTATATCAAAAGCAATTATTTTATAAATGAGCTGCAGTAAGCTGGCTGAGAAATTTACCTTTGCAATGCTGTGTAGGGAAAAATCATCAGTGGACTTGAATCACTGTCATGTTTAAGTTTTCTTGTATGAAATAATAATGTATACTCTTAAAGCTTATCCTACAAAGTACTTTTCCTTATGCTAAAGCTTTTTACACCAGCCTCATGTTTGCAAGAAAGCCCAAAACTTTCAAGCAAATGGAATGGATTAAGATAGGCTTTTTTCAAGGAATTGTGTTGTGAACATTCTTAAAATAACATCTTTCTTTCCTCAAAAAGTAGATTGGTGTGCTGTGATATCATTGTGCAGTCATGACTCTGAGAAACAAACATATTTATGTTAATGAAAAATATTTCAGTTGAAAGCGCTGTCAAAACAATCTCCAGGAAAGTCACTGTTGACGACTGGAAAGAATGCCACTTCACATGTGTTTAATTATTGGGGGAAAAAAATGAATCTTGCCTTGCATCACAAAAATCAAACTGCAATAACAGGAAATCCTGAGCCATTTATGTAGAGGTTTCTCTTTCATTGTAGCTGGCAATTGGTTCCAGCTTCTAAAACCTGTCTTCTCAACTGCTACAAGAACACTGCCTCAACCTACAGACTCTACACAGCAATGCTTTGATTGTGAATCTGATCTAATGCTGTAAATAAAAAAAAAACAACAGTGGAAACTACTTCTTGGTGTGCAGGAATGCTCTGTTACTCTTTACTTAGGAACACAGGGGTCAGTAGAAATAGTAAAGCTCTCACACGGTGTTCAGTGGTCCTCCTGCATATAATGGAAGTCTAACTTTTCTGCATATATCTTGACATGGATGCTGTTCAGTCTTTCAGTGGATTTGCTGTGTATTGGTTTTGCCTTCTTCTTTCCCTTTATGTTCCTTGTTTTTGACTTTCTGACCAGTTCACTATAACACATGGGGGTTTCTCTTCCTCTAATTTATTTTTCCACGTCACACACACCCTTACAGATAGAATGCATGCTTAAAAGAATCCACAAAACTGAATTATTGGGGTCTTGGCATAGCATAAAACTTGCTCAGGGAATCAAACCTCTCAAACAGGACAGTCATTTGATGCCCAAATAGTGGCAAGGGGCACCATTGCAGACATCCTTGCAGTGGGACAAGGTGAAACTCCCCAGTCTGCTGCGCTGCTCAGTTCACACAGCCCTGCTGGCCATGTTCCAGTGCATCCGTGATCCATTGCTACCCGTTACCATAAAACTACACACAAAACATCTGCTCTCTTAAAAGTATACAAAAGACTCTCCTCATGACCATTTCTACATCGTCAAGAGCAATCTCTACTGTCTTATTTGAGCGTGTTTTTTCTGAGTTCAGCTTTGGCTGCAATGGGGAGCCTTTGGGATAATCAGGTTCTCTACCCTGATATTAATCAGCACACTGAAGCATACAAGTCATGTCTATCAGCTGGCCTGTGCACAGTAGGTACAGCCTGGGGAAATCTCTGGGCTGTCCAAAAACCCCTTCTGGAGCTACTCTGCAGCAGTCAAATGCTGTGCTGTGAAGCCAGCTAGCAGGTGGGTCACTCCGCAGGTCTCTTTCCAGGCATTTGCCCCACCATGCAGAGACACACTGGGGAGATCGTGGACCACTCTGGAAATCAATGACTGAGCATCGTGGGGGTGTGAACAAGCACAGCCCCAATGCTCAGCTGTACCACAGCTGCAGCTCTAAGACAAACTTTTATTTTATCCTTATATCACCATTATGACTTAAACTCTATAGATCTTACCATCCACTTTGCAGCCTCTGGATTGAAAGACTGCACATTGGTTGCTGCCTTGCAGAACAAGGGCAGGTGTCTATTTTATCACTGTTTGACTGCTAGTTGAAAATTACAAGAGAAACTAAAGTCACCCACATGGGTACCCAAAGTGGCTCCAGAAGAGGATGATCTCTGGCTATTTTCAGATTCCCCGTGAAAGATTTGCACGTTGCAAGCCATGTCCACACTGCTATGTGCTCTTCCACAGTCTATAAAGTTCATGCTCTGCTTCAGCAGCCATTTAGCTGATCTCAAAGGATCATTTTCCAGGCTGTGACATGACTCACGTACAACTTCTCTTTCCTTTGCCTGACCCAATTCCTCAAGCTTAGTGTTTGTTATTCATTTCCTCTGATGATGTCTGTACTGTGTATTTAGAGAAGAATATGACTGTCTCTTCTCTGTCTGCATGTGAAGGCATTTTCCTTCTGCAAGGATTTTGTGAGGAGCAACCTTCTGCTTACAGGGGACATCTTCTCTTCCTACACTTTGCACAGAGTTAATAGACTGGTGTCCAAATGCTGTCCTGCAGCTCCAGCATCAGAAACCACCACATCTGCAGGCAGATCAAACCACAGACTGGCATGACTTGGAGAGTTAAACTGTAGCTACAACAAGATCACAGCAGGGCTTGCCCTGCAGCCCCCTCGGAGCTGGGCATGGTGAGCTGCAAGGGGATGATGGGGCATCTCAAGTGCACCATCAGATTGTGCAACTGAGCTGCTTAATGCTTTTTAATGCAAATGTTCACAAAATTGCTTAACTTCAGGTCCAAAACTGCACACGTGATATCTGCCCATATTTACATTAAGTCCAAAAGCACGGGTGGCCTGGACTGTTGCCACACGAACTTACAAAATTAAATTGTCCTTTAATAAGCTAGACTGAAAGCTGGATGCATGTTTTCAGTGTCATCGGTTTATCTAGTTGATGTCCCTAATGGGCAGCATTTTAGGGGGGATTCACTCTTGCTGTTCTGCCACATTTGAAAGTCAAACCAGGAGTATGAGCATAGAGAAAAATGGGTGACTGCGGTGTGTA
>JAYRBT010000093.1:61562060-61592583 GCA_036023395.1 Myiotriccus ornatus
AAATAGCCCGTGGAAGCCCATGGGCACTTTTATTTGCAGTGTATGCAAAATAAACCGTAGCAAACAAACTGCCCAAATCAGTTCTGCAGAATGCATGGGTGGTTTCTCTGATGAAATCAGTGGGTGAGCTCATGGGTAAGTTACAGGCACTGCAAGTAGCAGGATAAGAGAGTTAAGTGGATTGTTTGTAGAAAGTAAATGTTCGACCTACTCAGCTTCTTGCAAGTGAGAGACACACATTTTTATATGTAAAGATTTGTCATTCAAGGGTAAATTAATCTCCTAGCCATTGCCAGCAAAGTTACCTGAGTTACTGGGCAGCATCACGACCCCAGCTGCAGCTGTACGTTCTCAGGGCTTTGGAGAGCAAGACCTGTCACTCTTCCTGCTGGGAGCAAACCCATGGGATGTGAGGTTGGTTGTGCACCACAAGTCGGGAGCAGAGGCTAATTATATCAAAGAGTTCACAAACAAATGTGTCGAAAAGCAGGAAATAACAGTACTTGGGGCATACTGTCTCCTGATTTAAGGGCCAAAAAAAGAACTTTAAAATATTTTGTTGCCTGAAACATTTTTGTGCCAGAAAACTTGAAATGCTCTTCAAATTATCAGGGATTTTTTTTTTATATTGACCATGTCATCAAAATTGTCACAGTCAGAAAACACTTGAATTATGGTTAATCAGCATTTTTCCTTACTGAATGAGTCTGCCTGGGATTTTTGACCTGGCCTCTTCAAGTCAGAGACAAACCACTTAGCAGGGAGCTGCTGAGAAATACTTTAAAAAATGGGATTTCCTTTTCAAATCCAGTTGTTTACAAGAGATGCTGAAAAAGCAGAATTCATCCGATAAGTTGTTCACAGTTAATCATTTAACAGTATCAGTGGATGTACACATATATAGATTTATTTTTATGACACTGGGATGAGATTACTTTGAAAATTAGTAGCGCTGAATTAATTTGCTTCATGTTATAGCACAGGACAAAGTCTGACTTTTTTGTGAAGCACAGTTACAGTGAGTAGTTCAAGCAACTCTATCCTTTTAAGTTATTGTCTGTGAGCCCTTTCATGACGTGAGTCATACACACCATTCATTTTGTGGGGAATAACTGTGTTGGGATTGAGTAAGAGATAACACAATGGTGAGGGGAGGCTCTGGGAGATGGTAGGGCAGGAGTATGGAATAAGCCAAGTTGCACCCAACCACTGCAAAGCTGTCAGGGCAGGAGCCTGTGAATGCACCCTGCTTGCCCCACACAGCGTATGCCACCATCTCAGCATCAACAAAGTGCTATTAATAATTTTCCTGGGATCCTGGAACACACCATTGTTCTACATACAGGAAAGAAAAGTAAATAAAATAACTCCTATTGTAGCTATTTTAAAATGTCCAGTCTGGAATGCTGTTCTTTAAAAATACTCTCGTTTGGATTCTTCTCTCCTTGTGAACTGATTCCAGCACTTTTCTAGTCAGTGCTGTTCAATCAAAAATCTGGTAAGGTATTAGGACTAAGCCCTTCCCTGCTGTAATGCCACTGGTAATAATGTAATTATGCAAAGGATACCTGTTTTAATTATTTCATAGCAAATGAGGCATTAATAAGTCCTTAAACATCCTGCTGGGTTGTGGACTTCCACAGTGTGTGAAGAGTGAGGGGAGGGGGAGGTCCCTCTTTGTAGTGGTGATACGTGCTTGGAAGCAGTTATGTTTCTGACACCTGTGTCAAGAATTCTTCAGATGAGATAGGAAGGCATATTAAAAATGCACCCTACAGTCTTTAACAACAAAGATCATCCATGGCATCACTGGCCTGTATCACACTTCTTAGACTTTGAGGTGTATATGAAACTCTGGATGCCTGGCAGCTCCAGCGGGACAAGAAAATAGCACTTTTGGCAACCTCCGACATGATTGAAACAGTCTGTGTGATCACCAGAAGTCTAGTCTTCTTTTATTTACTATTTTCACTCTGTTATTTATAAAACATCGCAGCAGCATAAATATCCTACATGAAAAGCTCATTGCATCCTGTTTAAAATAGTTATTTTGTTGTGTACAAGCTGTATTTCCTGGATTCTTAAAACCGAATTTGCTGGCCAGGTTTCCCTCAGTGCTTATAGGAAGATTTATACTGACAAATGCAGATAAATGCACGTCTCTTAAGTGCCTGTAGTGCTTGACCCCAGACAGTAAAGTACCTTTGCTGGGGATTCCCAGGGAGATGCTGCTGTACAGTACTTCTGGTTGACATTGCTGAATTTTGCAGAATTGAAGTATCTCCATCATGAACGGTGCAATAAAGCTGCCACGGAACATGTGATATTAAATGGATTACCAAAGAGCCTTACTGCTGGCTGTGGTGCTCGCATGCCTACCTCCTGGAAACGAGCACAAGAACATTTTTTTGCGAAGGGAAAAGAACAGAGTGTTTCCAGTGAAGTATCATAATTTGTCCCCTAAGGGTTCATTGAAGAATATTCTTTAGAGTAATTATTTTTCATTGAGATAAGAAAGCCTGTAGGATTTTAGATGTTGTGTGAGTTCTGGAAAAACCCCAGCTAGTGAACAAACTTTCTTTTCTCTTTGTGGTAAAAGCTTATTATTCACAGCAAAGAATTCAGCCTGACAAGAAGCTTAGCTCTGACTTCCATTTTAATAGCCTTCCTCCTCCTCCTGCCCTCTGCTCTCCTCCGGCAGACTGTTGTGTTTCTTGCAAAGGTTTTCATTTTACCACAAGCGTAATTCCAAGATGTAATAACATTGTTCTCTTTATTGGGTTGTTTTTAGTTGTTACTTAGTTAGTAACCCAGGCTCGCACTCCTGGTCCATGCTGTGACTCACCTCAGACGAATGCTCCAACCGTGGATTTGTCTCACGTGGGCAGTGGCTTTCCAGCCCTGCCTGGTCAGTGCAAGGTGTGTTTTTGTCCACTGCATTCCCTCTGCTGCTGGCCTGGTATATCAGTATTTAGGCTTTCACTGGTAAAGGACAATGGGAGAAGGACACCTCTAGTGCTAGAGGGGCACCTAACCCTTTAGATCAGAAAATAGGGTTGAAATGAAGGCCAAAAAAAAGAAAGATGGCTTTCATCTTACATTTTGATGGGAGTGGTCTGAACCAAGCTAAGTGGGCAACCTGGCAGTGCTGGAACGCTGAGCATCTCCGAAGGGCGGGCAAGTGACCCTGCCTTCCTGCCTGCCCACGGTTCCCCTTCCATCAAGGCAGCTTTGGGCTGCCTCCACCCCTGCACAAACACAAGGCTGCCATGTCATCCTCAGTTATGGCCACGCGGCCAACAGTCTGCGCTCATTAATCATCACTGGGGAGGAATGCCGGGGAGGGAGTTCTTGTGCAGTTCGCTCTCTCATGTCCTTGCTGATACAAGGTCTTCTCACATTCTGGTATTAAAAACATGACTCCCTCTTTATCACTGTCTGCAGACAGGGTACAGCTGCAGCCAGCAGCACTGGCTGTCCTGAGGTTCAAACAGCCACAGCCCTTCACTACCCCTGTTGCACATTTGTGGGTGCAGAGGAAACCCACATGAGTGGTCCCACAGGCGGAGACATGTCTCCCACACCAGAGCAGTCATGGGCACCCCAGCCAGTGGGACAGGTGCAGGGAAAGCCGGGGTAAAAGCTTCAAAGGAGAAGCAGGTTTCTGTGATTTAATAGATACAAGCAGAGGGAGAGCTCTGTGTGGGTCACGAAAAGTGGGTGAGCGCCAATGTGTCCCCTCCACCTCACAGGGGCTTGAGACACTCAGCTCCCTGCAAGATCAGGCCCTGATGTTAGTAAACACACACAGTAAGTTTTGGGTTTCCCCCCCTCTAGTGTTTTCACTGCCAAACCCAAACTTTATGTGTAACAGATGGAGCCAGTCTGCAAATTCAGAGTGCCTGCTCATCTCCCAGGCTTGACCTTTGCACGTAGAAAATGGCAGAGAATTCATGCTAGCTATTTTAGCAATCTCTGGCCATTTGATTGATTTTTAAGAGCTGAAAAACATGTTTTGCATTTAAAACAGGGATCATTAGAATCTCTGGAGTTGCTTAGCATTGCAGTGATGTGTTTAAAAAGAAAACTAAAGAGAAACCTAATAGTAGAGCTGGCTTTCTGGCTTCGCCAAAGATTTCAGAAGTATGAAATTAAATAATATTTCAGCACAGAGTCAGCTATAGGACCTTATTTAAATTAAGTTTGCAGTGGTGGTTGTTTTATTGAGTTTTAGAGCAAAATGAAAAACATGGGTAGGTGTTTAACTTGCAATGCACTCCACTGATGTGAGAAGTTCCTGTCCTGTGGTTTATGCTTCCCCTAAGTCCAGCAACATGAAGGAAAGGCATGGGGAGCAATGTCTGTCAATCCTCTCTACATGCAAGTGAGGAAGGGAGGGAAGAAAAGGCACCCTCATATCCTCTGCAAGGTACCAGGAGGTACCCAGTGCTGCAGACCCCACGCATCATGGTTGCACAGGAAAGTCCTTTGTGGAAGTGGTGGGTGGATGATGCTGTGCCAGGACATCTCTGCATCCAGTCAGCATCCCAAGAGGGGGTGTCTGCCTTGGGAGAAGGTAAGGTGAAAGGTGAAATCTCATTTTGTCTGCGTCTCCCTCCCTCCCCTTCCCTCCTCTTGAGAAAATCAAGAGGGTTTTTTCTGTACTAGCCTTTGCTTCTGGCAACACTGAAGGACAACATATAAAAATTAGGCAAGGGCTGCAGAAGAAGAAACATGGGGAGGGCTATAGCTCACCTTCCAGCCCCTTCTCATGCGGAAAATATTTCAAGCCCTTTTCTCAGGTGTTGCCTGGCTTAGGACTTCAGTTTACATTTCTAATAGTAGGGAGCACTCACAGCTAGATCCAGAGTCAGTGAGAACCAGGCTTCAAACAAACACAGAATGCAGCAAAACCTCTAAAAGCAACAGCCTCTTCTGAGCACAAATTGCTCCACAGTAACTAGTAATTTTTTTTTTTCTTAATCTTCCTGTTTCAGCTCCCTACCTAGGAAAGAAAGGAGGAAACTGTCCACAAACTTCATAGAAACTCTTTATTTCTTCGTGTTTCTAGAAGAGTGTGTCCTAGCTCACTACATAAAATTTGCTATATAAAATGGAATACCTGTCCAAAACAGCTCTTGGACAATGCATTCATCTTTTCAAACCTGATTCTGACTGAATAGTTGTGTTTTGACTTTTGGGCTCAATATAGGGTTTTTAAACCTGTAATCTTTCCTCTTGGCTTCAGTTGCTGATCTCCAATCTGAAGCCTATAAAATGTTTTTTGGAAATGCATGCATGCTAGTAAATTTTCTTTATGGCCCATAGCAGTAATACTTTCAGAAAATGCTGCAGCACAGATAAGCACGTGCTGCACATGAATCTGTCCTTAGCTGACATGTGTGTTTGAAGTGTTTTCTTAGCCCCTTGGTAAGATCACTTTCAGTATTTCCTTTGCATCTCTCTGTGCTTGCATCAGTCAAGAATTTATTGCAAAAGGTGAAATGTCTCTTCCAAAAATGCAAACCTACAGATCTCCAATCAAATGCTACAGTGAAGTCTGCCAATACCATGCAGATCATATAACTGAATTGAATCGTTCCATCTTGGTGAATGCATTTTTTGGTTGTTCCTGGGGTCCTTCTCGCCTGGACAGGGTTATTTCTTTTGAGTTCTTCTCATCTCCTTTCTGATGCTGCTATTGCCACGAAGGCACAGCAGTGAGGCAGCCTGAGCACCCAAGCAATGACTGGCATCTCTCCTGCCTCCCTCCTTCCTCATTCAAATCAAGCCTGTCTTGTTTCTCCTGATCCTGTCCAAGCTTTACTTTCATCTTGCGTGGCAGATGGAACAATCTTCCAAAGCATTTTCAATTTCGAGAAAAGCTTGGCGGTGCTCCTGCCCCTGTCCTGCGCGGCATTTCCAGCGTACATCGCCTTGCAGGTGTTGCTGTGTCTCCTGCAACCTGCTGGGACAACCGAAGATGCTACATAACCCCTTGAAAAGAGGAGGAATAATAAACACCACCCGGAACTAGAAACGTGCTAGTCGTGGCACGGCCGCTACCTGTGGGGTTAACATTTTTTATCTGTTTTTTCATCTGCACGAGGGAGAGCCTCAGAACAGCCCTGTTTTCTTTGGCTGCCATGCTATCGTGGAGCTGTGCTTCTCACCAGAGTTCTCCCACGATCCAGCCCTGCTCATCTTTTGGGTCTAATGCTTTTGTTAAATGGCTTTTCACCGCTGATATTTATGTGGGGCAGAATGTGCTTAGGAGAGGCCCGCCTAGATTTATATCCTGTCATTTAAAGCATGTTTTTGGAAATAATGGCATAATTGACAAAGAAAACAACTCCCTTTTGCAGCAGGACAGCCTGTCAAGATGGTTAGCGCAGCGACCAGCGGCCACTGGTGAAATTTCAGCTCTTGAAAACTGACTGCTCTACCTGGGATGTAGGGAAAGGCTGACATGTACCTCTGTTCAGTTAGAAGAAATATGCTGGGGCATAACCATTGCTCAACTAGAAAAGGGTGTCAATACAGCCATTAGTTCCTTAAATTATTGGCTTTTGAGTGATGCTTTAAGGATTGTTTCTTGATTTTGGTTTCTGAGTGTGATGCTGCTAAAAATATCAGCAGTTTTCTCGGAATTTGCAACGTGTTGAGTTCTCAAGTGAAAGCTCAAAGTTGCAAATTACTTGGGAAAAACAGCAGTAGCTTGGGGATCTGAGCTGACTGGAATCTGGGGTTGGGCAAGCACTGATTGCAGCGGTTTTTCAGGCACTTTAATGTGAGCATTTGCCACACAAAGTGCTGGTCAGGGAGAGTTCTGTAAATTGCAGGCACCACTGCCTCTGTCTCCACCACAGTGCTCAGCAGTGTGTGGTTGCCGACTTGCTGGGCTGTTTTGCTTCCCTGTGTATTGAGACCAGTGACTGTGGGTGTCAGGAGGCTGTGGCTGTGTTTGAGGGCGGAGACTTCATGTAAGTGCCTACTTTTTCTGTGTGAGTTGATCCAGAGTAGGGAAGGTCCCTGCTGATGTGATGGCTTTGCAGTCAGCCCTTTCATCATGCCCACTGTGTGAAAACCCGTGAGAATCCTGTTACAAGGCTGTGCAATAGTACACTTAACTGTATGAGTACAAGAATGACTGTCTCCTGGTTTTCTCAAGGAGAACAAGGTCTTGCTTGTTTTCTTATACCTTTATCTATGCCTCTGACTGAATGTCCTGTGTCAGTGCACACTGCTGCCTCCTTTTCAGAGCTGATGATAATGGCCTTCTAACCAAGACCTCGCTTTTCGTCTTTAGAGGCTGTCTCTTATTCCCTGTTGGCATTACTCAGTGCTAGCAAAGGCAGTACCCCATAATTTTTTTCAGCTCCACTGCCACCCCTGGCTGGTATTTAGACTTTCTGGCAGGCCTACATTTCTATGGATGCCACGTCAGAGGCAAGAAGAGGTTTTGGAGGAGCTCAGCCCAGGAGTTGTTTCACATTGCAATGACCAGAGTGGAGGTTCAGAAGTCCCAGGGTGAAATGCCCTTGCTGTTGCTCTAAGGCATTAAGAGCCCTGGAATATAGGCTTGTTACTTATAAAAGTGCTGGTTTATGCATCTATATCTGTCCAAGCACACTTGTGTAGGCAAATACTGGCCCACTGTAGACCCCATCTTGCAATCTTTCAGAACAAATCCAAACCTAGCCCGTCGTTCAGCTGGGGTGAAGTACAAAACGAAGTCCAGTCTTTGCATGGAACATCTGCTGGTAGAATAAATACAGCAACGGCCTCCTAAATCCACACTTGCTTTGCACCTAAAAGTTGAATGATGAAATACGGTCAATCCCATTGCATACTTCACACGTTTCCTTTTGACAGTGAAGCAGTGGATGCAGGCTGGTTTCCATCCCCTCTGGAAACATTCATGTCAAGGTTTCATTTTGGGAAAATCATTTGGGTTGCTCTGTAAATTCAGCTGAGCTGATCTGTAACCTTTTGTCCAGCTGTGCCAGGGACATGTAACTCAGCTAGGGGGGAGGCATTTCCCCCCGCCGGCACTTCAGAGCCCTTGCCAGGTTAGGTATGATCCAGGAATGCAGTTGTAATCCTCGTTTGGTTAGAGAAGACCATTTAGCTTGCTGGGTGACTTTGTAATTACTGCTCCTTTCACAGGAGAGAGATTATGGCCATGTGGTTTTCCTTTCAGATTTGGGTCTTGGTTTCCATTTACAAGGGGTTCTTGTAAACAGAGCCTCTCTGCTTCATTTTTGCTGCAAAGCTTCTTGTCATAACACTCGGGGGGCTGCTTTATCTTGCTCTCGAACTGGCCCAGGTAGCTGAGTAGGCTGATAGTAAGCTGCTCTTCCTCAGCATTCCCGTTTGCAGCAAGAGCTTCAAAGATTAGGACCAGAGGAAATGGCCTCAAGTTGCATCAGGGGAGGATTAGGCTGGATATTATGAAATTTTTTTGTCATAGAAAGGATTGTCAAGCCTAAATAAGCTGCCCAGGGAAGTGGTGGTGTCACCATCCCTGCATGTGTTTAGAAAACATGTGGATGTGGCACTCAGGGACGTGGTTTAGTGGTGGAATTGTCAGTGCTGGCTTAACGGTTGGACTTGATGATCTTGGAGGTCTTTTCCAACCTAAACGATTCCATGAGTGTATAAAAGCAGCCTGTGCAGCCATGGTCAGCCAGTGTTCTGCTGACAGCAGTTGCAAAGAGGCTGAGATGATCTGGTGATGGGTGACTTTGTACGAGCTTAGATAAAATGCTGGCGGGTGGCAGCATGAAAGCAGCTCTGGGCAGGACTGCTGCTACGCTGACCAACCCCCTGCAGCTGGCAGGGTCTCTGTACCTCTCTGTGCCAAGGGGACAGGTAAGATTCTACTGTGGTACTCACCTAGAACCAATCGTCATGAATACGTCTGAGTCCCATGAGAGCATCCCTAATCCTCTAGCCTCCAACTCACTCCAAATATTGCAGTTTAGTGTTGCATGAAAAAGTACTTGTTATATGGTTTATTTTATTCTGCTGCTTCATCATTTCCTTTGGTTCTCTCTGGATTTTATGAAGCAAGACACAGCACAGCAGTGTTCCTTATCTGCCTTCTCCCCACCATGCTGGGGTTTCAGCCTGTTGTTCCACCCCTCTTTCAGTGTCCTTTTTTTTTCTTCCCACTAGGAAGTTCTTGTCTTATTTACAAGTTTCCTTTGCAGTACTGTTCCATTCTTTTGAACATTCCTCTCCTTTTTCTCCAGATATTTGAAAATCTGTCCCCTCTCCAGAGTCTGCCTGCATGGGTGTCTGCTGGCAAGCTCCTTGGGAGCTAGGCATGCAATTCACTTCATGTCTACAGTTGCTTTGAGGGGTTTTGTCTCAGATTCGTAGATCCTGGGAGCCCCTTTCCCCTGCCTGCAAGCCAGTGGGTTACAGACCATCAACACCACAATGTGTTTAGAGACTGCAGCAGAGGGAGGGCTGCTGGAGCCTGGGTTTCCCAGGCGATGCTGTGTACAGGACACGCAGCAGCCAGGGGGTGAGGAGGGAGTACCCAGGCTCATCCCATTTTCTTGGGTATCCTTGGACAATGGCCCTCAGCGTCAGCTTGGAGCAGAACTGCTGGCTCCAAACACCTTGGTGGCAGGGGATGAGGGTCACTGCAGAAAGGGAGCAGCTCTGTGGTGTCACCCCAGCCACGGGACTGCCTCATTGCTGTCCTGCTTTTGTAAGAAAGTGCCACACATTTCTAGGCACTTTGGAGATACTGAAGCAAAGAAAGTAGGTTATTGCCTTTTGGGGCCCTTGTGCAGTCATGCAGCAGGGGCATGCTGAGTTCCCCTGCAGATCAAAACCTGCCTTTTCAGCTCCTCCTGCATGTGTTCTCTGGCTTTCAGGAAACTTAAACGTTGCCTTTTAAAAAAAATATTATTTCCTCCATATCAGACCTTATTTCCTTGCTTTCCTTTCTGCCTGCTGGCCGCAGGGACAAATCCAGGGAGCTGAGGGGGGAAGGCAGACAGGACCATCCACCACGGACTCATCTTGGTGCAGTTGCGAAGCTCTCCCTCCACGTCCAAGGCACATTGGCTAACCTAGGCTCTGAAGATGCAGTGGAATTCTGGCCGTGATTCCTCATCTATTTGAACAGCCCAACTATTTGTACACCCTGCTGAATCCAGGACAGGCAGGTCTCTGGGGCACTGTGTCTAGTGCAGTCCAGCACCACAGTGATGGTTTTGTTTTTAACCGCGTTGATGATCCCATTGTGTTGTATAAGGGTTTTGGCCATCTCTACGTGCTTTCGTGTGAAATGGTTGCCGACTTCTCGGCTCCCTTCTCTGAACTAGGCATGCCTACATCAAAATCTGTTTGCTGAGTGAGAAGCCATTAGCATTTCCAGAAGTGATCCTCAGTACGTTGCTGGCTGATGCATTTGTTCTCTCCTCCTGTGTTTCTAAGTAGCAAAGAATGTATAAGTAAATAATAGTGGGGGGGGAGGGGGGAGACATTGGTAATGGAAAAAATAACTTGAACAAGATTTGATAAAAATGATTCAAACTCATGGGTTACAAGCATTTCCTGCAGGCCTCTGGGAATTGGAAGACTGTCTTTGTGGGTCTTTGAAATCTTAGATGTTTTGAAAGTGAGACAATCTCTATGCCTGTTAGAAAACATCAGACAGCAATCAAGATGTATCTTAGCAAACAGCTCTTTTAGGTAGTACAACCAGCAGAAAAAAATCCAGCCTTCAGCTTCCAGGAAGGCCACAGCATGAGAGTCATTTCTTTTAACCTGCCATGACTTTGAGTATGTTAATATATTTTCAACTTGTTGATTTTGAACCCATAGAGGGATTACTGTGATCTCTTAATAAGCTATGTTGACTAGGGGAGATTAACCCCTATTTTACTAGGAGCTGGGTTAAATCTGTGGTGAAGGCAATAAGCTGAACCAAAAATCTATGCCACTCTCAAAGTCTCTGGGCTAACTCCCTAACTGGCAAAATGCTTCATCTTGCTTGGATTTAAAACAGACCTGCTCTGAGGAGTGTTGCTTATAAGTCCTGTTTTCTCCTCACTGGTTGAATGATGGACTAGAGCTGCTGAGTCCAGGACTCACCGTGTATTGGGATGAGAGGTACGAGCCAGGCAAAAGTGGATGTGAGCCCCCAGCCACAGCAGCTGAGCCACAGCCAACCTGCCATCTTTAGGAGCTCTTGGATGCAGATGAGGAGGCTGTGAGCATCAGTGGGTGCTCCTGCCTGGGCTCCGAGCTCGCTGAGCCCTGCAGGGCCTGCCATCATCAAGGGGGTGAGACCAAAGCAAGGACAAACTGAGGTTCAAAGGCTGAACTGCAAAAAAAACACCAAGCAATGCAGTTGCATCCCAAGGAGAGCAACAAAGACGTTGAAGGGCCTGGAGGGGAAGACGTATGATGAGCAGCTGAGGTCACTTCGTCTGTTCAGCCTTTTCTTAAAATCAGGCATTTCCTGAAGCAGCACTGTAGTTTGGTTTCTCCTCTGCCCTCCAGTGAACTGTTTGTCACTCCAACAAAAAAGAAGAAATTTCCAGCTCAAAGCCTGGGTGTCCTTGAGGTCAGAGGAAGAGTCACGAGGTTTGCTGTAGCTCTTCAGCCTGGAAGATGCACTTGCAGATCCAACCTGGCACTTCCAGGCTGCCTGATCGGTCATGCCTAGTTACTAATTAGCTCCTCCAGTGCTTTCTCTGGGAATCACGATAATGAACATAAAGAACTGTTTATCCTAAATGAGACTTCCCAAGGGTAGTAGCCTCCTCAGTCGCTGCAGAAATGGAAGGCAAGCCTCAGGAAACACCAGGGTGCTGTGGTTTTTGGCAGCAGTTGATAAACATTTCTTTGTGGATGGAGCAGAGCATGTAATTTACTGCCCAGCTCTAATAAGAGCAGACTTTACCATTTTGCTGTTCTTTTCCATCACTGTCAAAATGCAACAGCTAAATTCCAGTGAGAAACTCTGCAGTTGACGTTTTTGTAGGTAGCAGAGTAAAACTTACTGGACTATCTGTGGAAAGTTAATCCATCATTTTAATAAGATCTCAGATGCTCTCTTAACTGCTTTATCACTCATGGAGGGGCAAAACAGTCTTGCCCTTCCTTCTAAAAAGGACAGTGGTGGCAGGATAAGGTAGCACCTAGACAGTTGTGCAGACGTGTTCAAGAGCAGGAGGCTTCTGCTGGACTCTCTGCTGCTTTTGCGTTGCAAAGTTAAAAACAGGTGATGAGCAAGCCACTGAGCTTGCTCTTTACGCAAAATCATCAGCCATTTTTTTCAATCCCTGGCAGCATTTATTCCAAAGATCATTCCCTGAAAAGAATTGATCAAAGTAGCTGCTTTACTGCTATTGTGGTGACAACCCAGTGGGCAATGAAAGTCTAATTGTCCCTGTTCTATCCCCAAAGCCGTAGGACAGGGGAATATATCAACGCAGAGCAATGCCTGGGCAGAGTGATGGATACAGACAGCTGTCCCACTGCCAGGCCCACACTGGCACTCTCAAAATTGGTTACCCTCAGGCTAGTCATGGTTCATGCTCAGTGGGGGGGCACCCTCAGCTGGTTCCTCGAAGGGGTAAATCACGACCCCTGATGCAGTTGTATGCACTGCACACTGGCCTAGAAAAGATCCAGACACAGAGACTAGAGTGCCCATTCCCATGATTTTTCACCCCAGCCTGTGTTTTACATTTGCCCCCCATTAGACATCCACCATCATTCCTTGATGATAATAAGTCCTTGGGCTGGCACTGAGGAAGCCCACGGTGTCACACTGTGGTGCTCTGAAACCCCGTCTTCTGCAGGGCTGCATCATTAAAACATTCTTGCAGATGAAGCAGTAAGCTGGACATTAACTGGAAAAGTACAGGGGGACAAGCATAATCTCTGATGGCTTCAAGGAGCACTGGAAGGGAGTTTGGTGTGTTGGAAACAGTGATCAAATAAAGTTGCCACTGCACACAACAGTGACCTTGTGAACACGCAAAGGCTTTTGGCACTCACAGATTAAGGAAAGCCAGCGTTAACCACATGCCAGAATAATTTTGCCTGGACTTCTGTGGTTCTCTGTTGTGATTCAGCATTTAATTACATGATTGTATTCTGTTTTTTTTTTTCTAGTTCCATTTCTGGAAGGGTTTCCTGAGAGGTCCGAATGCAATGATGTTTTAGTATTGCACTCTCCCTGGCTTACAAAACAGTTGAATCCACAGGGAGGGTCAGTGGAGCTGTGCAGCTGAGGGGGCGGCTGCCCTTGTCTCCAGCTCTGCAAACAGAGTTCCCCTAAGAGCTCTCTCAAGGCTGACCCCTCACTCGAGGAGCTCTGGGTTCACAGTGCTTGGCTGTCAAACCACAGGCACATGCCCAGCCTCCCACATGGGGTGATGCATTTGTGTGGGGGGGTGTTTGGGTTCGAGGAGGTACCTCTGCAGGGTCCCCCAACCCCAGAAGGGCTGTGGCTGGAGACTCTCAGCAAAGAGAGCAGGCAGGCAACCTCTTCCTTTTGGTTTTGGTGCAAATGTCACCATTTCATGGCCTTTGACCACATCCCATAGGAGTGAAACTCTGAAAGAATTTTAAAAAACTTGAGTAACCCTGCTGAAAATTGTGGTATTAAGGCCAGGTTTTCTCTATTGTATGTCTCAACCAAGCCACTGGGGTTAGGAGTTTTGCCATGCCATTGCTAGGCTGAGCTGCCCTCCTGAAGCATCTGTCCCCCCCAGCTGAAGACAGAGACACCTGTACTTAGCCAGATCCTTCACTATGCATACTGGCAGGATAAGTCTGAGATGTAATTCAGCTACTTCACTGAAAATTGCATACAGTTATAATGAGGAATGCTTATGGCTACAATAAGGAATGTGATGGCGTTGATTTTCCTGTACTCACAATGTGCTGATGTGGAGATCTCTGTCCTGGTCCTTCTGTACCTGCCTTTTACACCCTGTCTTAGCTGTGGCTTGAAAATATATTCAGTCAGGGATTGTAGTTTTGATCAGGGTTTGCATAGGGACTTGGAATTCTGGTCAATGACGGGCATGCTTTGGTGTCAGTCCAATGTAAGTACCAATACTTTTCTTCTGTGAAATCTGAACGGTAGTGTCCATTTGGTAGTAAATCTAAAGAATTAGAATCAAAGAATTATCGAAGTGGGAAGATGAAGAAATTATAAATTAAAAAAACAGGGAGTTATCTGTTTTCTTTATGTTGAACTTAGTTTCTATTTGTAGCATTCATATTCTAGTGGTTAACATTATGGAAGTCAAAACATATTATTACCACTACCAGTACTAATTTAGAGTGTGTAAAGGTCCAGAAATCCAAGTCTGAGCAAAACATGTAACGTGACACATTTCCAAATGAAGGTGTACTTTTTATTTCAAGTCGGGGGTTTTGTACCAGCAAACATCACACGACTTCTCAGTAGAAGCTTCGAGGTCTTTGTTCAAGCAGGGAAGTGTGATGTTGTTTTCAGATTGTGAGCTCCTCTGACATTATGACAATCATTACTTCTGAGCACCAGTATGGTGCTGGGTTTTGCTGGATACTACAAAAACATAACAGAACTGTGGATTTGGTGTTACCTAATGCCCTGCCATTGAATTTTTTCTCAATGTCATGAATTGCTTCAGGATTTCCTAGTTACTAAGGGATGCACATTTTTCTTCTGCTTGCTGTACATTCTACAAACTTCATCTGTAAGGAAGTACTCTGCTTCACATCCTGCCTTACCTTTCATTCCATTTTTATTGTTGCACTTCAGGAGATTCATCCACAAAGTGTCTGTGTGGGCAACAATAAAAAGCCTGAGATAAATTTATTCTGAGTTATTATCTGCAATTGTGATAGGTAATAGATACTGGATTTCTGTTAGTATTGTGATTCTTAAATAGAAACCATATGCCCAAAGTCAGCGCCTTGGAGATAAGTCAGACATCTGGCTGAGATTCTACATTTGGGAATGTACATGATGCAGATGGTGAGATTATAATACACACTGTGCCCATCAGGTTGTAACAGTGATGAACAAGCACTTCATTAGGTAGAAAAGATTGGAAAAAAATTCAAACTGAGATGAAATTTCTTGAGGAATGTGCACGGTATTAATTTCAGTTTGCACTCATGCATTTGGGGGAGTCTGCTTTACACCACATGCCAAACCTTTATTCCAAATATATTAGAGTGCGCCAGTCATAATACAGTGCTTTCAAACAACTTAGCCGAATCAGATTGGTATCTCAGGCTGTAAAAATGTTGGGTTTTCTTCGCTGGAGCGTCTGGGGAATAAAAGCCGACTTGTGAACAGAGTAGGAAAGAAAATAATTAGTTTCTTTTATTCTGCATAAAATACTACCTCCAAAAAAATGTTGTGGTGTGAACTGTGGAGTGGGCTCAAAGATGATGTACAAGTGCTACATGCAGATAAATTGGTGGTAATGTAGAAGCAGTACAAATTAAAACAAAATGCATGTTCTGAGAGGAACAGAAACACAAAGTGTATACTCTGAACTATGAATCTTGCAATGTTAATCTTGGTTTTGCTGATATTGGTTTAGCCTCAGATCTAAATTTAGCATTGTCTCTACCAGCTAGCACAGACAAATGCCTTGGGCATACAATGCAATACCACTTTTTGGAGACAACATGCACTTTCCAGGGAGAACTAAAATTAACTTGTGGAGCACGCAAGTGACTATCACCCACTGTCACACCAGTTAGTCAGTAAAGTCAGTCAGAAAAAGAAATTACCCCCTTATCTTCTAGACTTCCTTAACAGTCACTCTGTATTTTACTTAAGCACAACATCAACTTGAAAATTTCCTGGAAGAAAACACCCAAACTTTCCCCATGGTATCGCTTTAGATGAAGGTGATGACTCGTGCCTGTGGCCATGGTTGTGGTTCGTCCTGGGCAGTGGAGCAGTGCAGCATTTGCCTTTGCTTGTCAGCACTTCCCACAGTGATGGGGACCTGTCCTGCTGCTGACTGAGGCCACACAACTGTAACTTCACTGCTACAAAAAGCTCTTAGTACTGTCACTCATTTTACTTTGAAATTAGATTTTAAGAGCCCCAGGTACATCACATTGCATTAGCACTTCTCCCCTAATTAATCTCAGGGGAAGAGGTTTTTAAAAGAGCAGGTGACCAGAGGATTTTGCTGATGTAGCTGGTGTGGCCAAGGCAGACAAGACTGTCAGGCAGTCCCTTGCAGTGCCACTTCAGTATTCACTTCCTGTGTACCTGCAGCAGCCTGTCTTCTCCTCCCCTTGCACTGAAGGCAAGAGGTCTTTCCTTTTCAAGTGGACCATCATGTTTCCCCAGCATGAGACGATGCTCCTTGTACCTATGAGGATGTCCTGGAGGAAAACGGTCTCCTCTCAGCCATAACTGCTGTGACGTGAAAAAGTTGCTTAAATACTGTATAGGGAATAAAGCACTAGCAGAGATGGAGTTGCATGTTGTAGCAGTTGTTCAACCTTCGTGTTAAGAACAGCAGATTTGTCAGGTTTATGATGCCATTCCAGTGAGGGCTGTGCAGTCAGTTTCAGATCACACCAGGAGGACCATCCTTCGACGTATTTCCTGGATTTCAACAGGCATTATGATAGCAAGATATTTAGGCCATAATACCTTAAATGGCAAAGGAAGAACCAGAAACAGGACACTCAGTGTTGTCAAGAAACATCAGCCTGAGCTGCTCAGAAAGGAGGTTTGCCCAGACCACCAAAATTAGCCAACAAAAAAGTGACATTGTGAGAGAAATGCCAAAAGCCCATGGCAGAGAGATGGGGAGAGATGGGTTCCCACAAGCAAACAAATACATGACCATCAGTGAGCACATCCTAAAACTGACACCCAGCAGGATGCTTGCCCTCATTTTGGGTCACGGAAATAAGGCAGACAAAGCAAAATCCAATTGCTGTAAGAAAACAAACGTTTGCAAGTGAGTTGATAAGGCCCTGTAGTCACAGACAAAACCATCAAATGCCACAACTGGCCTGGTGCACAGAATAGTTGTTCAGGATGATCTGCAAGGAGAAGAAACTTGATGAAACGAGGCAAACTGAGGGACCTTCATTGAGAAAGCCAGCGTTGGATGCAAAGAAAAATTCTGATCCTGTACAAATGAGCCCTTACAAAGTACCTTTGAAGGTAGTCTGGAGAGGTGTGAAGTAATAATCCTCTGTGCAGGCCTTCAAGGAGTGATGCTAGCTCTAGGCAACAGCACTAACTGTTCTACCCAGTCCCTTGAGTAAATTCTTTTCTCACTCTGATCTCATGGGGTTTTTTTGCTTCTGAGTCCAAAATTTTGAGGCCCCTTTGATGCTTCAAACACCAGAGTCACTCCAGTGCTTGCAGCTCTGAATTGCTGCCTGGAACTGGAACTGCTGCATCAGCTCCAGCAGGATGATTCCTGGTTGTCACTGATTTTAGGAAGAAGTGTAGTAATATGAATTTGATATATGCCAGCTGGTACTAGTATCAGAGGCACAGTTAGTATAGGGGTAAGTGCATAATACTGCAAGCAACAGGCTTTCTCTCAGAAGTCATCATGCTTGAGGTTCCCCCTATACTCATCACAGGTCATCCCCACCAACTCAGAACCACATCTTCTGCGGCCACCTGAGGATGGCAGAGTCCAGGTTTGGCTTTGTGACTTTCATACTCATCTCCCTGAGGCATCCCAAATGTTTCTGCCTTCAGGCCTCTGTCCCAGCAGCAAGTGTTTTCCCCACAGCAAGTCCACTGTGCCTGTGGCTCACTTCCACCTCATTTCCACCCACCTGCTCTCAGTGTTTCACAGCTGTTCAAAGCAGAGTGCTTCTTTGTACTACCTCAGGCTGTCCAGACATCATGCCTGGCAGCAGACTTCATCCCTGGTTTTGGGGCAGTGGGTTAGAGGAGGGCTGGGGGTGGAGGAGAGCCTTTCTTTCAGCTGGAGCGTGGTTGCAAATATCAAGCACACAGAGTGAAATGGGGTGTGAGTTGTCTCAATAGCATTTCAACATCTCATAAAAGTCGTATGTTCATCCTCAGTAGGTTAGTCAGAGCTAAAACCACATTCCAGCAGCAGGGTGAGAGAGAAGAGCAGTAGCCAATGCCAGCTCCATTAAATTAGGCAATAGGAAATGAGACTGGGGCTGTGGTTTGATCTGGTCGGGCATGGCGTGGTCACTCCTGCGATTAGTACTTGGCTAATGCGGAACTGACACCAAGTTCTGGCTCTGACTGGATAGAAAGCTGAGCCCAGTGTAGGACATGGCATGGTGGGGAAACGGAAGGAAGTTTCTGAAAACAGCTTTGCTCTGTATTTTTAAAACTGACCTCGTGTCAACCATTTGCTTATAAATTAAAGAGCAGGATGCACTAACTTGGAGAGGGCATCGCCAGTCTGGTGCAATCCATGCTTAAATCACTGCGGCCCATTTGTTGGCTGGATGGTGTTCATGCTGCTGCCATTTTTAACAGAGGAGCTGATTGCCACATCAAAAAGCTGCTTCGTGAACTTTCCATCATCTGCTGACTGCAGTGTGAGTGGAGTGGCCTCAGCTACTGGGGCAGCTCAGACACAACCGCCACATCCCAGATACCGAGCCTTCCAGTGACACCATATAAATAACCACTCATTCCAGTAATGCTTCCCTGCTCAGAGAATTGTTTCGGGATTCACTTCATCCACCCTACCCTGCAACAAATAACCTGCAGATGTGTGGGCTCTAAAAATAATCCTTGGCACTGGGGCCGTGGTACAGCACCACTACATAATTCAACAAACTTTTGTACTGTGTTGTCTTAGAAATTAATCTTTTCTGTATGCTGCAAGTGGTTCATGGAGACAAATTCCATCCTAACAAGGACTACTCGGTGCATAGAGAGTATTTTGTTATCATCTTTGTGGACAATAAACATGAGTCTGACTTGTGAGCATGTTATGCTAAGAATTATTTCTTTCCTTGTCCAATTCATTAAGTCTGTATACTTAATAAGCAATTTCAGCATTTGTAAGATCTTCTCTGGGAACAATAAAACAGAGGGAAAAAGGAGAGAAACATCTGGATCAGTGAAACACTCTTGAAATATTATCTTTTTTTGTGTCTTTATAGAGATTTCCAGGGGCTTACGTTAAGAAGTTAATTCCATTGCTGCTATTGATGTTGAAATTATATTAAAAGAACAATTTTAACTTGGTCTTGTTGCTTAGATAGTGATCAGAGCTGGCCAACTCTTTTGTTTGAAAATACTTTAATGAAAAAATAGCAATGTTTGTATTTCATTCAAGATTCAGTACTTCTTTTTTCAGTTTTTCTCCTTTTAAACTTTTATTGTGAAAATGAAGAGGAGGGGAGAGAAAACAGTGGGAGAAAACCAAAGCTGTAATTTAACAAATAACTTTTTTTTAAAATTGTTTGTTTGCTCATTTCCAGTTTCTTTGGTATTTTTAGAGAATATCTGCTAGTGTTACTTTTTTGATTTGGTTATGTACAGTTTTGTACACTTACCAAAAAAGTGGAGCTGAGATGCTCAGGGGCTGAAGTCCATTGTATTCAACAGCAGCCCAAGGGATCTGCGCTCGCTCAGTCTGGAGAAGAGGGAGCCAAGGGGCGAATTTAATTGGTCACTCCCACTACCTGATGGGCTGTGACAGAGAAGACGTGGGGGTTATAGAGAAGACAAAGCCAGACGTTCATCAGAAGTGCACTGTGAAATTACATGAGACAAGAGCCAGGGGCTGCTGCACGGACATTTTTAAGTAGACATAAAGGGGGAAATGAACAGTGAAATGGTTAAGCACTTGGAAGAGCGTCACAGAGAAGTGAGGCAATCTCCATCCATCCCTGAAGACATTCAACACTCCTCTGGGCAAATCTCTGAGCAGTTAGCACGGCTGTCAGGTGCACTTGGACCACAGGCTTTCCAAAAGTCCCATGCAACCCAAATTATCCTGCAAGTCTGTTTTTCTAAAAATATAGGATTCTTTTCCTCGGGTTTGTTTCTGCTGCTTGGCTGAAACCTTGCTCTGAAAAATTTCCTCAGCTATGCTGAAAAAAGGGTCATGCCCCAGTGACTCCAAGTCAGTTCTGGAAGGGTAAAATCCTTAGGCATAAGTAGCTGTTAAGCACCCTTACGTATAAAATTAGATTGCTATGCTTGTTGCACGAAGTGTGCTCTGAAGATAGGAGCCATCACATGCCCCTCGTCTGTAGATGGTATAGAGAGTGACCATTGTGACTGTCACATTGTCCCAGTAATCAGGGACAATTCACACAAACCTCCATGCCCTGTGTGCCTCTTGTCCCTTCACTGTGAGTTTTCCACAGAGAGGCAGATTATCCAAATGCAGACATGTACCTCATGCTGTCAGTTTCCAGCTCAGTGCTGGAAATCAAGATGTCATCTGGACATCATGTGCAGCCAGTGTAGAGAGTGAGGTGCTCAAAGATATATCTTTCTTCAGGTATTTTTCCATGCTATATGATTTCCTTAAAAGTTGATGGCTTTGTGTTTGGTTCTCTCAACTTCTAGACTATTAAAATTGGAAGGGTTAGCCTGACTGGACTTATTTACTTTTTTCCTGGAGTGGAGTGTCAAAAACCATCACAAATGAAAATATCTGTTAAATTTCTGGATATCTGTGTCTGTGTCTGGCATGTAGATGGATGGTTTAAGATAGAGATGGATGTCGTGTCTTGGTCAGAGCCTGTTCCCAGCCTAACACATGTTCCTGGCAAAGCTGCCAGGGATTGCAGCAGAAACAGGATCAGGTCCTTCAATGTCAGCTCACCAGTAAGTAAACATGGTGTGAATAGCTTCCCTGAAGGTTAATTGGAATTTATGTCCTGTTTGGAGATCTAAATTGAGAGATCTGACTGCCTGGCATAGTTTCTCTGATGTGTTTTCCCGTGCATGCTCGCGTAAAAGGCGCTTGCCTTTTGTTGTTTATCGGAAGGAGTTTATTAGACATTGCTTATGCAGCATCTTTGTGATCTTGTTGATGAAAGATGCTCTATAAACAGGGCTGGATTGGACTGGATTCAGTAAGTCTGAGAGCTTGCCAGCAGTTTATTGCTATTTGACTCCAGTGACCAAGGACCAACACAGCAGCCAGCCCGCGAGTGCAGCTCCTCGCAGCCCTGCTCTGGCTCTGACTTCCCTCCTGAAATGGAATTTATTACTCTGTATCTCACATGGATATTTGGTAGGAAATTGGAGCTACAAAACGAAGAGTCATAGAAGTTTAAAAAAATCCAAGAGACAGGACAGATGTGCTGTGATTAGGCTGTACTCTGGCTCACCTTGGGTTCGATATATAATTGAATGCGTGCCATCAGCAAAACATACTACTTACAGACTTAGAAGGAAATTTGGCTTGCAGTCCTCTAATTGGAAGTCAGAGGTGGTGGAACAAAAGACTTCTGCTCACTTTTTGTACTTTAAATCTCAAAGCAGTGAGTTATTTTAAAACACAAACTCAGTCTTGGATCATTTAAATTGAGATTTAGAAAACAACTTTTTTGTAGAAATGACAATTTATTTATGAGGATGCATTGTATTTTGCCAGTTCATTAGACTTTATATTAAATATAAACTGTGTTATCTTTGTATAAAATTCTTTTTTTTCTTCCCCTCAAATTTCACACCTGTCAAACGTTGATTTGATTCTGTATAATCCATACCAACTTCACCTGTGAAACTAAACAACGTCGCTTTCTTGGTACAGTGCCAGAAAATAAAAGAAATTTGTAAGAAAAGATAGCAAGGCAAAGCTGACAGTATGTATATAAAGCTGAGTCTAAGCAGATGAAAACAGTCAAAAGCCTTTTATTTAATCATTCTGCTGTTTTTGACATGTTGTCTAGTGATAAACTGCATGAGCATTGCCTTGTGTTAAGGGGAAAAAGAAAAAAACAAACCAACAATGAAATAAAAATCCCAGAAAGATGGGAAGAAAGTACAGTCCAGCACTGAAGGAATCACATATGTGATTTTGAGGATGATGTTCACATCCATGTAAAATATCCAACAAACGGCTTTTCCAATTGCGACAGGGGTCATTACCTTTCTGAAGTTAGCTAATGTTTTCCTTCTGAGAATTTCTGTTGCTTAGAGGATATCCACTGGCAGATCTTTATTCAGTCATTCTGGGGACTTTGGCATGCTAACTAAGATACAAGAACTGATGGTTACCAGTGCAGCCAGTTGGTCTGTGCTACAGAAAAAAGATGCTGATTATCCTGGGGCTAGCCAGTGTGTTTGCAGCCCCAAGGCTCTGGGTGGGCCAGGGACTGACAAGGGCCAATTTTGGTTCTGGCCCTGTCACACAGTGTCATGGATTTCCCAAAAAGATGAAGCTCTAGTCCATGTGGCTCACGTGAAAATCCCAATATGGTCTTTTTATTTCACTTCACATTGGAAAGGAGGATGACAGAAAATGTTTCTAAAAGTCTTTACCAAAAAGAGAGACAGTAAGCTGAGGTTTAGTTGCCACTTCTTTCTTCAGTGAGCAGAGGCTATGAGAAAACTTTCTGGTGTGGCTGCAGGGTTTTCACACCTACCCTTCTATCTGCATCCCAAAGCCCTAAAATAGTCAAAAGCAATGGTCTCCTGGGACTGCCAACCTGCTGACACAGGGGGATGTGCTGGGGGAGCGATCTTCCTGCCCAGATGGTGGTTGAAGCCTCCACTGAACACCACACTGCATCTCATTTACTGAAACAAAACCCCAGGCCCCATCACGGAGAGGTGTCCTGCACTGTATCCGTGGAGAACAGAGGCCCAGCGTTCTACAGAAAAGAACAGGCCTTTTTTTGGTTGCTAAATTGGCCAGACCTGGGAAGTTTTGCTCTTTGTGCATCTTTCAGTTTCATGCAGGACAGTACCTCCAAGCCCCACCGATACCCACACAGGGTGGAGGGTTTTTTCCACCTCTCAAAGTATTTTTATTCTCTTTTACAGAAGAATGAGCTTCAAGCATTCACAAATACTACAATCTGCAGGGGCTGCAAACCATCATATTGGCTTGGAAGGTCTCTTCTGAGGAGAAGGAACCACAGTTTATGCTCCAGCACCATAAAACTCCCTTTTGACCATAAAAAAATGACATGAAACAGCACTTTGAGGACAGGAGGAGTCAGTTAGCAGTGAGGAGCAGCCAAGAAGCATGTTTGAAAGCTTTCAAGAACATCAGTCAGGGTCTCCCAGAGTGAGCACTGGCACAGTTCCCTAGAGTCAAGAGAGGTATGTGGCTTTTGCCAGGAGAGGATCTGGTCCCTGGCTTGCATTCAAGGAAGAGGAGCCCAGGAACTGTGAATCTTATCAAAACCTTCCCATTAGCAATGACTGGAATGTGATTCCATTTCTGGTATCTGTCTTAGTAGCTGGAGCTGAGCAAAAGAGCAGATAGCAAGGCTTTTTTTTTTTTCCCTAGGAAGAAGAAAACCATTATATATGGGTAAAATTATTTGACTTTAGTAGCTAACAAAAACCAAGGCTTAGATTCAGGCAATACATTAATCACTGAAAATTTGACTTCCAGAAAAATCAGCCAATAGGTTGCAGTGATTTGCTCTCAGAAGTCTGGGTTTCACATTTGGGTTGTCTTCATGGTTGTGTGGGCAAATCCTGCTCTATTCAGTCAGTTGAGAGAAATAAAATAGCACACAGATACAGTAGTCGTAGGTCCTGCAGCATAGGAAGATGTCACTGTTCTTGGGTTACTTGCTCTCAGCTGGGACAGTGCCTGGAGAGGCTCAGGCTGGCCTTGGACCTTGTGTTGCACCCAGTGTGAACATAAACTATCTCTTTACAAAACTGTGAAAAAGGACTGAGTCTGGAAATCATGGCAAAGTGTATGCTGAGCAAGTGTCTGCAGGGAGGCCATCCCCTCTTACTCAATATTTTGGTATGTGTCCCACGGAAAGGCAAACAAAAATAAAGTGCGTTGCTTCAGCTTTACACTGTGTTGACATAAAACTTTTTTCCATGTGAATTATGGTGAAAATGCCCACAGCTACCGAGCTGCTTCCTTAAAACACCGGCACTGCAGACAGGCTTTGTCTGTGCATGCTTTGGCAGACAAACCTGTACCTCGATTGAATTTTATATAGGATATGATAAAAACAGGGCTTTGGTTGGTTGTGTTTTTTTGGAGGTTTTTTGTTTGTTCATTTGTTTATTTGTTTGTTTGAGGTTTGGGAGGGGGGGATGGTGTTAGTTTTTGGGGTTTTTTGTTGTTAGGTTTCTTTTTCAATGTACCTTATTGGCTTTCATTTATAGCCATCTAATTTTTTTGTAAATTAATTGCTGTATTTTACATTTGCATTTTGGCTACACTGTGTACATTTTAAAGCCAGTGTGATCAAAAAAGAAATGCTGGGCAGGCACGATGAGGAGTGGCTCTAACAAAGACCCTTTTGTGCAATTAAAAACACCATGCCATGGCCTTTGCTGACTCAGGTCTTCAAAACACAGCACAAGTTCTTCTGAGTTCATGTTATGACACAGGCTGAAGAACTCTGGTATAAAAAAAAATCGTTCTCAATAGGAAATTGCTTTTTTATTAAAGATATTTTCTTGAGTATATTATCATTACTTTCTACCAGCACCGACTTGGGAGAACAGTGTTGATGTATTTAAACCTACATAAAATTTTAAGCATCTTTTATGCCCCCTAAACTGTGACTGATCTGACATTCACTGGTCAGAAAAAGCATTTCAGAGAGGAGGGATTTGACTTGCCTGACCACCTGTGGAGCTGCTGCACCAGTGAAGCGATCTCAGGCCTCAGCTGAGCTCTAGAAACTGTCCTTGTGTTTGCTCCTGGCCCCAGTGAATGGGAGGTGAAGTGCCTCTGCTTGAACTGCCTCTGTTTGGGAGGAGCCAGCCTGGAGGCTGATTGCCTGTCAGCATCATAGGGATGAAGTAAGAGCAATATTTTATAGGAAGAACTCACTTTCTGACTAAGCATAGAGATTTCTGTGGCTGCTTTGCTCTCAGGAGGCAAATATTTCCTAGAGCAGTTTCTTTCCACTTTTGACATCTTTAGCAAGAGTTTCCTTACTGTATTAAGTTCTGCCTGAATCTGGTTTGAAACTTTTCTCTTTCCTCTTCCCTTTGCATTTCCCTTTTGCCTTCCCCTTTTCAATCACTGAAAGATCATCATGTATCTTTTTCAAAGTAACTTGTGACAGAGTTTTAGAGTTGCTGGTGTTATCCAAACCTTAATAATGCACGGAGCAGCTGATGTTACGGCCCAAGTCACTGCCGTGTTACTGTGGACAGATGCAGGTTAATTATCACTTTAAAATGCTCATCCTGTTATTGTCTGCATTTCAGAAGCATTTCAGCAGCTGTAGGAGCCTGAGTGACTCCCTTGCCTCTCACCCAGAGTATTCCCTTGTCAGTCTCTCCAGGATGGCTGCGGTGTCCTGTGCAGAGCAGGAGGTGGGCTGGGGGTGATGGCAGCTCTGCACCAGGTGGAAACAATTATGGGAAAAGAAACATGGTCTGCACTGGATGAGTTATTGCTGATAGCTGCCTGATAAGCTAACTTAATAAAGTAGTGTCTTAATTAAGCTGCATTCCTTGCATCTTGACTTTCGCTCTGCCTGTCGCAGGTGATGCTATAGAGCAGCTACCGCTTTGCAGGATGGGGCAGGCGTGTTCTGCTGGGGCACTCTGTGTGTGGGGCACTTTGGGGGACCAGGGGGTGATGGGACATGGGGGAGCTCCTGTAAAGCTCAGCTCCCCTCTCAGTTTGCAAGGTGATGGGCCACAAAAGACTGAACAAAGGCAGATCCGCAGCTTGTCTGGTCACACACGTGTTTGTTGGTATCAAACGTTTGACCCTAAATCCCATCTTCTGGCATTCAGTGATCCAGGAGCACCTCAGCATCCAGAGCAGAGGGGAGTAGCTCAACACCTCTCTGCATTTCCTGCAGCTTTTTTTGTCAGAAAAAGAAAAGGGTGATTTTCCTTTGCAAAAGTCCCTATTGCTATGAATTTTCATACAGGTAACACAAAAGCTACACATTGCAGGCATTGAAACTGTGGTGCCCAAAACCCTCTGTGAATTTGGGGCTGTGCATATTCCTGAGTGAAGATGACATGAGAATCAGAAGTTGCTATATTTTTAATTGCTGAATACCACATCAAAATCTGTAACAGATAAGTCTGCCAGATGTTTCTTGTTTTGTAAGTCAGATTTGAGGTTAATGAATCAACTTAATTTCCCCATAGATCCAGATTTTATTGGGGGAGCTTCTTACACAGCCCTGTGTTGTGTTTCATGCATGCTCACAGGTACAGCTGCATAGCAACCACCTTGCTGAAAGTTATTCAGTAGCTAAAATTATCAGGAACCCCCTCTCACCTCTCATTATGTACAACAAGATTGCTGCTGTGCAATGTTGATTAGACATGTCAACCCAGACCTGGATGTCTGAAAATGAGTGTTGCTATTAAAATGCCTTTGCTAATGCTCATGTGTCCATCATTTTGACAGATTTCGCTTTAAGAGTTTAGAAGTCTAAAGCATGCAGGAATCCCAGGGTTGTAATGTAGTGTTCAGAGAAATAGGTATTGTCGTATTGTATTTCCTGGGCATTAACCCTAAAGTAGCAATTTCCCTGGCAAAACCATGCTAATGGCTCAAGCTTGCTGCTGAGTACTAATGCACAGATCTGTAATCTTCAGTTGGGAACAGATTATCTTGGGGAATTGGTTTCTGGAGTGTGGTACTGAAAGCAAGGCATCCCTCCTCTAAACCACTCCTTTAAGTGTGATTTCACATTTCCATGATGCAGACAAATCTTTAAGTTTGTAGAGAAAATATTTCCATTTCTCCTTACCAGTAAACTGGGAAAATTCAACAAAAAATTGGAAGGGGGACTGAAAACAAGGAAATGGTTTCTCAAAAATATCTCGTCCCCCTGTGGAACTCATTGCTGCAAGAAACCATTGAAGAGAGGGATTTCAGCAAGAACTTGGACATCTGCCAGTGGAGCACGATTTTCCAGTTGCTTTAAGTAGATTAACCCTGGAAAAGGCTATGGAAGGCTGTTCGTGCTTTGGGGCAGTACCAGGGTACCAGGGCATTGTTTAGTGGCTGTAATTTGGCACGTGGTCGGTTCTCAATATGTGGACAGTTGATCGAGGTTTGATTGAAGCAAGTGGTTTGGCTTTCAGGAGAATCCAGTAAGGAGGAAAAAGCTTCAGTTTAGCCACAAGAAAGCCCACAGTCCCGGCCAAAAGCCACTGCTCTCCAAGCTGAGAGGAGAAAGGCAGCTCCTGCAAGGTTCCCAGCAGGTGAGCCCTTACCCAGGAGCAGGTTCTATGGCTGCGGTTGCCATTTGCTGCCACAAGCCATTCCCAGGGTGGGAGTCCTAAGGGTCCCAAGCCTGAAAATCTTCCGTGGAGAAGGGTAGACATTATGGAACATGCTGCTCTCTATTTCTGGTTACTTCTGGCTGCACAACCCCACAGGTCAACATCTCATGCCAAGGATGTCCTTCTCTTCTTTCTCATCTTCCAGCCCTCTCATCTTCCTCTCCCTCTGAAGAGCAGCTACAGGCAAACCTTTATCAGCCTCTCTTCTTCTGCAGACAGGAGGAGATGGATGTGCACTTGGAAAGCCATCAGCATGGCTTGCAGCATATGAACAGCCTCCCCAATGCACCTTTGAACTCATTCCTTCTGCGTTTGTTTGTCTTGCAGATAAAACTTCACAGCAGTGTTTGGAGAGAAGTCTAATGAGGGACCACTGTTTGCATAACAAAGCAAGGCTTCCTCTTCAGATGTTCAACCTTCATTAAGCATAATTTATATTCCAGCTAATCTTGGAAGAGGGTAAAATATGGAGCCAAAGTTTGTTTTTACATAGTTTGGAGTAATGCATTGTTTGCTTTAGGCAGTCAGTTGCAACTGATAGTTGGTTTAAATTCAACATAATGATGATTTGTGATGGCCGCATGTTTTCTAAGGGAGCATTGTGACATTGGCTGACGTGGCTTTAGCACTCTTCTGCATCAGTTATTGAATTAAAGGAAAAGACCAAACGGATAGTTTCCCAGTTTTGCAGATATTTCAGCATGTCCACAAGGCATGAAAAACTGTGAATTTGTAAAATAGAGGGTTTTTCCACCTTGGACTCATGTGTACTTGATATCACAGCACACTGAGCAGCAGTTTTCTTTTGCAGTAGTCATGGTCGTCACCAACATGGGACCCTGTGAAGGTTGTCATGTTCCTGCAGCAAGAAACTCTCAGAGTGATAAAGGACAGAGCCATTTATAAAGTCTCCAGAGCACTCCTTTGAGTCCTGGTGACTTAATGTGTTTTCCTGCTTAGGAAGCAAACCAGAAGGTATAGCTGGATGCCTAAATGGCATTACAGGCCAGTGTGTCAGAAACAATAATTTCTTAGCCCTCAGACTTTGTTCATGTTATAGGCACATAAAAAGTATCTTATCCTATTGACTCTTCACTTCAGTTTTGTCCCCCAGCCAATATAAGATATGAGTTGAAATACCCAATATATTTCATTTACCACTTCTAGGTTTGTTGAAAAATGAGAAATGACTGATAACATTTATCCTCTGTGTACTCCTCTCTCAGACTTACCCCTTTCTGCAAGTTTACATTGTGATGACAGATGTTTGGAAACACCCTTCACTGTACGGTGAAAATGATGACCTGAGTTTTGTACACAGACAGCACAGAGGTGTGCTGCATCCTGTCAGCACAAGGGAGCAGGGTTTTTGGAAACCACTTAGGACGCTGGGGAGGTTGGTGGTACCCAGTTGCTGAGGTGGCTGGACATGCTGCCCTTTAAATGCCTCATGGACTGAGTGGTGCGATTCCACGTTGCTTTCTAAAATGCTGAGATACCTCCAACTGCAGTGCTCAGGATCTTCACCTTGTTTGGTTCATCAGATCCATGATCTGCCTATGACCTTTTTAAAGGCAGCACCAAGCTTTAGAGAATACATTTATTTATTCATTTATTTATTTTATTGTTTTTCAGGAAAAAATGCTGTAAGGGTTATAAGTTTGTTCTTGGACAGTGCATCCCTGAAGGTATGTGATTTCACTGTTCTTACCCATTATGTCCCCACGCATTTGTCTTTCCCTATTTACCCTGTTTTCTACACTGCCAGGTTGGAAGAGCAACCTGATATAAGTGCAGGCTCAGCTGTATCTCATGTGTCTGCGTAGGGGAGAACGGTTTCCAAGAAATTGTTGGGAAAATAAAAAGATCAGCAACTTCCAAAAGTTTTTCTTAGCATGCCAAGCCTTTATCCTTCCCCGAGTACACGTGGCTGCACAGATCTTGTGCCATGACCTGCTGAAGACTGAGGGACAAGTTCTGCCCTTGGCTAGGTAGGCAGGAGTGCTCTGTGCACACACAAGAACATGTTTGCTGCTTAATGGTTTTCCCCATTGATCTATTAGATCTGTTACATCTGATTTGGCTTGTCGGTGCACAGGGAGGGGGTGACTAGGTGAGGTAGTCCTGCCTTTAGTTACCTATTTCCTGAAGACATCAGAGAGGGGAGAGCTTCACCAAATAGTGTCACGCTTCTGCCACCTCTCCAGGTCATGGGCATGGCTTCCCTGTCACCAGGGGCTGAGGAAGATGCAGATTTAAACAGGGTGGTTCATGCAGTAGTAAAAAGGGAACTGACTTGGATGAAATTGGCTCTGAGGGTGTAGAAGTAGAGGAGCTGTCAGGCAGGAGAAAATGTTCAGAGACAACAAGCCAATAAACCCTGTCTGCTCCAAAAAGCAGGTTAAAAAGTTGGTTTAAGGCAACACGACCTTCTATTTGATGACATATAAAAAGCATTGGGTTGGCCTGAGAATTCTCCCAGTTAGGGATGACAATGTTTTTGGGGAAAAAAACCCAAAAACTAACAAATTAACGTGGAGAGAGTTGTCTGTTTTTTAAGTTACAGTCTCCAGCCAACAGGGATTATAACCTGAACTCTAATCCTGCTGTTTTGGTTTTTTGGTCTTTTTTTTTCCGTTGAATTTTTTTGGGGGGAGGGGGGCCAGAGTGGGTGGTTTGGGGAAGGTTGGTTGGTTTGTTGGTTGGTTTGTTGGTTGGTTTGTTTGCTTTTTGTAAATTTGTGTCTTCTTTGCTGCTGGGTGGAAACACTAAAGCACTGGTTGCACAAAATAAATTAAAAAAAACCCACAAAGTCAGCAAACAAACAGACAAACAACCCCCCCCCCCAAACAAACAAAACCCTAAAGCAAGCAAGCAAACAAAAAAACAACAAAAGAAAGGAACACCACCCCCACCCTCCCCATTCTTCTCAAAACAAGAATTCTGTATTTGCTGCTTCCTTGCAGATGAATGGCCAGCCTGAGCCCTGAGAAGCTGGGTATGGTTTGTGTGAAATCAACATTCACACCAAGTTCCTTGTCCTATGGTTTTGCAGTGAGTTTTGTGTCACTGTGTGTGGCAAGAGGTGACAGCTCCAGCGTGATA
>JAYRBT010000093.1:61592683-61632426 GCA_036023395.1 Myiotriccus ornatus
AGCGTGATACTGACACTTGGAGAAGGGGGTTGTGTGTGTTGGAGGCAGAAGTCCCAAATCCTTTCAGCGTGGAGAAAAGCCAGTACTCTACAGTCTGGCCTCCAGTTTTCCTATGGATTTAACAATTTTATAGACTGGTTATTCACTAAATATAATGGATACAGCAGAAGAAGTAAAAGGAACAAAAATAAAATTAGAGCCATGACAATGTATTATTTTGGCTTCTGATTTTCGTCTCTTGAGATTTTAGGTAATTATGAAAGCAGCTTTTATTATGTACCCACTGACTTCACTTAATCCTGTTATTAACTGCATCTCAGTAACCTGAGAGTTTCTGCCACTAATTCAATTTCTCTGCTGGCTGTGGCTTCTCTCTCTTTGTTTCTTCATTCCCCCCTCTTTCAGCTCCATCTGTATTTTGCCTTGAACTTCAGAGGCCACAGCAACTGCTGTAACATCTGAGACAATCTTGGGCCATTGGAACAGGGACGAGAAACATGATTCACTGAAGTATTCATTTCACTTACTCTGTTACAGGACATCACTTGGCTTTTCACACATTGTTTTGGCATAATCTTGACAGAGTAGCTGTATGAAATTCATATCTCGACACAGGCACATAAATGCATTACAGATGTGAGTTTATTAGAGCTCATCTGCACCTTTTAATCCAGTACTGGCACATCTTAACTGTGAGAAGTATTTCCATCCCTGTCTTCTCCATGATTCAGCAGTGGCTGCGGCGAGGAGGGTCAGCAGAGGGAGAGAACCTCCCTTGTCCACCCTTTTACAGCTGCCGAGGGAAAACACCAATCTCCTTCTAGGACAGCTGTTATTTAAAAAGACTCTTTCCCAAAGGGTTGTGTCTTTTTCCATGTGCATTACTGTTTTCTGTCCTGTTATTTTTCATCTGCCCTTGAACAGAAATCAGTGCAGTACAGTATAAGTCCACGCCCCCATGTTCTGCATTTCATTTGTTCTGTACTCACCTTCTTGTTCTGGCTTTCGGCTGCAGGTGCAGGAAGCAATGATCCTCAGGAAAAACATCCAGTGGAGTTACCTCTGTGTGCCTGGTTGTCTTTTTAGCATCTCTTCCTCCTCCATCTGATCAGAAAAGGTCAAAAAACACTTTTTCTCCTGTATGATCTCCTTCTTCTTTGCTTTGGAGACTCACAGCTCCAACCAAATCCTGTCTCATGTGCTGTCTCATGGTGTGCTAGACTGAAGAAAGGATAAATGTACTATGAAAGAGCTTATTTTAGAGAGTACCCTTCCTACCACTGGTTTGTTACCTGAGTTTCTTGGCTGTGGGGGAGCACAGTGCAAAATACTCTATTACAGGTGAGCTGCAGTCAGATCTGCTCTTTCCTCACTCATAGTGTTTCGCAAATTTCCTTGGTACAACTTTCCTGTTCCCAGAAATGACTGCATTGTCATTTCTGAGGTCATGCATAGACATTTATTATTCTCCTTTCAGTTTTGCATTGTTCTTTCCTGGAAGAGCCTGACCTTCACTGTATGGTTTTGATTTGTCCTCAAACAACATTTCTTAGGCTGGGCCGGCAGACATGGGGTTTGAATATGGGAGGGCATATGCATCCTCAGGTCTGCAGAGCACACAGAGGTAGTGCAGCAGCTTCTGCCTAATTTTCATGCCAGTTGTGAGGACTCTTTCTGGGCAAGTCATGCTACCTGGCACAAAAGCCCTGGGGATGCACAGCTCTGTGACACAGGGCCTGCCCACAACCATTTTGTGATCTGGACTGACTGTGTGTGACCACCAGCAGGGGTATTTTTAACCCCTGGACCCTTCCCCAGCTTTGTATGAAGGTAAATGAGGCAACAGTCATGATGAAGTTGTGCTGAGGTGAACAAGAAATCCATATTTAAAGACTGGTTACGTGAAATATGGCGAAAGAGAAACTGATAAAAAGAACTGGCATTGTTTAGTCTAGAGACAAGGAGGCTCAGGGGAGACATGATAACAGTTTTTAGGTATGTGAAAACTTGCTGCAAGGGGGAAAATAAACTGTTCTTTATGGCCAAGGAGAAGAAGGCAACAGTAATGGGCCTAAGTGGCTATAAGGGGAGTTTGGATTAGATATGAGTAAAAAGCTTTCTGCCTGCAAGGGTATTTCATCTTGGGAATAGACTACATTGTGGACCATATCCATCCCTGAGGGAAAAAGGAAACTAGGAAAAGTTTACACGTAGCTCATCCTGCTTGTGGTGGGAGACAATCCCTTCCAGCACCCTTTTTTATGATTCTGTTAGAGCGCATTTATTCATGGAAGCATAGAGAGGCCAGAGCTTATTTTACCTCTGCTCTGGATAGCTGAACATGGCACAGGCCAAATCCAGCATCTGCATAGGTGCACTGGCTAAGAAGCAGGAGCGTTCATCGTTGTGCTGGGCACACTAGCCTGTTGTCAGTCTGATTTCATTTCAGTGGAAAATGGAAATCACAGCAGTGCCCAGGAAAAACACCAGCAATGCTTGATATTTGGGACTGTTTAGCAGTGACAAATGTAACAGGAATTTACAGCCCCAGCATCACCTAAAAAGTCCAAATTAGACACCCAGACTGGCCAATTTGAAGGCAAGGGCCACGTTTTCTTTCCACGACCCTGCACTGTTTGACCCTGGTTACTGCTGGGGATCCTGGCACTGCCACTCACCACCACAGCACTTCAAGGGCTCAAGAATTCAGTCTTCAAGAGCTAAAGTCAACACAGTTGTGAAGTAAAAGGAAAGAAAGGATGCCTGCTATTCAAAAGGTGACAAGTAGAAGGGAGGAAATGCTTGGCACCGTTACAATACTATGTTTTTGTCTATGGGGCTCTGGTGAGAGACACAGCAGCTTTTTAAATCTCATCTGGTGCTTTTCTGTACCTTGGCACACTGTCATTTTAACCCCGTGCTACACATGTGTGCTATGTATTTCATACAGAAAATATGGTTTCATTTGCTTAACCACCTATTAGCTCATTTTAATTGTTTGGAACAATCACTGTACCCAGAGATGTCTGCTAGTCATTAGGGTGAGTCAGTAATGAGTTTTCAGTTTAATTTTGTGTATGGAAACACAGTGCATTGCTGGGAACTCGGCTGAACCACTTAGCTTTGGTTTAGATACGTTTGGTCTGGAGCATGAGGGGGTATTTCTGCTGTGGCCCCAGCACCCAGTCACTGGAAGGTCATAGCCACACAGGTGCTCTGTGCAGAATGGTATTCTCTGAAACAAGCACAGAAACTGCCCCTGCTTTGGTGTAAAACCTGACCTTCAGCAGGTTTTGAGACCAGGCGCTGCTTCAGCTCCTGGCTTCTCCCGGCAGATGTTCCCCATGGCACTGCCAAACCCTTGCACACACAGCCTCGGGCTGCCCTTCTACCCCCAACCCTGCCACCAGCACGATGCCAGGGGCCAAACCCAGCCCCTGGCAGGGCAGGGATGTGGGTCACACTCTGCTGTGCTCTGCTGTCCATTCCCCAGACTTCAGCTCTGCTGCTGCATAGCAGTGAAATCAGAAACAGATTTGCCTTCCTTCGGGTTTCAAGCAGGGACTTCAGTCTTTTAGGATTTCACTGACAAAGCCAGGCAGTGATTTTACCATACACTAATCTGCACATTGCTGTTATTAAGAGTGTTGATGGTTTTGTAACAATGCATTCTTTGCTAGAAGAGTTATATCTGGCTTTGAACAATTACTGTGTGATTTAATTAACCTTTCCTTATGATATACTTTCTGCCTAGATTTGGCAATTAGCCTTGTGGTTTTTCACAGTATTCTGCATAGGAAAATATTGCTATCTGCACTTAAAAATCTGTGGAAGAAAACAACAAAAAAAGTTTTGGGTAATTTAATATTTCTGTGAAAAGAATTCTTAAATTCTGCCAACTAAGAAAGTGACCTTGCTTAAAATCCAACTTTAAGAAATAGTCTAACTATGGTAAAGACGTGAGTAGCAATAACAATTTCAATATAATTCTTTGATTATGGCTCTTGAATGTTTTATATCTAGCTTCCTTCAGTCCTTAAAACCAATGCAACTCAACTTTATATTAATTAGCAGAGAGGTGTCAAAGTATCACGCAGCTACTGCCACTGGAATTTTTCCTAACCATGTTTTTCTCTCTCTAGACTATGATGTCTGTGCTGAAGCTCCCTGCGAACAGCAGTGCACAGATAATTTTGGGCGAGTCTTATGCACTTGCTATCCCGGGTACCGCTATGATCGGGAGAGGCACAGGAACAGAGAGAAGCCTTATTGCCTGGGTGGGTAGCAGTGCGTGTTGAGCTCATCCCTGGTTAATGGTGTATCCTACTCCCTTGGGTCTTTTAGGAATTGGTTTAGACCTGAAACTTTCTTACACTCGTAATAATGATTATTACAGAAGAAATGTGTTTTTTAACTGTGTTAAGGATTGCTTAACAGAATTAGGAGATCTAGATTCCCCTGAAATTATTAGGAGGTATTACCTACAACAAAACACATACACTTTGAGGTGTTGGGCTGATGTAATAATAATGGCCAGACTTCGCGAATGAAGAACCGGGGAAGGTCTTTACACCTTCCAGCCTGCGCATTGGATTTTTTTAGGTGAGTTACAGTGTGAGCGGAACTGAGCCTGTAATACTTCCTTTAATTCATCCTGCAGGTTGTGAGACATATTTATGGAATACTGCAGCATTATAACCAGACCTAATCATGAAAACTAATCCTTGGGGTTTAATCCAGATGGCCAGTATCTAATTCAGGACTGATCACTTAGATGTGGTCCTTGTATGGCTAGTCCTGCCCTCCCCTGTGTGTTTTCCCATGCCAGGGAGCCAAGGTTTTCAGGATTGAGCCTTGCTTGTGAGCTTTTCAATGCAAGGAAATGTTCAAGCACCCAAAGTACCAGTGGTGGTGCAGTTACTCCTATATTTAACTACAAAATCTCTTCATACCTCTAAAGGAAGTCTTCTATTGTATTTGAGGTCTGAAACCTCCAGCTGTAGGACATTTTTCTAACTTTTGCTGCTCCCCAGATATCGATGAGTGTGCCACGAGCAATGGGACTCTGTGCTCTCAGATCTGTGTCAACACCTTGGGCAGCTACAGGTGTGAGTGTCACGAGGGCTATATCCGGGAGGAGGATGGCAAGACCTGCACCAAAGGAGATAAAGGTAGGGGCTACTGGAGGTTAAATGTCCTGGGCCAAAGGGACATCTAAAGGATTGATCTTTGTTGAAGAGGAACTGCTCCCTGTGCTACACTTGGAGCTGAGGGTCCAAAGCTGGGATGATGCTCCTGGAAAACCCGAGCCACTCACTGGGCACCTGAGTACCTGTGGTGCAGTCCTGCCACATGCTCTGCTCCAATACACAATTGCATTAAAGGATGTGGAAAGAATCTTCCCCTGGAGAGGCAGAATGGATGAACACTGAAATTTGGCATTACAGCTTCAGTTAGACCATTTCTGCTGGATCCAGCTGCTAAAAGCAATATTTTGCTCCCATACCAACCTGATTTATACCTATTTTGTGACCCAGAGCTCAAGACACACAGGGAAAAAAAATTACCAGATGATGACCTGACAAACTTTCATTATTTAGGTAATTTCAGTAACTTTAATTGGTATTTACGTGCCTACATTTGATATAATCAAATAGCCCTGGGTTGGGTGGTTAGTGCCCCTTGGCACTCAGGGGCTCAGAAAAGGTGTGTCTGAAAGTTCGACACACATTTCAAACATTGCTTAAACCAATTTCTAAATTACATTGAGTAACACTGAATTCTGATGACCTGCAATTAGTTTGTGTGACTGCTGTCGAATTTTTTTAATTTTAATTTAATTTTTAAGAAAATTAAATGTGATGGGAAAGGGGCAGAAGTAAGGGCTTGCATTTCACTGTAGCTTTCAAAGCATGTAGGTGTTCTGTGCATAAATGATTTTAAAGGTTTTGACCTCATTCCAGTTATTAAATTACAGCATTGAGAGTATTGAAGATTAAATACTGATATGAAAATTTAAAAAGAAAGGAGGAAGCAAACATCCTGTGCTCTGGAAAAAAAGACCCAACCTCTATTGATGAATGGTTACTTACAATAGGTTCATCAGTTAATGCCTGAACATGTCATAATGTGCTCCAAATCCCACTGGATGGCCAGAGCAATTTATAATTTTGATTTTCCTCTGAAAATGTGTAACTGGAGCCACTCCAGTAACTGTAATTGGTCCTGGTAATTTTCAAATGCTTCTTTTTTTCTCACAAGTGTGTGCGCATGGGTCATAAAGGAAAGAGATATAACTTCTATAATCTCATTACAAACAGTTTTTTTAGTTAACTTCTCCTCTGGGTGGTTCAAATTTCCAAAGCATTCAGGATAACCAACCATTCAAATATTCAAGGCTGTGGAAATAATTCTAATAATTGAAAACCACCAATTTTACACTGAATGTACATGGCACATAAAAATGTCAGTTCCAGTAGTTAATCTGGAACGGAACACCTACCATGTCTTGAGACAGTTACCAAATCATCTGTGGGAAGCAGGGAAGGATGCTTTCTGATCAGTTACCCCGCAGTACTCCATTTTAATGTAACTAATTGTCAGACCCCTGGAGGAGGTGAAAATGAGAGACGATTTGGGCATCGCTATTTCACGGGACTAGTGTCGGTAACTCATTCCAAAGGAAAGGGTTTCGTGAGGAACCAGCTGTAGCGAGGCACCACCCCGTGGTAAATCCCGGCCCTGCACCGCATCTGGGCCTGAGCGACTTCCAAATGAACAGATGATTTACTTTTCATAGTAGCCGGAACACTCAAATTTTATTTTAATATTTAATGTGGGAGACAAAAAACACATGTACCCCTCTCCATCTCTAACGATGCTGCATGTTTCTGGAGAGATCATACTCATGTTTTCATTGTTCCACGCCTGAAGGCTGCAATTTGGACACTTTTTTAGCTCAGTAAGTGGCTTGACTGAGAGCTCGGTGTTGGTTCGTGGACAGAAGAATAGGGAGCATTTTTCCTGTGTCCACAGTCATGTTGCATTTGACAGAGACAATACAGCTGCCCGCGCAGAAGTAGGCAAATGAAACCATCTCAGCAGGCTGGGCCCAGATAATACAACACAGATGATCGACTCCACAGCCTCCACGCCCGCAGCAGAGCTCCCGCAGAGCTCTCCTCTGCCAGCATCTCCTTCTCTTCCAGCATCAGCAAGGCAGAGTCCCTGAGCACACGGGAAAAAAAAGCACCACTTCCCCCAGTGGATCTCTTCACTATAGGTGCCACAGACCTCACCAGTATCTCACCAAGATTAAAGGACCCCCGTCAGGACAGCAACATCACGTGTGAGCTAGACTTCACACTTTGGAAAGCCTTCATAAAATGGACTGGGTTTAAGCCTTCTCCGAGATAACTTTAGTTTCCTGGTATAGGTCTGTGCAACGGAAACGTGCTCTGTAAGTGATTTGCTCAGTGCTGGTCAAATTGGCCGTGGTAGGTGACCTCTGTTTCTGCACCATGCCTGGGTAGCTCCATCTAATGGCTTCCTGCCCCCTCTGGCCTGTCCTAGGTGGCTTCTGGCTTTATTCATAGTCTGGTCCTGATACAGGACTGGATGCGGGTAGAGTGAATATCTGATGGATGACTCCTTCCCTGGGCAAATCATCACCTCTGTCTGGTATGAGTTAGGGGGATTCCACCTCTCTCCTGGGATGCAACTCATGCTTGCTTATATGAGGATGTTGGACTTCTTCCTCCGACAAGTCAATCCGACCGGATTTGCAGAAATCTCACTGGTATGATATTTCCCAAACATTTGCTGATCCCCCCAGCATTCATCTCCATGGATTGTTACAGTCCTGTTTTATCTGTACTTGTCAGCCCCGTGTGCCGCATCCTTCTGGAAGATAAACTGGCTTTTATAGTGAAATACAGGGCCAAATTCACCGCTTCCTAATCTGCTCATAATTCCACTGATTCTAGTGGGATTGCATTAGGTTTCAAATAGCAGAGACTCTGGCAGTTTCTCCCTATGACTGAATGTTGCTTTCAGCAATATTTCTTAACACAATGTGACAGAACTCATTTGGTGGGATAGCTATTAAAAGAAATTTTCGTTGAGACTAGTACCAAACACAGACTTTATTGGCATTTAAAAAGGAAAAAAGAAAAAAAAAACCAACCTTTTCTTTTTTTTTTTTTAACAGTTCTATATACATGTATCTATAAATCCTACACGTGTCCAAAAACGGACATGTCAAGACACTGGTTTTTTTTTTTGAAGGATGATGAAAAATTGAAGAAGGAGGAAGAAGCCCACAAAACTGAGTTGTGGTCAAGAGAGAAAATTTATTTTATAGAGACATCAATAGGTGTCTTGATTAAAGCACATCAATTCCTTGCTAAGGAAAAAATGCCTTGCATGGTGCAGATTATTTAATCTACCAGAGAAAGGTTTACAGGCAAAGAGGCTTTGGAGGGAGTCAAAGACAAAATGATTAGCATTATGAATACAGCAAAGAGGAAGGAAAGCAGCAAATGTTGTGTATTCAGGTATCTTCATACAAATGCTAGAGTTCTTCTGGGAGGTCTTTTTGCCAAATAGCCTTGAATTCAGTGTAGCTTGATTTGATGAACTTCTACTCTACGCTATGTAGAGTTCATGGGGAAAATACCAAGTGGTACCTTCTGGCCTTGAATCTTTGAGCCACCTGAACACTGCACAGAAAGCTATTCAGGTACCAAGCCTATGTTATCAGAAAGGGCTGTGAAGATCAAACAGCAGGGTGTGCTTGCTGCAATAAAAATGGTAAATAATATATGTAGTATTGTAGTGCTGTCGGAGTGCAGCTGTGGGAAAAGGCAGTTGATGAGCAGGGAAAACCTTCAAGCCTTTGCCTCCCAATCTTCTGATCAGTTGAATACTCATATCAGTCCTAATGCTTCCGGTCATTCCAGCATCTTGCCCTCACAGCCCTCCCCTACCTGATTGCTTTCTCTTCGGAAAGCAAGCATACCTGATATGTCATTACACCCAGTGGACTAAATGTACTGAAAAATATTCCCTAAATTTGTGCGAAGGTGGTCCATAGATAACTATCAGATTCTTCCTTATTGGACCCTGCAAACTTTTAAAGTCAAGTACTACATAATATCTTTAGTATTAGAAACTTCTGGGTGTGTTTAAAAAGATGCAGATGTTTTCAGAATCCTTACACATTTCTGAAAAGATGAAGGCCATTTAAGTGTGTGCCCAAGTGGGAAGTATAACACAATGTCTAAGCACATTGCAGTTGATCCTTTTGGAAGATTTTGAAGATTTCCTGGCTTTAACCAGGAGCACCTGCAGAGTTGTTCCACTGCAGGATGTGGTCTGAAACATCAGACTTCAAACACGCCAGATAACCCATCCAGGTAATATTGTACAGGGCCACACATTATATGCAGAGCCACTTGGTGCTTCTCAGCAAATGTATGTGGAAGGGAAAAAGTTCACCTAGAGTTTGCCAGTATGTGTCACCCTGTGGTTTGGAAACTAGATTTCTTTTTAAGCAGACATCTGTTACAACAATGCTTGTTTGTTTGCGATGCAGAAGTGCTTGACTGTGTATGGGACTGGGAAAAGGACAAACATAACATTTGCAATATCTCTTACAGTTTGAATCATTTAATGGATTCTTGAAAAGATCCCATTCATACACAGGATCAACAGATGTGACCCTTTCTCTTGTGTGGCTTTAAATCCCTGTCATTAATCTCAATCCCCATCTCTGCTCAGGCTGATTCCATGCATGGAGAATAACCCATAATGATAAAGAACAGTTTGTGCAAAGTGAACAAAATGACCATATTGTGAGGGATTTTACTGTAATTTATAGCATATGATAATTTGCCCTTCAGGGGACTGTAAATTGGTTCAGATCTATGGGGTTAGTCTACCCTAAACACAAAGATAAAAGAAGGGGTGTAAACTTTTCCAGGTATTAAAAAAACGAGTTCTTTGGGGACTGTTAACAGAAAACAGCTGCTTTAAGAATGAGCCTAGAGCTGTCCCTGCAAAGTTTCTCAGCCTTCCATAGGCATTCACAGTCAAAGATTTAATAATGGCAAGATTCTCTTCTCTTTTTGCAGTCTGGGGAACTGTAACAGCCTTCAAGTTGCTTTTGCAGTCACTTTATGAACTTCTTTCTTTTGGATCTTTATATTTATGTTGGAAACTGCTTTCTTTCAGCTGGGCTTCCAGAGAAATCTGAAAATGTGGCGAAGCCGGGGACATGCTGTGCCTCTTGTAAGGAATTTCATCAAATAAAGCAGACGGTTTTACAGCTGAAGCAAAAGGTATGAACACTGATCAGCCATGTCTTTACCAGACCTGCATATTTTACAGCAACTGAGATTAAATTTAAGTGTTTGGAGCTGTCACTGACATGTGGTTCTTGTACCCATAAAGAGGATGGCAATATATTTTAAAATCATGTAAGAATGGCATCTCTTCCTTACGCTTCTGTATGGATTGTAAGCATATTTAATCCAAGTTCATAGATCTATGTTACCAAGCTTGTAATAAAACAGTCTGGCAAACACCCATCCCAGGCTGAGCCCAGGTTTCTCGGCAATCTGTGCTGGCCTGAGCTTTTCACTCACTCTGGATACACGGGATTTTGGACTTGATCCACCTTCAGAATCAGCAAGTCCAAGACATTCTGTAAATGTAGGAATATGATTTTGCATTAATGGGGTGCTGATACAGGATTCTTGCTTTCTTAAGTGTGGGGCTAAACAGAAACATCACTGGCTTGAAGCATCATTCTTCTTTTAAAAAAGAAAAACCGCCAGTCCCAAATCTTTTTTGTTTTCACTTGTCTTCTTACAAGTAGACAACAATGCATTTAGAAACTTCCCCTGGCCTTTAACTGCTCATATATGTAGCCTGCTTTTGCATTCGAATTAGGATTGAAATAACCCAAGGACCCAGCCTCAGATCTGGAGAGCCAAGCGCAGGGATGCAGGTGTAATGCCTTTTCTGGTGACATCTCCTTTGAACATTTAGGTTCCTTCAAATTGAAATGTGCTGCGGGAATATTCTCAGCAATTCATGCTGACAGGATGTAATTATTTCACCCAGGATACTCATTTCATTTCACTGTGTCAAAACACAATTTGGTGTATTCGCTTGTTGCATTTAATGTTATTCCTCCAATTTTATGAAGAAAGGAATCTGCTTCACTGAAATGAAATTCACTGAGGTTGGAGATACTCTTTATCTCAAAAATCTCAAAATGTCGTATTTTTCTTCTGGATCAGCATGAAGACAAATGTGGAAGTGACAGAATGTCATGTGTGATGGCAAGTCTGGTTTTCAAACAAATGGTAGCACGGAGGTTGAAAAAGAATCCTTGCTTTTTGCATGGTTGTTTCTCCAGCCACTCTCTGTGATGCTGAACAGACTCACACTGACCTCCTGGGAGGGATCTGGGGTCACACTGTTGGTCATGTTGTTTGCTGCAAGAATTGACTGATTGAATTAATGGAAAGTTTTCCGTGTCTAACTTCCACTGTTAGATGCCTGAGTTCAAAATGTTAGATGCCTGTGTTCAGGCCTTCGATACCTGTCACTGTGGTCACTTGTACAGTAGTTATGGCCAAACTAAGCAGCTCACTCTTACTTTATAGTTGTCCTGTCATTGTATATAGCTTAATTTTTCAGTATCTTCCTCCTGAGACTTGATCTATTTGGCATCCTCAGAGGGAGCCCACCGGGTTGTGCCACACACAGACAGAGCTGAAAGAGAAGGTCCCTGATACCCTCAGCAATTTTACTGCACAGAGAGGAGAGCTTTGGTCCATGATGAGAGGAGATATGTACCAATACTAGTTCTCTATCCAGGGAGACATTAACCCTCGTGTTTCACCCGCTGCTCCCCACGGTCAAGTTCTTCTGGAGAGGATGTCTCTCAATATCTGTGGTTGAAGCTGTTCTGTTTTGCACAGAAGAAGTCATTTCTGTCTGCCAATGAGACAGTTTATGGAATGAGTCTTCAGACTTGTGGTTAAGGCTTTCAGATTTTATGAACTTTATTCAAAATTATGGTTAGTAGAAAAGCCTGTGGGATGCTCTGTCCTGATACGCTAGAGATCTGTGGGCAATCCTACACTGATCTCAGACCTTGATGGAAGGAAGGAGAGTGGAAAGCTGAAAAAGTAGGGGAAAGATATCTGACATGCTGACAGACAGCCAAGATTTTTTTTAAAAAATCAAGTAAGCTGGATTCTATTGCACAGATGTGTTTAAATATCTTAATTAGAAAGCCATGTCCCACATCACTCCTGACAAGCACTGTCAAAATTTGTCTAAACCACAGATTCCCTAGAAACTACCCAAAACTCCAGATGCAGAATGCAAAACAGCATATGGGAGTCTTGTTTCTAGAACAGTCTTTGTTTAAAATTTACCCTCACTAATATTTGCATGCACATAGAACAGAAAAATTATTTGCCAAGGGCCATTCAGATTTGGAGCTGTCGATGGAGAAAGCCAAGGTCATCCTGGACCAGGATCCTGGTTCAGTGAAAAGGTGAAACAAATTAGGCTAGTGAGTATAGCCAATCCCTAAGAGGATGTGAGTCAACATCAAAAACACATGGTTTGGCTCTGGTGCATTTAACAATCATTTTCTGTCCAGAAGATATCAAAGAGTAGTGAGCTAGACCAGAGCGTGGGTATTTTGGCACTCCTAGTGTATGCCTCAAGTCCAGCTGACTCAGTGGGGAAGCATGTGTAGATGCTTTCACAGCAGCTATGTGATTGTTTTTTTACATACTCAGTTTTTACAACAGCCTTGCTGGCAGAAACAAGTCAATATTTAAGCAACAGAAAAGAATACACTTCCAAATCCTCTTCCTGATGAGTCTGCACCACTACATGCACCTTTTTACTCCAGCCTGCCTATTTGCAATATAACGTGGAGAGTATTCATGGGAGAGTCTGTGTGCTAAGTGACATCTATTTATCCACTGGAACAGATCCCCAGAACGAGATCTGTTGAGAAATATAACATCATATCAGAAGAGGACTTCAATTAATCTGTCACTCAACAGTGGCCACCCCTAAGGAAAAACACTTATTTATTGAAAATGTTCTCCCAAAAACCACCTGAAAAATATAATGCTCTCAGGTGGCCACATGATTTATCTTCGTGTCTCAGTTTTGGCGTGTCAGCATTGGCACAGCAGAACTCTTGGTTGATTTATGTCGTGTAGTGAAAGTTTTGCAGCACGATGGTCCTTGCAGCCCTTCCATTTGTATCCAGCCAGGAAACTTCTCTGATGGAGTGGACACACTTCTGGTACACAAAACTTTGCTGACCAGAGCCAGCCACTGGAGTTCCCATGCTGGTCCCTGGCCAGTGTGTCTCTGTCAGCCCCCAACTACTGCATTTTCCTTTTCAGCCCCAGCTATAGGACGCTGTGAGCCATGTAGTAGCCCTTTATCTTCAGTAGCCCCTCACACTGGTCTGTGCTGCAAGGCCTGGGGTGTTGGCTGAGAAAGCTGCAGGGTCACTGGTAAACAAAGCAGAGGTTTTTCTCTGGAAAACCAAAGATGACAGCTCACCCCAGAGCAATAGATGTGCTGGATATCCATTTTCTGTGTGAGCAGATTCATATGAGTGAGCATTTAAGAAACACACTGTGGGAACTGTAGATCTCACTGTGAAGTGTTGACCTCATTTAGACACTAATTTCTGTGGGGATGGAGTAAATCTACCAAATTCTTGTAGGACTTACATCATGACACTTAATTTGCCTATAGTGCAGTCATCATATCTTTGGAACTGCAGTGCTTTCCAAAACCTAAGTGACAAGTGGCTAATAAATCCTAATATTCCTGTAATTGCATTTTGAATTCCAATAATCAAACTGGTGTTTTGGAAATGCCATCAGAAACATCAGCATTTCTGGCTACTTTTTTTTCCTGATATTTTTCCTTCTGAACTGTTCTGTGCATTCAAACCCAAACTGCAAGCAGCACTGGCTGCTCTTAAGTTGCATTCTGTAAGTAATAACTTGTTTGCCAAAGGAAATTTGCCCAATTATAAGTAGGTACTGAAAGTGCATAGCATTGGGTTCTTTTTTTGTGCATTATAAACATTAGGTTTGCAGTAATGACAGGTGAATGTATATCAAATAATTACAGAAACAAGTAGGAGTCTTGAGAACAGCCCAGTTCAGGGAATTCCAAATAGCTGATGAAAAGCATTGTCAGATAGTAGGAGTCATCATGTATTTTATTTAATGCAGCTCTCCCAGGCAACCATTGCAGAATTCAGCATCAAATTATCCAGTGAGCCAAATTCCTTCAAGGAACAACAAAGCTCACCCAGAGATAGGCCTGTTCTGGTGTTGCTGAAATAGCTCTTCAGTTCCATTTGGCAGAGCACAATCCCCAACTCTACATGCAGCTGCTCACCACTAATAAACTTCTTTCCTCTTTGCAGACCTGCCTCCTGGCTTGTCATCTCCCTTCAGCTGCTTCTGGAGAGACTACACATTTGTATATTTTTCTAAATATATTTAATTATTAATATGTTCAATCTGGACAGATTAATGTTTCACAGATAATTACACATGTAATGGATAATGACACTTTAAACTTTAAATTTTTCTTACATTCTCACTTACTTTATTTTGCGTCTGTATGCAGAGCAGATCCAGACATCTGCTGGGTTAAATAGTATGGTTACAGGGCTGGATCCACTAAAGATTTGGGGTTCTCATTGAAACCAGTGGAAAATCAGTGGCTTGTGCAGCAAGTGAGAACTTAAATATCTGAGCAAATGTTGCCCTGAAAAAGGGACAGTAAATGAATACAGGAAACTTCAAATAAGGAAAAAAAGGCTTCCTGAGAAGATCCAAGCAGTTTTGAGACCTAGGTTTTTCAGAACTTGTTGCTGTATCTCACTGGAATTTCTCCCATCCCCATTGGATTGGCTTGTGGTGTTTCCACAGTGACTTGAAAAGTGAACAGACTCACAAAGTAACTTTTCTTTTTTTTCCAATGATTTCAATGACACATATGATTAAACATTTTACATTTTCCTGAAATATTTAGAAAGGCTGTTTGTTCTCATGAAAGCTTAACTAAGAATGGAATTTATCCAGCTGAACAATGAAGGTCTTACAGTGATTTCTGGTTTTGGCAGGTTGCTTTGCTACCAAATAATGCCGCTGATCTTAGCAAGCAAATCACTGGTGAAAAAGTGCTTGCATCTAATGCATATATCCCTGGCCCCCCAGGACAGCCTGGACAACAAGGCCCTCCAGGTAAGATATAGACCAGATGGATAGAAGCATTCAGTAGTGCTAAGAATCTTTGGTCTTTCAGTACGATAAGATTTGATGTGTCTCACATTTTGATTGATACTATTATATTTGCATTTTTACATTTTGATTGATACTATTGTATTTGCATTTGTGCTAAATTTGAAAAGAAAAACTTTCTGTTTGTTATGGTCAGCCTCTGCCAACTGTCTAACATCATCCACTCTGTCTCTGTATGTTTCTTGGCATCCAAGCTGTGTTTGTCCCATATGTGTTAAATTTCTCCCTCTCATTGGGATATCTCACCTGTTTCAGTTGTCATTTCCTGTATTTTAACGCTGTCTTAAAACACTATTTCATTTCAGGAATATCTATTGCTTTAGCTCACTGCCAATAGTAGAGCAGAAAATATGCTTTCAGTCTGTGGGGGTTTGTGCCAGCTGTTTTATTTTTCCTCATCTGGTTCTGCAAGGATTCATCTGTTGGCTTTATGCTGTGTTCATATTCAAAGGAATCTGAAAAGAAAAGCATAACTCTACTCACACCTTCTTTGCTAAGGTATAGATTGAAACAATGTGAAAAATAGAGGGTTTCTAAAGCTCTAACTTAAGCCATACACCTTGCGACTGGCAGCCAACTGTACTAAAAATTTTGGAAATCTAATTTTGGGTTAGCAGTGAATCCAAGGAATCTTAGCATTGTGCTGGATTTCAGAAAGATTCTTACAGAGAACTAGCATATATTCCTTACAAGGATTTTACCCCCTATTAAACCGCCCCCTCCCTTCACTTCCTCCCCCTCACCTCCCACCCCTTTTGCAGTCTTGCTTAGTTTTTTGAGTCTTTATCTCATTTTCTTGGAGGATTACTATCTTCAGTCTCCAATATATCATACGTGCAAGGACAGTGTGGTTAGAGGTTCTGCATCAGGCTCTGAGGGGTACATACAGAGCATCACCTTGCAATCCCTCCAAGGCAGGCCTGACCCTTCAGGTCTTCCACCCAACAGTTTTTGCCATGAATGAGCTGTCCGAGGTGCTGTAGAACTCTGCTCCCCCTAAAATCACTTCCTCTTCTGCTCGAACAGGAGGAATTCCAGAGAGTCATCACTGAACCTGGGTTGTCTCCCTTTGAAAACCCTAACTGTACATATTCTCTCCTGCTGAACTCTTTTTAGTCTCTGTCTTTCATTCTCTGTGTCGTTCATGTGCCCTCAGTAAGAAGAAAAGAGCTTTTCCCTCTAATCATAAAGTGTTTCAGCTAGTGACAGTTCAATGGTCTTTATTTTGTGCAAATGTTGTTTCAGATGTCTAATTCTGGTTTTCATTTCATAGAAATTCTCTTGAGCTAAACATATTTGTTGCCTGTGTGCTGCCTTAAGACTAACATGCTCTGCTGAACCACCAGAAACTGAAAAGGATATAAAGCAAAATGGAAGAACAGAGCCCTTTTTGCCCCTAACACACTGGCTACTGTACTGGGCAAAAGAGAAGTGCAGCCCACCACTGGAAAGGGCTTGCTTGTGCCAGTCATGTAGATTCCATCAACCCAAAATTCCCATGAGTTTTCTGAGGCTTTCTTTTTATCAGATATTTCTCAAATGTGCCTTGTTCTTCTTTGTGTGAAAATGAGGCATTTTTGCTTTTCTTTTAGTTCCCAGTCTGTGTCCCCAACCATGTGGCAGTGTCAGACTTGGATTCTTTGTATGCACAGTATTGAATTGTTTAACTGATCATCTCTTGTAGCTTCTGTGAGGGCTGCTGATGTGCAGATGCAGATGTGTTGGTTGTATTGTTATGGATTTGGATGTGTTAAGGTAACCAATCAGTTGGGTCATTCAGAAAATGGTCATTCCTCACTGTTTGCACCGGTGAAGTGTCCTGAAGGCTTTCCCTGACAGATAACCTTTGTTGTTGATTGCAGGGGCTCCAGGACCGAAAGGGAGTCAAGGAGTTCCTGGGTTACCTGGACCTCCTGGACAGCCAGGCCCTCGTGGATCCATGGGACCTATGGGCCCATCTCCAGACATATCACATATTAAGCAGGGCAGACGGGGCCCAGTGGTCAGTATTCTCATCTCCTGTCACACCCTGCACAATTGGGCTTAGCTTCACAACTTCTCATATCCTTGTGAACACTTTCTTTTCTCTTGCAGGGCCCACCTGGAGCCCCAGGGAGAGATGGCAGCAAGGTGAGGAGAGGTAGTAATTTCTGTGAGATGGACACCTGTGCATGTGAAGAGAAGGCTTGCTAAAGAGTCTCTCTGCACACCTGTAGACAAACCCTTTCACCATTTCACCTTTGCTAAGAAGAAAATGTCCTATTGTCCCACCCTTCTGCTATTTTGTGTCTGACATTGCTAAAGTCTTGCAAATAGTCCTGCCAGGCTGTCAAGCAGCCTTCTTTCCTTTCCCTGCAGATCTTTAGGCTTTTCCCTGAAGAAGCGTTGACGCTTTAGCCCTTTTCATTAGATGGATCTTTTGTGAATTTCTGTTCACTGCTTTGCTTATTACTGTGCAGGACTAACATCAGAAGTGCCCCTCCCTGCTCCGACTAGAATCAGTGGCAATTTCCTTTCATTCCTCCTTCACTTCATTTTCGTTTTCTAAACAAGCATCAGCTGATGATTCCTGATCTGGGGACAGTAAATAAGGGAGAGGCAGAGGCAAACAGTGTGTGGGGGGGGTTTGTTTCCTTTAGTCACAGCAAACTAACCGTGGTGGTATTGATTACAGGGGGAGCGAGGTGCACCAGGACCAAAGGGGATACCTGTAAGTATTTCTCGCAGGAGGAATTTACACAGCACAGTGATGCCGACTATTAACAACAGGTCAGCTAAGAGTTTTTAAAAAAAGTAACTTGTGTTTCAAGAGCAAAGATACTTTACATACGCATAAAATTTTATTGGAAACAAAGTAATTACCTCTTTTCATCCAAGTTTTTTTGCCTCCACACCTTCTTCCCTCTTTGGGTATGAGACTGGAGGCAGTAGGTACCCCTCTGCTCTACAACGGTGCTGGAACATCCTCAGAAGGCATGAGATTCCATGCAGAGTGACAGCACAGTTCAACCTCAGCTCCTATTTGGAGTTTGATCCCAGGAACCGTTTAAAATCCTGCCCCTCATCTCTCTGGAATTTGGGAAGGTATAGGCTTTGAGTCACTCAGCAGAAGAAGAATGAGTATTGACAATCTGTTTTCAGGTGAAATTGTTAAAAACATCTGGGGTCCCCAGCACAGGAAGGACATTGACCTGTTGGAGTGAGTCCGGAGGAGGCCACACAGTTGATTAGAGGGATGGAGCACCTCTCCTGTGAGGAAAGGCTGAGCAAAACTGGGATTTTTCAGCCTGGAAAAAATAACTCTTTGGGCTGACCTAATTGCAGCCTTCCAGTACCTCAAGGTGCCTAAAGAAAAAAAATGGAGAGGGACTTCTTACAAGAGCTTGTAGTGACAGGACAAGGAGGAATGGCTTCAAGTGAAAGAGAGTAGGTTTATGTTGGATATTGGAAAATAATTCTTTATTGTGAGATGGGGAGGCACTGGCACAGGTTGCCCAGAGAATCTGTGAATGCCTTATCCCTGAAAGTGTTCAATACCAGGTTGGATGGGGCTTTGAGCAACCTGGTCTCTGCCCATGGCAGAGTTCCTCCCATGGCAGAGAGGTTGGAACTAGATGTTTGTTCTACAATTTTATGAATTTGCTTCTTATGGTATTTTCTTATAGGTGGAGTGGATTTTTAAGAGTGGTGCCCATCAGTGTGTCCTCAGTATTAAACTATTTAGTTTTATGTGTGAAGTCAGCTAAAATTAGATACTCTCTGCATTGTAATTATCAATATATTCAGTAAGTGATGGACAGCAGCAAGATTACCATATTGAAAAGATAGTTTACAAAGAACAGAAGTCTTTAAAAAAATGTATTGTTTAGTCATTCCAAGAATGTAAATCCTGTCAATTTAATAAGAAATAAGACAGGGAAACAAGGTTTAAGTCATCTATTCCCATGAGGTGTCAGGCTACTCTTAAGAAACAGATACAGCAAAGGAATTGTTAAGTGACAAAAAGGCTGAGCATCTTGTAAATGTAGGCTCTGTCTGCAAAAATATTTGATTCTTTTCAAAATTGTTTCCCGAGCAAGTTGGTTAAAAAACAGACCACTAACTTTTGGCATTTGATACGAAGAAGTATTTTACTGAACTACCCCTGCAAGAGTAATTCTCTCAAGCAGTTTGAAAATTGTAAGAGCAAGGTGGTTTGTTGTTAATGACCATGCGTTGTGACTGCAGGGCCCACCAGGTTCATTTGATTTCCTATTGCTGATGATGGCAGACATCAGAAATGACATCGCTGAGCTGCAAGAGAGAGTGTTTGGACACAGGACTCATTCATCAACAGAGGAATTTCCATTACCTCAGGAATTTACAAACTATCACGACACAGTAGATTTTGGATCTGGAGAAGACTACAAACCACGGGCAGCACCCAGAAACTCCAGGATACAGAAGGCAGACCATCCTTAGCGATGCCCACTGAAAAATAAAGCCCCTTTAGAATTCTTCAATATAAAAGATGCACTGACAATGTAATGTTATATATATATATATTTATATATATATATATATATAATTTCCCACTTTTCTTTCTGCTTTTTCTGAACCATGCTGCCTGTACTGTAGCTTTCCTGGTTCATGGTAGCCTCCTTGCAGTAATTCCATACTGTCAAGCCTGCACTGTGCATTGTACCTATACTATCAAGAAAACCTTCTTAGTATATAATATGACTAAGGCATGCTCTAGCTAATAATGCAGACCACAGCATTCCATCTGCCTACCTTGCATTCTTATTTCCAAATGACCCAGTACTCAAATCTTGCCAGGGACAGAGGGGTAGCTGAACATCATCCCTGAATGATGTCAGTAATGAAAAACTTCGTCCACAGTTACTTTATAAATGCAAATATATTACACCACTGAAGTCAAGTTTCCAGCTACTGTCCCCAGGCTTAGGAAAGTGTGAGAAGTGGATCCCTGTTTCACAGCAGAGGCCATCTGTAAGTGAGATATTGTCCTCTATTATGCCCCATCGTGGCAGAAAAAGGCAAAAAAATATGATGAAGCAGTGATACAAGGGTGCTGCTGCTTGATCTGGAAATTATTAGGCTTTGAGTTGCTAGAGTATCGTTCAAATACAGTCAAAAGATGTTCATCCTAAACTAACACTACTTTTTCCTTACCATTGTCCTGTTGCTCAGTGTGAAGGCCAGTTTCCTTTCTCAACAGATTCATGCTGAATACACTACACAAAAATGAGCAAGATAAAAGGGGATGTTTAAAACAGGAAAACCAATCATAAGTGAATCAGGCAGGCTTACTGGCAAGCACAAACTCAAGCCCAGCCTTGCAGAAAGAGTCAGATTCTGACCTCCTGCAGGTTCACATCTTCCTTGGTGAAATTCTGAAGTGTGAGTGATATTGACATCAGAGAGAGGCCTCATGTTTGCAAAGAGCTTCCATCTGTTTTGTTCCTCTGCTGCATGAGATCAACCTAAACGGCTTTCACTGAATGGGAACACAGAATGGCAGCGTACTTGGCTGGGTATATGCAGGAGTATGAGTAGGTGCAGGAGTCCACATGACAAAACATCTCAACTTGGTACGAGGATGGCTAAGTGAGGTACTGCACATGGGATCCTGTATTTGTGAATGGGGATAAAAGGGAGCGCCCTTTATTTACACTGGAAAATTGGATGCACAAGTTAGACCATACCTCATGGATGATGTATGTAACCATTTTTTTTGGATTACCACAGCTGCTGAGGACTTTGCCATGCTTGGAATGCAAAGGAGTATATTAAGCACAAAATTTCAGTGTTGTATCTGTGTAGCTGCTACTTCTACAGTATGTTTAGTGCTCAGTGGTGTCCGTGTTATAAATGCAAAGAAAATCTTGTTATTTTGCCATGTTTTTCAGGGCTTGCATGATCTAATAGAATAAATACAGATAAAAGTATAAGCAGGGCCTTTTCAGATAGCACATAAAGGTTTGGATTCCCTTCCATGTTCTCTGGGCCAAAAGATAGTTGGCATAATCCTGACACCACCAGTACAGGTCATGCTGTGTAAAGAGTTGGCTCTCTAGACCTTTTATGTCTTTTCTGTATCGTCTTAAGAGAATGTATTCATTCCTGTAGCTGTTTCTCAACTTCTCACTATCACTAAGCCATAAGCAAGGGCATTAACTTTTAAGAACATAAATATTCTGTATTCCTCTTCACGTTATGTCTGTATCAGTATTTACAAACCAATGTATGAGTCACAGGGATAGCTGAAAAAAAAGATAGTGGTCTTACCCTGTGGTCCTTGGGCTTCTCCTCTGTCTGGGAGGAATTCTGCCAGCAGCTGCAGATCCAAGTAGACTTGTGAACCACATCATAAGGGAGACTTGAGGAAGGAATTTGTTGCCAAAAGAGGGATGGTCTTATATGCAGCAGAATGAAAGAAACCTCACAGACAGTATAAACTGAGGCTTTTATGTCATATTTTCTTGATTTCAAGCAGGCAACGGAGTATAAATTACATCATTTATGAATATGCAATTTTAATTAAATCTGTTCAGTGTCAAATGTTGTATTTTTAAATCTTGCAAATTGTGTAACTCTTGCATATGTTTACCACTACACACCATCACCTGCTGGGTCAGGTTGGTTCCTGCTAGAGAATTAGTAGATGCAGATTTTTGACCATCACTTACAAAATGACATAACTTTCATTAGATGAGTCACTTCCTACATATGAGCTAGATTCTGTTGCCCTCTGCCCACAAGGTGATGCATTCTAAAAAAGGCACTTATTTTAGCTCTGAGATCTGCTTTTCCAAATATAGAAACATACCAAATGAGAAGTTCCCACAATTTAACTGTCAAATTCAGTGGGAGGTGACAATTGCCCTGCTGTGCATAAGTGTCCAGAGAAGGAAATCTCTGAGACTGGACCGGAAAAGTAGATAAAACACATACTTCGCTGTAAGTACAGAAAGTTGTTCTACAGATTCATGACTATAAATTTAGCACATGTTTACATGCCTTTCTGAATGGAAACCTCAGTGCCTTCCCTTTCTGGAGTCAGCATCATTGGCTTTCACAGCCTAGAGCTGGGTTTCCAACAGATGAGTTTACTGCATAAAAAAAGTGACAGAAAGTGCTCCTTGGGTTTGTCCTTGTCTTTCACCCTCCTCAGTCCAGACTTCCTGCCCCAAATCTGTTCTAGTCCCAGCAACAAGGGGGACACTATGGCAAAGACGAGTTCACCCAACATGGCACATGAATTCCTGCAGCAGGGAGAGCCCCTCTGAGCACAACTGGCAGGGAAGGGTCAGCCTCCAGTCTGCATCCAGCTATGATCTTTGCATAGACCTTTCTCAATTCTGATTAACGGTATGATAACTTTCATAACACATTGTATCAGCAACATTTCATTAAGATTTCTGGATAAACATATAAAGGCGTTCAGAGTAAGTGCCATTTTCTTCAGCATACCCAACGTTTAATAAAGCCAGCACAGAGGAATCATTTCCAGTCTTAAGTTTCATTACGGGGTAGCCAGAGAAGTCATTACCTTTCAAATTATTTATTACTCTGTGGCTCCAAAAATAATACTTTCCCGAGAATCCGAAACAAGAAAGTAGAAACTTCTACACTCATGTCTAGTCTCTTTACTAGGCTCATGCACATGACAACTTTGTTTCATATAAATACTATGTATAATTTTATTAGAAATATTATTTTGATGTTAAGACATCAAGTTATAAGCAGAAGGATAATAAAGAATTTGTTATTTTATTAATATTAGAAATATATTTAATGGAAACATTTGCAAGAGTGTGTAGTGGTGGGAAAACGCTGATTGTTAATGGGAGTAACAAAATCATGAATCTTGAAAAATGTTTTCTTTCAACGCTGTGCCAAGTACATACACGTTCAGTCTTTCTTGCAAAGCTGTCATTCTGGCATGGAAGAATTTTTAAATAGTCATGCTAAATCAGGAAAAGAAGAGGAAAATTGATTGTAAATGGAATTAGGGTAATGCCTGGAGTTATTATTGGCATCACAGTTTACACAGCATTGTTTCTAGAAGTGTTTCAGAGTTAATATGCCAAGTCCCAGAGAAGCAACAAAAGATGGGGGTGGGGTCCAAGTCTCTTAATTTCACATTAAAATCCATACATGTGTTCCTATTTACACATTCCAATAACTATACTGTTCACTTTATTTATATATGAAATACTAAAATGTGTATAAGATGACTGTGATTTTATGATGTATTCGTAATAACAAAGATATTTTTCTTACACTGTTGGTAGCTGCTTTTGTTACACGTCACTTTCCCCTGAAATACAGCAATTTTGGCTGGAAGAGACAAATGGCAGTAAACTTCCTTATGCTGCCTTCTGGCATTTTTCTTGGAACTGAACTACACATACTGCCATAGTCCTCTGACTGTGGGGGATGAGCTCTTGCAGACTAGTGTGGGTTTCAGTCTCTGTGGGAATAAAACACACAGCCAGCTCCACTATATGGAGGGTGGCTCCTGCGCCGTGTGAGGCTGGATCCAGCAGCCTTACCCCACGCTGTCAGTGTGCACAGTTTCTGCACAGCCTGGGCATGTGCTACGGGGGTCTGAAGCCCTCTGGCATCCTGCCACTATTACTGGGGGAAAGAGGGGAATAAGACACGGGCTCTGTCAGGCCTCCCTTGCCCCTTGCACGTGTCCCATCCGCTCCCTGCAGCCCCAGGAGCATCCTGCGGGCTGTGCCCCATCACAGCTGTGGTGAGCGGCAGCGGGGAGCCCCGCTGTATTCCTTCCTCCCCGCAGAGCCCACGCGGCCCGCCGATGCCACGGGGACACCAGCAGGCCTGGAGGCCCGGGCTGGATGTCATTCCCGGTGGGATCCGGCTCCACTGCTGAGACCCAGGACTGTCAGGACACGAGTAATGCAAAGTAAAAAGAAAAGCATCTATAAATCATACTGAAACATAAATAAAAGAAGAAATAATAATAATAAAAAAAAGGCTGGAACAGTCATAGTAACAAAGTAGGTAGTGGAAGCAAAATGTTTACACAAAAATCTATGGTTAGCAGATCTAAGAATGAAAGTAGACAAAGAAGTTCCCAGTTGTACTGGGAATCCTGATAATTTTACTCTTCCATGACTGGATGATGATAACAGAACAGAACTGACAAGAGTTTACAAAAAGCAGTCATTTAGTGTCTGCTTTTGGGGAAAGCCAGATGGTGGAGTCATATGACATTAAATGATGCCGTCCTTTTGATGTTAACCAGTTACACGAAAGTTTAATCAAGCTAGACATTTTAAAACCTGAGTGTCTAATTTAACTTGCATCCGACAGTTTTAAAAGACGTAGCAAAAGACCGCCGGGACCGGCAGCGGAACCGGGAGGCGGTGCGGCCCCTTCGCACCAGCAGCACCTCCGGCCTTCCCCGCCGGGTCTGTCCCGGCTCCCCTGTCCCGGCCGGACCTCCCGGTACGCGGCTGCAGGCCGGGCTGCGTCAGGAACAGCATTGCCAGCGGGTTGCGGGAGCTGATCCTGCCCCTCTCAGCACTGCTGAGGACGTATCTGGAGCGCTGTGTTCCGGGCGCCTCGGGACAAGAGAGATGTGGAGGTCTTAGAGCAGGTCCAGCTGAGGGGTACAAAGAGGATGAAGGGACTAGGGTGTATCTCTTCACAGGGAAAGGCTGAGGGAATTGGGCGTCTTCAGCCAGGGGAAGGGACGACTGAGACGGAACCTCATCAATGTGTCTCTAAAGGGAGACTGTTAAGAGGACAAAGCCAGGCTCTGCTCGGTGCTACCGATCAGCGGGGCAGAAACTCATGCACAGGAAGTTCCACCTCAAAATGAGGAAGAACTTCTTTAGTGTGTGGGTGACCGAGCACTGGAACAGATTTCCCAAACAGGTTGTGGAGCTTCCCTTACTGGAGATATTCAGGCACCGCCTGGACGCGACCGTGTGCCGTGCGCTCTGGGATGCTCCTGCCTGAGCAGGGAGGTTGGCCCAGGTGACCCCAGCGCGGTTCCTCCCGAGCGGACCCGCTCCGGGCCCTGTGTCTCCGTGACCACATCTCCCGGCAGCGCCCGGGCGGCGCGCGGCAGGCCGGGAGGCGGCGGCGGCCGGGCAGGGAAGGGAAGGGAAGGGCGGCGGGATGCGGCTGTCGGTGGCGGCCGCCATCTCGCACGGCCGCGTGTACCGGCGGCTCGGGTTCGGCCCGCGGGGGCGCCTGGACCTGCTGCGGAACCTGGTGACGGCGCTGGTGCGCCATGAGCGCATCGAGACGCCCTGGGCGCGGGCAGACGAGATGCGCGGCTACGCCGAGCGGGTGAGCCGCGGGGCCGGGCCGGGCCGGGCAGGGGTTTAGCGCGGGGCTGGCGGGCGGCCGAGGGGCCCTGACCCGCCGCCTCCTTCCTCCCCGCAGCTCATCGACTACGCCAAGCGTGGGGACACGGACGAGCGCGCCATGCGCATGGCGAATTTCTGGCTGACGGTGAGTACTCCCCCTCCGCCCCTGCGTTCCCACCCCCGGATCCCTCTTGTTCACCGCGCCGCCGTGCCGCAGCTGAGCGTGCCGCCCCGCAGGAGAAGGACCTCATCCACAAGCTGTTCAAGGTGCTGGCGCCGCGGTTCCAGCCGCACCCCGGGAGCTACACGCGCATGCTGCAGATCCCCAACCGGGACGCGCTGGACCGCGCTAAGATGGCGGTGATCGAGCTGAAGGGGAACCCGCTGCCGCCGCTCGTCCGCCCGCGCCGCGACTCCGAGAAGACGCTGCTCAACCAGCTGCTCAAGGGCTACCGGGAGGACCTGCACAGGGCGGCGGCCCCCCCGGGCACCTCTGTCTAAGGGTACCCCCCTGCCCCGAGGGGCTGTCCGGGAATGGAAGGTGTGTCGGGAGGGCTGGAGGTTGGTCGCTAACCCGAGGGTGCCCTGGCGAGCACACACAGTTTACTTGCTTCTTCCCGCGGTTTGAATAGAGACTCGGGAAGAGGAGGAAATCAAGCTAAGAGCCCTGGTGGGTGATGTTCTCTGTGTAAATAAACTTTGTTCAGAAAGTTCAGTTTGCTTCTGTTTGAGTTCTGTTTACAGAGTCAGTTAGGTTGGAAGAGACCTCTGAGATCATTGAGTCCAACCTGTGACTGAATACCACCACGCCACCCAGACCATGGCACTAAGTGCCATGTACAGCCTTTCCCTTACACACCTCCAGGGACAGTGACCCCACCACCTCCCTGGGCAGCCCGTTCCGATGTCTAATCACCCTTTCTGTGAAGAAATTCTTCCTAATGTCTCAGCTAAACCTCCCCTGGCACAGGTTAATTCTTGTGCTTGAGCGTTGGTAACTTACTCCAGCAAAACCTGGGTTTGTTACAGGTTCTGGTCCCACAGCCCTGCTCTGGGGCAGCGTCTCCACTGTGATAGAGCTACATTGTTTCCTAGATGCCAGTGTGCAGCATTTCAGGGCAGGAAGTTCAGTGAAAAATGAGATACTTTTGCTGTTTCAAAAAGTGCTGGACTGTAGGATTGTAACACTGAGATAAATCTTATAAAGAGACAGTATCAAAGGAGTTGTTGCCATCTCTAGCTAGAACTTCATAGACATCCCAGCTTCAGGTGCAGGATTGCAGCAAGTCACTATATTAACCAGTTGGAACAAAAAGGGAGAATAGCAGAACTTTTTCAGAGTGATTTAACTTCTAAAATCTTCAGTTGTTAGCTTTGTCTTTTGATTTCAAGCGCAGCTAGTACTTGAAAGTCCTAAGTGTGCCTTTGAAGTGAAAAAAACCCCACCAAAACCAACCCAGATACGGTATCACATAGAACACTAGGCTGGAAGGGACCTCAAGGATATCTGGTCCAACCTTTCTTGGTAAAATACATTGGAATTGGTGTGACTTCCAAAACCCTGTTGCATTCCTTCTTCCCTCCCAGGTTTTACAAACTTAAGACATTTAAATGAGTGATGCCATGGAGCAAGTTAATTGTATGGAAAGACAAAGAGTTAAGAGTTATGTATTCTCTGTTTTAGTGAACCCAGTTTGAAATTAAAGATGTGTGCTGCTTAAGGAAGATAAAGTCAAAATGCTAAAAGGTCAGTGTTCAGACAGACATTAATCTTTGTCTCTGGTAACCTCGAAATTGCCCTCTTTGTAGAGAGATGAACCAAACTGCTGTTGCTGCAGAGCTTCCACATAGTTAAAAGTCCATGCTGAGGCTTTAATAAAATACTCACGAATAATGCGTTGTCTGTATTTATTCAAGTTGGTCTTTCACCCTAGTATATTACCAGTGATTGATGACCCAGGATGCTGACTGTAGCCCCTGGAGATTTTCTGTGTGCATCAGGAGCAGAGGTGCTGCCCAGGTTTTTCCCTGCAGGATTTCAAAGCAGTGAGACACTGGACACCATGCAGGCAAAGTCAGCAGCATAGTCTCTTACTATTCAGGTTATAAATGTGAATGCTGCTTGATAGACGACTGTGGCCTGTACCACTGGCAGAAAATACAGTGTAATGTCCATACTACTGCTACCCAAAACACACATTTTGGTCACAGAACCCAGGAGCATGAGCAGGTGGACACATATATAGACAAATGAACATGAAAACACTGATTTAGCAAGATGGTTGAATAAAAACGTTTAATGAGTGAAAGCAAATCAGGCTCTGGTCTGCTTGTCCTTAATCAGTTTACAAAAGTGCAGAAAAGCTAGAAGCTTCTAAGCTAAATTGGGGAAAATTCTTGGTACTTATTTTTTACACACAAATGCTTAGTGTGCATAGTTGTTTTTTGCAGTGTCCATATGAACATCAGGACAGCTGACAAAGCATTTGTCATCTCGCAAGCACAGTGTGTAGTCCCTCTAAATGCAGTTCTATTATATGCCCCTGAGCATTTTCTAAGGTTGTGTAGGCTTCTGCCATGACAGTGGTTGTCCTGCCAGTCTGTCTTGTACTTGGGTGCATCAGGCTTTCAGCTGCCTGCAGAGGAAAACAAAGGGGAAGGTCACTTTATAGGTGAAATCTGTTCATACAATTCCCTTGTGTTCTGGCTGCAAGAGTCAGGCCTTCTCTATCACCCTTATAACCATACACAGACTCATATGATCATTTTTATGTCCTGTCCCCCTCCTATCAGCCTTTTCCACCTCTGGAAAAGAGATGCCTACCTGACTGCAGCTGTGAGACTCTGATACCAGTCATTGATATCTTGTTGGTCGCTGGACATCAACAGCAGTGCCTTGTGTGGAAAGGAAAGCTGAAAGGCAAACAGAATCTGTGGAATTCCTTGCCTAGGCAGCAATTCTGATTAAAGGAGAGTCATCACTACTGAGTTCAACTCAGCTCTGCATGCTGATTTTCACCATTTTCCTTCCCAGACTGAAAAATTTAGCTTTAGTACTGGGAGGAGCCAGAGGCTGGAGAGTACAGAGCAAGTGCCAGACTTGTCCGCTCTTTCCAGCCACAGCTGACAGCTCACTCTGACTTAATAAGCTGTTTGGAGATTAGCAATCGCAGTTCTTAGCAGCTCTTCATCCAGTTTTCTCTTTTATTCCAAGCTGCCCCTCAGGGTCCTTCCACTACCACCATCTACAGGTCACAGACTGGCCAAAGTGTTCTTTGTCACAGCTCACAGGGAATGAGGTAACACAGCCCCAGGAGCTGCAACCTTGGAAAAACTGACTTTGAAACTTCTGCAGAGGACACTGGTCCCTGCCAAGGACCCTGCAGCCCTCAGGGAGTTTGATGCACAACAGTATCTGTTGTGATAATACTCACATCTTCCTCATTCACTCTTTTTCTGTACGTTCAGCCCACAGTCAATGTATTCATTGTCACATATCTGGGGGGCTGTCCCCCCAAACCTGTGGCTCTGATGAGGGCATGTCAAAGTCTTATTGGACCCTCCTCACCTGAGCTAAGTGAAGCAACCAGCAGCAACCTGTACCCCAGAGTGTGCAGGAGGGCCTACCCCATGAAAGGATAAGGACCTACACCACTCAAAAAGAGAAGGGTTGCCCTGACTAAGACTAGTTTATTGCATTTTGTCACTAGTCTTGTCGTCTCAGGCCTGCAGCTCCTGAGGCAGTTGGAAACCTGCTTCCAAGTCTGACTCCACTGGCGCTTCTGGCAGGCAGAAGTAGGGAGACTTACACTGAGGAGCCCTCCCTGGCTCCGTGTGTGGCCAAACACTTTATCCACGGTGCACTGGTGGAGAGGGTAAACAGCCTGGCACGCCAGTTTGTACGAGTTCAGCGGGTGCAGGGGGTGGCAGGGCTTTGCTGCAATGAGGATATCAGAGAACAGGAAGAACATCCTGCGCTTCAGTTCGTCTCCCTTCGAAGGCACCACCAAAAGCCAGCCTTCCCGGATATACCAGCGCCCTGGGCATGCAAGGGAAACAGAGACAGTTGTTAGAACACTGCGGGGGGTTGGCGGAAAGAAGGATGTAATGAGACAAACAGGAATACAGTGTGAGCCACCCTTGCAGGTTACCGGGTTCTACATCAATATCAGCCACTAGAAGGCACTGAAGTATCAACTGAGTCCAGCCCACCAGCACGGAAAACACCCATACAAAACAGTAACCAGCCCAAAACGCTTAGGAGCAGGCCGAAGTTGTTGTAAATCTACCATGTTAATTAAGAGGATATTTTGATATGCATGTTTGTTTAAAAAGATTGTTTAAAAAGAACAAAAACATTGTTTTCATATAGTATGCGTAGCTTTAAATTAAAATAAGCCTTCAGAAAACACGTCATGAATGGTCTTTGTGTTGCCCATTTGTTTATCATTAGTGGTAAAACAGAAGTTAGCCTAAGCTATGAAAATGTAATATTTTGTTGTTTGCTTGTGTGTGTCAATTAAATAAATTAAAAAAAAAAAAAAAGCCAAAAAACCCAAACCCTCCATGTTTTACAGGTCACCTAGTTATGTACAGACCTCCAGTAGTTAAGAGATTGCAGGATGCAGACTACTGTTCTAAAGAGGAGACAGCAAACGGGATATAAAACAAGGAAGGTCTGAATAGGCAACCTTATTAGCCTCTCTTGCAGAACAGAGCCCAGTGTCATCCACCCATGAAATGAATTGCAATAAAAGTAAAGGAAGAGAAAGCAGCACAAAAATAATCAAACAATTCAATAAACCCAGCTGTAAGCAGCAATTAAAAAAATGGCATCCACACAAAATGTAACAAATGAAGCAGGACGTCTGTCTAGGATTATTGTGCAAGATAGCCATCAACTCTTGGGAATTATGAAGACACCTGCCAGTAGCATTATTTGTAAAAGTATAAAGCCGTAATTAGGTATTGCCACCTGGCCTTGGCTAGAAAACACCTGCCAGGGAATTTCAGCCACTATTTTTCATGCCTTAGCTTCTGCATGAGCTCTTAAGTACCTTTTAGGAAAAAAATCACAGTTTTGTTTTAATTATGGATTGTGTCTTACTTAATATTCTACAGTCACAAAACAAAGAGGCAGGTGAATTCCTGCTTAGCTTATGTCCAGGAACGTCTCCTCTTGTCTGAATTAGAAAGTGAGGAAGAGAAGGAATCAAGTGCAGGAATCAATCAAAGTTTAAGAAATAAATGAAAGGAAGGGGTCAGCAGCATGGGACTGAACTGGGAACAGTTCCTCTCAGGCTAAGCTGTGATCAGACTCTCAGGCATACAATCTGTCCTCTACTGTACTGGAAATCTTGGATTATGGATCCATATTCAGGATTACCAGGGGCACAAGATTCAGGAAATGGTTGTGAAAGGAGGGCAAGAAAATATCCCTGTGGAAGCTCAGAATGACAGAACAGAGTGCTAAGTTAAGGAGGCAGTTCTGGTTAATATGGTAGTTGCCCTAAATATGGAAGGCAGCAAGAAAAGCAGAGTCTCTTCACTAGGAGCAGTACATCTCAGAGACAGTGCCAAATGTGAGACAGCCAACTTCAAAGCTCCCACTTTCTCTGAATCTACAGCATTATGTTTTTTCTTCCCTCCTGATGGCAGGACACAATCTTAACAGTTCTGAAAAAAATAGCTTGTTTCTGGAAAGCTGACCCAAAACTGGCAAGTTCTAGTTGCCTCCTACTTTTCTGCTTCACACATCCAAGAGTACCTGTGTAACTCCAGGAGGTGGAAAACATGACCGTAAAAATTCTGTGTTCTAGATAATGCAGAGGCCTCTACAGACCCTCAACACTTGTCTTGCTACATGTCTCAGAATATTCAAAGACCAAAAAAACCACAGATGAAACACTTTCACAATGGCCATCTCTGGTCTAGCTGTACTGTTTTGGGTGGGGTTTTTTTGGTTCTGTTTTGGGTTTTTTTGTGGTTTGTTCTTTTAGGGGGGGGGAATTTTTTTTTGGTTTTGTTTTGTGTTTTTTGTTTGTGGTTTGTTTTTTTTTTCTGTTAAGGGGTTATCTTATTAGTTCTGTCATTCAGGATAACTGATTTACCTTTTTACTTATGGACTAGCCCAATGTGCTGAGGCCCCCCACCAAATGCTCCTGCTCAGTGTAAGTAGAGCACAGTTATGTGAGCTCCCTTTCAGCTGGCACCATCAAAAGAATTGTAAGAACAGGGAAGAGAATTTTAAACTTATCTGCCCACTGATTAAGCACCTTTGAGAGTAACATCTGATAAATAACCTTTGTCTGCCTTGCTGATTTGGCTGGTATAGAGTTAATTTTTTCCTTAGTAACGGGTATGGGGCTGATTTTGATTTGCACTGAAAACAGCATTAACAACACAGGAATCTTTATTGCTGTGTAAGCACTTCTCAGCATCAAGATCTTTCCTGCTCCTCACCCCACCAATGGGGAAGCTGAGGGTGCATGTGAAGCTGGGACAGCTGATCCTAACTCCCCAAAGGATATTCCGTATCATATGGCACCTTGGTCAGCATATAAAGCTAATGGAAGAAGAAGGAAGGGGGGTTGTTTGGAGTGACCCATTTGTCTTCCCAAGTAACCACTATGTGCGTCAGGAGCCCAGCTTTCCCAGGAATCCATCTGCCCATGGCAAGTGGTGGATGAATTGCTTGTTTTGTTTTGCTTGCATGAACAGTTTTTGCTTTACCTATTAAACTGTCTTTATCTCAGCCCATGAGCTTTGTCAGTTTTACCCTTCTGAATCTCTCCCCCATCCCACTGTGGAATGTGTTTTTCATCGAAAGATCCATATGCATGAATTACAAACACATTCACTAGTAGCTGGAGCTGTGCCTTAGAGACCTTCACACACAGTAACTTTAACACCCCTCTCCAGCTACAGCACTGTGACCATTTCGTAGTTGCCCTGATGGGGCACATTTATCAGAATATTCCATACACAGCTTGGAGTGTGGTCTGGGCATAGAGTGTGCCCAGAAACACAAAAGGTCATAGAGACCTGTTACACTATTAGATGTTCTTACATGCCAGTAACTGTTATTTTGTATATCTCAGCTATCAACACAAATACGCTGATTTCTGGCACAGAAAAAAGAATAAATAAAAGAAAATTTTTCGTATGAAGGGTGTGAGCAGAATTCCATGAATCTTATGGCTTAAGATAAACAACAACACAGTCCTTGAGCCCTTGACACTCAGAAGTCTATGGTTCCTGCAATGGAGTAGGGACAATGCCGCTACTTACACTCTTCCAAAATTATTTAGTGTCTGTCTTTCAGTCCCACCCAAGACTTCAAATCCTGGCTTCCTTGGGTTGATAACTTTTTAACTACATGTCATCAGCTCCTCCTACCTGAATGTCAGGCAATTAAGCTGTTGCTTACCCTTACTCAAAAATGCTTAACTTTTTTTAAAAAATGCTTGAATTAGTAGTCATATTCCTTTACCACATCTCTATGGAATTTGGGCAGAAGGGGAAAACCGGTTAATATGAGTTGAGTCAGAGGTGAAGGAGAGCATATCTTCACATATCTCAGCTTGGCAGAAGAAAAAAAGAGCTGTCAGTAAGACCCACCTGGAGTCAAAACCTGGGTCTTCCGTCCTTTGAGCAGTTTCTGAACCCGAAGGAGCTGCAATGAGTTCTCTCTTTTTTCAGTTATGCCTTGGACCCACTGAGATATCTCAGAAACAGATTTCACAGCCTCTGAAATTACAGCAGCATATTCTGAGGTTATCACAAAGGAGTATATATTTCACTTTGCTATCTTATTAGAAAAGGTAATATGAAATTAAGAAGCAAAGTTTTAAACCAAATATCAACAACAGTTTTATTCAGGAATTTCAGCAGAAGACTGGAGTAGGTTACCTCCAGACACCTCTCTCCAATCAACAATTCTGAAGTTCTAGAAAACATTTACCAATGAAACATTAAACAGAGGAATAACTTGGAAGCAGAAAAGGAAAAAGCCCTACAAGTGGTGTTAATTGCTTGTAAATATCACAGAATCACTTAGGTCCTCTCACATCATCAAGTCCCCCCTTTGACTGAACACCATCTTATCAACTAGAGCATGGCACTAAGTGCCACATCCAGTCAGTTCTTGAACACTTACAGGGATGGTGACTTTCCTGGGCAGCCCATTCCAATGTTTAACAACCTTTTTCCTGTAGAAATTCCTCCTGATGTCCAGCCTGAACCTCCCTTGGCACAGCTTGAGGCCATTTCCTCTTGTCCAGATACTTGATCCTGGGAGAGGAGGCCACCCCCCACCTGGCTACAACCTCCTTTCAGGTGGTGGTAGAGGGTGATAGAGTCGTCCCCCCCCGAGCCTCCTCTTCTCCAGGTTAAATACCCCCAGCTCCCTCAGCTGCTCCTCATATGACTTGTGCTCCAGACTCTTCCCCAAACTTGCTTTTTTCTTGGCATAATCCAGCACCTCAATGTGACTCCTGCACTAGGGAACTTAAAACTGGGCCCAGGAATCGAAGTGCAGCCTTACCAGGGCTGAGTACAGAGGGACAACCACTGCCCTGGTCCTGCTGGCCATACTATCGCTGACAAAAGCCAGGATGCCATTGGTCTTCTTGCCCACCTGGGTACACGCTGGCTCATGTTCAGCCACTGTCAACCAGCACTACCAAGCCCTTTTCCACTGGGCAGTTTTCCAGCCACTCTGCCCTCAGCCTGTAGGTCTGCATGAGATTGTTGTGACCCAAGTGCGGGTCCTGGCACTTGGCCTTGTTGAATCTCACACAGTTGGCCTCGTCCTACTGATCCAGCCTGTACAGATCCCTCTGCAGAGCCTTCCTACCTTCCAGCAGATCAACACTCTGCCCAACTTGGTGTCACCTGTGAACTGACTGAGGGTGCACTTGATCCTCTCGTCCAGATCACAGATAAGATATTAAACAGGACTGGTCCCAGTACTGAGCCTTGGGGAACACCACTAGTGATTGGATATGGCATGAAGGACATGAATTACCCTAGAAAATTGAGGCGTGTGACCAAGACACTCATAGAATAGTTTGGGTTGGAAGGCACCTTAAAGATCATCTCATTCCAACCCATCTGCCACAGACAGGGACAGCTTTCACTAAACCAGGTTGTTCAGGGCTCCATCCAACCTGGCCTTGAACACTTCCTGGGATGGGACGTCAACAGATTCCCAGGGTAGCATGTGCCAGTCCCTCACCACCATCAGAAGAAAGAAGAATTTGAAAAAAATTAAAAAAAAAATAGAGCTTCCAGTTGTCCATTGTAACCCTTAGGCCACTTTCACAGACAGTTACTCTACATTTTTATTCCCAATGTGTTCTCAGGGATATCTAGATTAGAACAGAGGAGGGAAATAGTAACCCAGAACCCCAGAGAGAGGAAGATTCTTCTTCTGTGGAAGCAGGCAGGAGGCGGGAATCCAAATATTATTAGCATGGAGGCTATCAGTGACCAAAGTGTCAGTATCTACAGGTGGAATCATACTTGCAAGTTTGAGGTGCTCAGCACTGTCTGGGCTGGTGTTCTCCAGCAGGTCTCTGAAGAAATGCTTGTACCTAAGTTGGAGAGAGCAGGTTTAATTCACAACGAGATACAGGAATATCAGCACCTCCTGTAAGTGACAGCATGATGAGGAGCACTCCACCAGGAAATGAAGTACGCACCTCTAAGCCTAACCAAGCAGTTTTGGCCACACTTCAATCACATTCATTTTACCATCAATTTTATCCACTGAAGTAACCCAAGTTTTTTATACATCTGCAAGCCTTTGGCTTTTCCTGGGGATCTGGTGAAAACAACAACACAAATTACTTAACTTCACGAGACCCTCAGCATTCACATAAAAATGCCTCCAATACCAGACAATTTTCTCTTTGAACTATCTATTTTTTTTGTATCTGAATGGTGGCATTCATACTGTGCTTCCTGCCCACAAGAAAATAAAGGCATTTCTATAAGAACTAGGATCTGCCTTTTTCTTTTTCAGATCTCTGCCTTTTTCTTTTTCAGATCTCTGCAAATTCTTTCTCCCAGTCAAGTCAAACAATTTTCAATCTGAAATGACAGAAGGAATTTAACGGGTTCACAAACTGGCAGAACTTATATGACCTAGTGTATATGTTAACAGTGTTTTGAAGAAAATTGAACGTGATGAAGCTGTTTATTGAAAAAATTACACCTTCTGTTTAAAAGCTAACACTTTTCCTAACACCTGGACAGCAACAACTATACTGCTGTTTTACAAATTTAAAGGAAGTATCTAAAGCATGATAATGAAAAAAACACCAATCAGCTTAATGTTTGTGGTTGAAAAGCAGCTACTTGATCTATAGCTGTGTCATGGGTTTGCTGGGCAAACCCATGACAAGCTGCAGTAGCAGCTGAGTTCCCAGCAAGCTACCTGTGCTCTGTATTACCCAGACATCCTCTCCAAGAAAGGGCTGCCCATGAGCTCATGAAGCACTCTCCTCATGCAGTCAGTTTGCTTCTTCAGAGAGGAGATGATCATAGAATACCCTGAGTTGGAAGGGACCCAAAAGGACCATCAAGTTCAGCTCCTGGCGCTGCACAGGATAACCCTAAAAATCACACCACACGCACAAGTGCTGTCTGAATGTTTCTTGAAATCTGGAAGGTTTGGTGCCTCAAAAGCAAATGCAGCAATCTAGAGTGGATCTGTCCAGGCTCAGACAGCTGCAATAGGCATCGAATCTGAGGAAAGCTCTGATAACCATAGAGGGAAGAAAAGCTCTCCTGTGTACATTAATTTCACCCTTTCCAAAGGCAGTGATCTACAAGAGTCATAATGCCCCACGTCAGCAACCTGCACAAAAGCAGAGCAAGGCAATCTCTGGCAGAGGGCACCACTTCTGCAGCATTTCAGACAGCTTGTTCTTGTTCAGAGCTGAACTTCAGTAGCTTAGTGAGGTCTCAGAAAGCCTCCAATTCTACCCAAGAGCTACATGAAAAGATAGGAGCCAGGGCTAGACACAGCTTCTTCCCCACATCATCTCTCATCCATGCACACTGATTCCACTTTACAGGCACCTCTTCAGATCTGTTTCACTGCTGTCTATATGCTCTGATTTTGAGACTCATTAAGCAACTTCACATCCCACAGCAACCAAGACACTGTTGTGTTCCTTTTTCCTTCCTCATGCTAACCCCTTGAAGATTCCCAGTTGCTTACTTACTGGTGCAGCCTCTGCAGGGGCAAAGGAAGCAGATCCTCTAGCTCCCTCCCTTGAAACTGAGGTCGAGATTCCTGGAGCTTCTTAAACCGCCGGAATGACTTATTTTTCCTCAGTTGCTCCTGTGTGCAGCAGGAAAGGGATATAGCTTGAAGACGACAAAAAGAACTATGTACTCTAGCCCGCACCAGAGCTTGGAACTCTTCAACTTAGATTTCAGGATTCCAGTCCTAAACACAAGCATCAACTTCTTTTGTGGTCATGGGTAAGCCATTCCCTTTCTCCTGACCATCATTTGCAGCGGTTAATGGAAGCAACGTTATCCTTTCATACAGGCACAGCAGTATAAAGCTAGTACATGCAGCAGATGGAAATAAAGAGGAAAGGTGGGTTGAACCCAGTTAAGAAAACAAGGAGCGCACCTGTGGCTTTGTGTCACTCATTTCAAGACAAAGGAATGCAGCTCCACATTCCCATCACCTCAACGCAAGTATCCAAAATGCCTTTTTCTCTTGGACAATCAAAAGCGTGAATATATGCATGGAAATACAAGAGAAGGGAAACATCCCAGTGCATCCTGCATCTGGGAACACGCATGGACAAAAACTGCAGGTGAAGGGGTTTAAATTCCAGATACAGCTGTCAGGACTTAGGAATAAAAATATATCCCTCTGAAATTTCTTGAAAACAGGTTGTATTTGGAGACATAAGTGTCCCCCCAGAGAAATAAAATTCTTCCATAGAAAAGAAATTGTGAAGGAAAAGGAAATCCCATTGCTAAGGATACAGACAGTGGTAGTGGGAAAGACTAGGAGACCTGACAATTCCCAGAAAGATATCACTGTACCCTACTGAAAGCCTGGAAACTCTCTAGGCTTGCCAGCCAAGAAGGAGTGGGAGTAAATACAGAACTGTGTTTGAGAAAGCTGTTCTCAGCATATGCATATATATACACAAACACCTGAAAAAAAGCATGAAAAATTTGAAGCAAAAAGTAGACAAGTTTTCACCATTTTATTATGGAAGAAAGACCGAATATCATCAGCCTAGGAAAAGTAAGAAAAATGATCACTCCAGAAACAGAAGAAAAAAGGAAGAATGTGGCTGTTTCACAGAACAGAAAAATGTAGAGAATAAGAAGAGTAAAGTAGTTATTTACCTTCAAGGTTTTGTTTGCCTGTTCCAAATTCTCAGCATAGTGGCCATAAAGATCGAGATTCTGACAAAAACTTTCCAGTCCTGGCCCCAAATTCCCTCTCTCCAGGTGAAATGACAGAACACTGTGTACAAAGAGCAAAGATAGCCTGTGAGGGCTACATCACTGATGGCATTTTCACAGCTCCCTCTGGTTCGTTCCTATGATGACCTTCCTTTGTCGTTCTCCACCTCATATCCAGTTTCTTTGCCACATATGTGCTTGGAGCTCACAGACTAAGCCACAGAACACACCGTGGAGCAAACTTACTGAGTTTAAACCTCTATCTAGTAGCTGGGTATAGAGATACGTGACACAGATCTGCAGTTTCCTGGGTACACATTAAGCGTCACCAAGGCTAGCAGTGCTAGAAGCGAATGCCTGCTTTACAAGGTGTTGGTAAGCTTTTGGGAAATAAAGCTCTCACCAACATAGAGCCTTCCAAGTACAATTACAGGAATTGCAACAGTGTGTCCACTTACTGGCTGGCCGAATATATGGATTCCAGTTGTCCAAATACAGTTTCCAACACGGCAGGTTTCAGTGTCCCTTTGGCCTTTAAAATTGTCACGAAGTACTAAGAAGGAAAAGAAGAGAGAATTTCAAACAGGTAGAATTTACAGATCATCATAGAATTGGGTTGGAAAGGACCTTAAAGACCACCTCATTCCAACCTCCACTAGACACTTTCCACCAGAGCAGGTTGCTTCAAGTCCCATCCAACGTGGCCCATCACTTCCAGGACTTCGGCATCCAAAACTTCTGTAGGCAACCTGTTCCATCACCTCATCACTCTCACAGTAAAAGAATTTCTTCCTAATATCTAATCTAAACCTACTCTCTTTCAATTTAAAACCATTCCCCCCTGTCCTATCACTATATGGCTGTGTAAAAAGTCACTTTCCCTCTCTTTTATAAGCCCCCTTTTAAATACTGGAAAGCCACAAAGGTTATTAGCCTTTGAGGTCGCTCAAAGGTCAGTTGTGGCATACAGCAGAAGCCAGAAGTTGCAGCCTGCACCCTCTGGCTTGTAAGGATATCAAATATTATGAATGTCTGCCTAAGATATCCATCGTCAGATATAAGCCTGATTTGTAACTTTGACCATAACTGTCAATATATGGAACAGTACTACAGTACTAGTAAACAGACCTATAGAGTCTATTTCAGTATCCTTAGATGCATTTGGTTTTCACCATCTTGTTGACAAATGTCATGCCAATCTACAAAAAGGGCTGCAAGTGGGACCCGGGAAACTTCAGGCCTGTCAGCCTGACCTCAGTGCCTGGCAAGGTTATGGAGCAGATCATCCTGAGTGCAATCACCGGGCACCTACAGGATGGACAAGGGATCAGAGCCAGCCAGCATGGGTTTAGGAGGAGTAGGTCCTGTCTGACCAACCTGATCTCCTTTTAGGACCAGGTGACGCGCCCGGTGGATGAGGGGAAGCTGTGATGTGTCTATCTGGACTTCAGCAAAGCCATTGACACCATCTCCCATAATATACTCCTGAAAAAGCTGCAACCCATGGCTTGGACAGGGCACTCTGTGCTGGGTTAGGAACTAGCTGGAGGGCCCAGAG
>JAYRBT010000093.1:61636382-61659169 GCA_036023395.1 Myiotriccus ornatus
AGCGCCTCCAGACCGACTCGCTGCCGCCCCACATCTTCGCCGTGGCCGGCCGCGCCTACCACGCCATGCTGGGCCGGCGGGGCGGCGTGCCCCGCAACCAGTGCATCCTCGTCAGGTGAGGGGCGGCCGGGGGTCCCCGGGGGCGGGCAGCGGTGGGAGGCCGGGGGGCGACCCCCGGGCTCTCGCTGGGATCTGCCCGCCGATGTTTCAGGTGAAGCTCATCTCCGGTGCTGTTGGTGAGTCAAAATCCGCCTGCGCTGGCAGCGCATCCCTCATCCCGACCGCTCTCCGGGTCGCGGCAGAGGTGTGTGGCAAACAAAGCTGGCTTTCCTGGAGCAGCTCGGCCAGCGATGCTGGTCACGACGCTGAATGTGTCAGGTTTGCTTCTGGAGGGACCTGCCTTTAGAAAGATTTACCCAGCTCCGGGGAAAGTCACAAAGTGCTCTCCTCTAGCAACACAACTGCCTTAGTAAATGCTGTATAAAGGTTATACGTAGTGGAAGGAACCTGTTTTCACAGAGTGGAGCTTCCCATATATAATCAAGGAGCAGGAGGAATTAAATATGCTTTTTTGCGCCCTGACTGTTGGGGAGAATCCTATTGTCATGGGCAGTTCCATGTGCTAGAAGGGGGGGGGGGGGAAGTGTTGTTTTAACCAAAGAGTGTTTCAGTATCATGAACATTTCACTCCATGATGTCACATGTTCTGCTGAAACTCTGCAGGGCAGCAGATAGCATCAGCTAGCAGAGAAAGTCCCAAACAGTGATCAGAAAGGCTCAAAGCACAAACTGCCTCTCCTGGGTGTTGTAGAGAACAGTTTAAATGTCATCTGAGTTAAAATGTTAATTGTGTGTTTGATTTAGTACTCCCTTTTTTTATACATGCCTTCTGACCATTTTGTCAGTACTTTCAGTCTACACAGCGTGGAAATGAATTGCTGAATCACTGCTGAGTGTTTTGATGGGACTGGGAGCTGACCTTGGGTGTCACTTGAGCCCCATTCATTTCTGTAGCCTGCAGGCTGTCAGTGCCTTTGCTTTATGTGAATTGCTCTCAGGAAGTGGTGGCTGTGGAGTCAGCATGTGCAAGAGGCACCGCTGGTAGGGCTCTTGGGGATGAAGAACAGTCATCATATTTGCCTTGGCATCTGGAAGACAAGAACCTGTGAGCATTTGCCAAGAGGTCGTTGCTCTGACTGTTTTATGCCAGCAGTTTGTGGTCTCAGAGATGAGTCTGATATATTCTTGTGCATCTTGCAACCCTGTCAAATGGTGTGTTTGTTGCTATCATAGGAAGTTCATGGTTTTGCTATCAGTGGTGAAACACTCATTAATCAGATTACCTGACCTGAGCAAAGTTGGGGCAGAGGTGGAGGAGGAGGAGGTCACTCCTCCTAGACCACAGTTCGTCAAAACAGCACAAGGACACACCAGGCTCTACTGTTCTTTGAAGTCTCTTTAGGGTCTCCAGCTTAGTATGGGAGGTCTGCATGGCATGTTTCAGAGGCTGATGTTAGACAAAGCAGCTGCCCCCACATGACAAGTGTTCATGGCTACCGAGTTGTCCTGAGCTGGAAATTCTACTGGCTCCTCTTGCCTTCCTAATCCCAACGGACCTTAGTCATAGCCTGAGCATGCTGTAGTACACCACTTGGGTCACCTGAAGATGACTGCTTTTCTTCACAGCCTGGAGCAGTTACACACCTGCAGCTTGATAGTGCTTGCAGGCCCTGCTGAAGCTGTTGGGCTTGTTGGATGGTCCACAGACAAGCTTGAACCTTGGGAGTGCTGACTGATAGTTCTCTTGTGGAGGAAGGAAGTTACTGAAAACAAAAATAAATCTGACATACTGAGTACAGGCATTGTCTGGATGGCATGTTCTCAACTGGCAAAATGGCCTTACTTTGTGCTTATTTGGATGGTGCTGGTCTGATCTGTGCTTGAGATCAGAATGTGCTGTAGTATTTGAGGTTTCTAGCCTACCTTGATCCCAAGCACAGAGCCACTGGGAGTTACAAAGCAGTAAAACCATGCCACAAGCTCAAAGGTCAGCCGTGGAGATGGAGACCTGCCCTCAAGGATACCTCCAGCATTTCCTGCATTCGTTTTTTTTCACCATGCATATGCTGAAGTTCTCAGCTGGTGTGTTGTTATCAGTCAGGGACACGTTGTCTCACTGATCATATATTCCCCATCCCAGGACAGGGCAAATTGCTCTTTCCAAGTGCTGGTTGTTTGACTTGGAGGCGGAGGCACTGTGGATGTGTGTCAGCAGGGTGACGTGCAGTGCTGACGCTGTGGGGGTACAGGCAACTCTGTGCCTGTCTACCTGTGCTGTCAGCCAGCTGAGTCACGTGGATGTGTGAAGCAGCCAAGATTGGAGACTGCCACAGTATCTCGAGATCAGTGTTCAGTTGTGGATGTGATATGGATAGGGCAAATCCCTTTGGAGAAAGAGGAAGCTGTTGACTTCATCTTAGGTGAGGGAGTTGATGTATCAGATGACTTTTGAAGGAGGTTGTTTTCCAGAAGATAAATTCAGCTTTCTTAAGAAGCAGAGCAAATGGCCTGTCTGGTGCATCCCATCCAGAAGTGACAACAAGGTGTATCTGTACTCCCTTGCAGATGGGGGAAAATTCCCCTGGGGAGAAGGGATCAGGACCTCGTGGACACCCTGTGTAAAGCTGTGTGGTGTGGGTTGTACTCACACTTGCAATTTTGCTGAAAAAGTTTGAAACTTTTGGAGAGTGCCCTCTGCTACAGATGCAGTAGCACTGAGGACACTTAGACCATAAGGGGCAGAACAACTATACTTTCCAGCTGCTGGAATTTCTTCTGCTTTTTCTTGGCAGTGGAGAGAGTGGTGCAGGGAAGACAGAGAGTGCGAAGCTATTGTTGCAGCAGATAATGAACCTGTGCAAAGGCAACTCGCAGCTGGAGCAGCAGATCCTTCAGGTAGGTCATTACGGGATGGTGCTTGAACATGGAGAAGCAGCACTGCTGCAAGACAACTTAGGAAGGCTTAGGAAGCCTGCTGATGAATCACCACGGGAAATCAGGAAACGATACACAAGACACATAAGAAAATAGTAGATAAGAATGGTAAAATAGCTGAAGACAAATTGGAAGGGTCAGTAATTCTGTTTGCTGGTGATGTTTCTTAAATTATAGAAAACTATTGCAATAATTTATCATGTTCTCTATTACAAGGGATTAGTGGCATTTTTCAAAATAATTTCCTGTTTGAGGTAGAACAAGAAATTTCATTGGAAAAATGGTACACAGGGATGGAGAATCCACACAGCCTTCAGTAACCTCTCCTTGGCTACTTATACTGTCAGGCACATACCTGCTAACTGGCTAACTGCCATCTTTGCTCTTTTCATATACCTTTGCTAATTCTTTTTGAAACATATTTGTCTCTTTGGTCTGAAGAATTGAACTGAATTTCTCCAGCAGCGCAGGCAGACAGGGAATGGGGGTTGTGTTCTGTATCTGTGCTACTGTCTTCCTCCTCATGCTCATCCCCTGCTCCAACATGGGGTTCCTCCCACAAATGACAGTCTTTCAGGAACAGGCTCCATGGGCTGCAGGGACACAGCTGCCTCACCATGCTCTGCACCATGGGCTGTGGGGGAATCTCTACTCCAGTGCCCAGAGCACCTCTTCCTCCTTCTCCTTCGCTGACCTTGGTGCCTGCAGAGCTGTTCCTCTCACACATTCTCACTCCTCTCTTCCAGTTTTTATCTCAGAGGTGCTACCACTATCGCTGGTGGGCTCAGCCTCGGCCAGTGGTTGTCTTGAAGCCAGCTGGCATTGGCTCTCTTGGTTGTGGGCAAAGTGTCTAGCATCTTCTCACAGAAGCCACCCTTTAGCCCCTCCTGCTACCAAAATATTGACATGTAAACCCAATACCTCATGCCATGCTTTGGGCTCTGGAATGGCATATTAATTTCAGTGCGGCATCATCCGTAGTAGATCCAAGGTGAATGCTTGTGCTCTTTTGTGAGAATGTGACATTGGTACACCTGCTGTCTCTGCTTAGAGCTGGCTTGGGCCATACTGCCAGGCTGCTCCTGACCTGAGCAGGTTCCAGAAGCAGGAAGCTGTGTTTGCTCAGCATAGACCCTGAAGCCAGCTGCAATTCCTCCACTGGAAGTACTCCCTTCAACCCAAATGAGCTGCCCTTGGAAAGCCTAGAGGTGATGGTGAAGAAATAATATGCATCTTACTTGGTTCCTGTAGATATATCCAAGGACTCAGTTAGCCCTTTGGGATGTCATGCCTTAACGCTGTGTTCAACAGGCTGCCCAGCACGTACCCTGAGGCATCATTCTTGCAGCTGACAGGCATTCTTTGCTCAAATACAGAAAAATTATCATTTCACCTTCTTTGCAAACAGTTCAGCAAGCTGGTTTAGTTGTTCTCTTATTTTGTTTGTAATTAATTGTCCTTGTATCTACAAGTTTCAGTAGCTAAGCTGTCACATTAACTGAGTGCCACATTGACTTTTTTTATTGTGCAGTGTAGCAGTCAAATTATCTAGTGCTACGATATCAGATACTGTGTGGAAATTTGTTATGCTAACCTTATCTTTTAACAAGACCCAGTCAGTTTGATTGTGCTTATTTTTGTTCATCTCATGCTGCTTAATCTTCGTTGTATTTGCCCCTTTAAATTCCTTTATCCAGGCTGTGATAAAATAGGTGCTCTTCCATGTTCATGGAGTGGTTCCTTTTCCGGCTAAATGCTGAATAGCAAATGCTAAAGTTAAACTTTTCTAAGCAAGTTAGATTGGATCACTTAATTTGTTCTGCTTCTTTGCTTGTTTAAGGTGAATCCATTGCTGGAAGCTTTTGGCAATGCCCAGACTGTGATGAATGACAACAGCAGCCGCTTTGGAAAATACATACAGCTGCGTTTCCAGAAAAATACAGGTAAAGTCATGGGCAGTTACTGGTTTGGGGAGTGGTTAGGAACTGGAGGGAGTGGACTGAGTAGCAGAAGCTTGTGGAGGGTAAAATTTTGGCACCTGACTCCCTGTGGGAAGGGTATGCAATTAAGTAAAATCTTACAGCAACCCCTCTTGGATAGGGCCTGGGTAGGATAAGGCCTGGCTTTGGACAGAGTTGGAGTACAGGAAAGATAAAGGGGTGACAGTGCAGGCTCAGTATCAGTAATACTTTATGGTGTCAGAAGCCTTTATTGATGCAAAAGGAGGTGAGCAGAACTTCTAAGATCACAGGAAGCGTGGAGAAGTCTCTTTCCAGTATGCTGGGTGCCAGAACCCTAATCCTAACTCTTCTCACCAAAGAAGAGATGTGGGACAGCTCAAGCAGCTTCATGTCCCCTGGTTCACCACCCTGTCACCTTTTTGTGTGCAGTGCGAGGTGCAAAGCTGAGTGAATACCTGTTAGAGAAGTCACGGGTGGTGCATCAAGATGCTGGGGAGAGGAATTTCCATATCTTCTACTACATGTTTGCTGGACTGTCTTCAGAGGAGAAGGAGATGTATGGGTTACTGGATCCTTCACTCTACAGGTACTTAAAAGGCGGACCGCAGTTTAGTCTTTATGATGGGTGGTGAAGGGGAAAACAACATAATGGAGACTGTTCCTCTGCCCTGGGGCTTTATCCATGGATGAATGGTAGCTGGAGTGGGATCTGAATGGAGCTACAGGAAGAGATCTTATGGGTCATAGTGGAAGCTGGGAGGTCTGGGGTGTCTGCTGTATTACCTTGGAAAAGTTTCTTTCCCCTTCAAGTTTCCCCTACGGCTGATGTGCTGTATTCCCTTGGGGTAGGACTGACTCACAGTACTGACTGGGTGACAGTTCTGTGTGGGATATGCACTTTCTCAGGTACGTAAGTGGACAGTTTGGTACTCAGGATGTAGCTCAGCGCTGGAAGGACAAATACCAAGAGGTGTGCAATGCCCTTGACATGGTGGGATTCCAAGAACAGGTCAGTTCTGGAGTTGTTTAATTTCCATCTGTGCTTCCTGCAGGCATAGGGTTTCTTTCTAGCTGTTCTTCTGAAGCTCAGTCCTGTTTCTTTCCTTTAGATTTTCCATGTTATTTCCAGACCACCCAAGTCTTCTGGTCCTTGCGCAGAGCCTTTATCCACAGGTCATCTGTGCCTCTTCCCTTAACCTCTTCAACTTCTGGGGCCTCCATGTTGTACATGTTACCTGTTGGCAGGTTTTCAGTCACCTTTCTTTTGTGTTTTAGGAGCAAGTGGACATGCAGGCTATCCTGGCTGGTGTGTTGTCTCTGGGCAATGTGACTTTTGATCCTGAGGAGAGCAGTGGGCCTGTAAAAGTCAGTGAAGCCTCCCAGGGATGGCTCAAAGCTGCAGCGGTGAGTCACAAGAAGAGTTGACAGAAACCTTATGGATGTGATTCTGCTCCCACTGGCAGTGTGACTGCAGGAGCTGCTCCTGCCAGAAATGGCAGAGGGTGTTTCTGCCTTTAAAGAACAAGGAATTTTTTCCCAGAAGTGCAAAGTATGACCCCATGACTGTGTTTGTGTTCACTGCTATTCATTGCCAAAGAGTTGCTTCCCAGCTTCTGGTTCTTGTGTGCCTAGAACCAGTGTCTTACATAGTCAGCGTGTGCTTTGTTGGCTTCATACAGTACAAGCTTTCTAAAACTAAATGTTATGTGTTACTAAGTGTGATGATGCCTCAGAGAAATCACGTGTGCAGTATTTGTACACAAGTTCTGTGTTTTCATTTGATCTTGTCCAAGGATACCACATTAACTGCTATAATTTTTAATTGGTTATCCATAATCAAATTTTCTACTATTTCACATCATTCACAGATTAAGAAGTATGTATTTCCCATGACCATCCCATTTTTATTGTATGGGATGAATATGTTATGCTGCTCTGTTAACACAGAACAGTAAAATGTAACATATTTCTCCCACTTCTATGTCTTTTCATTTTGACCTGTTTGAAATCCCAATGCACTTGGTCTTTGGTTTCACTCCCGTCTTCTTGCCTGTTTCCCTCCTACACCATACCTGAAACAACCACCTGTGTCTTTTCAGCAGCCAACTTCTTTTTATCTTACTTCTGAAATTCTGCTCCTCATTTTTTGCCCACAGGAGGGGAATTCCTGTTAAATCACTGAGGGGTTCGGTGCGTCTGAGTTCCCTTTGTTTCCTGCCTCTCGTGGGTTCATGTGACTCTGAGCTGAAGCTCAGATGCTTCAGCACCTGCACAGTCACCTGCATGGGGTGCTGTTCAGTAGGTCATTAAACCTCTCAGCAGGGACTGACGTGGCTCCCAAAGAAGGTGAAAGGTGGCGGCGTTGGGAGAGCAACACAAAAAGTGTTTCAGAGAGTGAGGGTGAGCTTGGTCACTGCAGGGATAACGCAGATCTCGGAGCCCACATCTGACCCTGCTGCTGTGAGATGCCAACAGTAATGCTTACCTTACGGTGGGGCTCAAAGGCCTGAGCCCCAGTCATGATCCCATATCATCAACACACGGATGCAAACACCAGGAGTTCAATAAGGGTTTACAATTGACTCTCCTCATCCATTTCCTCTTTCCCAGGGCCAGTTTGGAGTCCAGGAAGATGAACTGTTAAAATGCCTTATTTGTACGATGTCAATGACCCGAGGGGAGCAGATTCAGCGTTTTCACACCCAGCAGCAGGCAGAAGGTAGGAAACGTAACGAATTGCAGATGTGCTGGCTAGAAGGACTGACCCGTACTTTTCGGAAGGGTATCCCCACACATGTGCAACTTGTTGGGAACAAAGATGTCCTTCTGTGCCCTTTCATTCCTCATTCCGCAAGGAGGCAAGTGTATTGATGTTTGTATGTTTAGTCCCTTGCTCACATGTAAGACTGTGAATGCTGCTTTTGTTTGATCTCCAGGAGGCTGCAGAGGTTAAATGAGAAACTAAGGAATTAGCTTTGCTTTCTTCCTCAGTCCAGACTAGAAGGGAACTCTAGGTATTTGTACAAAAGAGGGGAAGGTTCCTGATGCAGAGTGCTGGCAGTGTGCAGAACTCTAAGCAGTAGATGGACAAACAACCTTGAGAATCAATGAGATATCACAGTATCAGGAACAGAGTAAGAAGACAACAGAGTATGGTAAAGTAAGCAAGCACAAGGTGTTCTTTTCACCTTCAATAAAACAAGAAAATAATCCAAGATAGTCCAGACCAAAATGTTCAGATAAAATAAAATATTTTAAAAATTAAGTAAAAAGGCAGGAAGTCCCAGAACTAGATTATTGCTAAAACATATGAAAGATAAAAAATGAAAATGGGGAATTAGCTAGTTCTGTTTTCCAAATTTTCTCTAGGCAATAAAATACACATCTCCATCATGAAATAGATCGTGTTGATTTGGTCTTCTTAGAATGTCAACAAGTTTTCCATCATTTGCATCCCCCTCTTGCTCACAGCATTTAAACACTTGGCAACTGTGGGCTAGAAGGAAGAGGACCATTCAATTTGCCAAGTATAATTAGGAGCTTCTTGCTTGGTTTAGGAGTGAGGGACTTCATCCTTAGTAGATCTTCAGAGGGGAAAGCAAGTATCTGCATGTTCTAGAAAGTGGCATGACTCTTTTGGAAAGGAAATTTTCCATTTTAGACGATCTCACAAATGCCTTAATATGCCACATCTGATCTTACAGAAAGATTGTGAAGATTTTGGAATTAAAGAGCTCTTTTTGTGCTTACAGAAGGCAGGGGCAATCAGACAGATATCAATTGTTTATCTGATTATTAAAATAGCTTCATAAGCTACTAGACATTGTTGCTAGAGGTGGATGCACTGAGCCAGTTTGTGTGCTGTGTTCCCTGCTCTCCTGTGAGCCCTTCGGTGAGCTGCTGTTGTTCTCCCTGTGCAGATGCCCGGGACTCCATTGCTAAGATGGTGTACGGCCGAGTGTTTGGCTGGATCGTTGGCAAGATCAATGAGCTGCTGGCTGAGAACGTGGATCCTGAGGTGGAGCTGAGGGAGATAGGTGAGTTCTGCCTGCCTTGCTCCTGTTCTGTTCTCAAATGTGCCTGCCTCAGCCACAGTGAAGGATGGGCACATCCTTCATGAAAGCATGAGGTTTCACAGAGATTGTGCACAGCGATCCATTATCAAAACCATGATCCTGGAGAGATGTGTGACGGCAGCACGAAGTTTTGAGCAGGCAGGTGGTCTGAAGCAACTGTGAGGCTGTAGTTCTGGGGCACTCTGGCTTAGCAGAGAAGCTGAGGGCTGGAGTAGATCTCCTCCAAAGTGACTCTTCAAGGGGAGTTACGGAAGACTGTTTCTCTTGGCTGTGTTTTCCCTCTGCCGCAAGAGCTGGGTGATGGGAGATTTAGTCGTGTGTTGGTGTACACAGCAATCTGCAAGAACAGTCTGCAGGCTCCATTATGTGTTCTTACCCCTTTTAGGCATCTTGGATATTTTTGGGTTTGAAAACTTTGCAGTGAACCGTTTTGAACAGCTTTGCATAAACTTGGCCAATGAGCAGCTGCAGCACTTCTTCAACCACGTAAGTCTGCTGAGGGTGACCTCACCTTGTGTAGCAGAGAAAGCAGAGTGCTGCTCTCCCTAGCACATGAAGGAGAGCTTGGGGAAAAACAGATCTATTGCCTGGCAGGGCAGAAATAGCCATTAGTGAAGCAGGACAGAGATCAGCAACCTTCTCTGCTATGGCCGGGGAGCCACTAGGACAGGGAAGGAAGAAGTAGAAGGATCAAGCGGTGAACAAAGTTGTCAGAGCAGCGATACTTGCACTGTGAGAAGTGTTGTTGCTTTATACAGCAGCACCAGTGAGTGATAGGCTTACAGAGGCCCACACAGAAGAACGGTTTCACCTCGAACCTCTCATGCCATGGGTGAGAGCACCATGCTTCTGTGCTCTGTTCAGGGCAGGAAGGAAGATGTTCAGAGCTGTCTAGCCAAGTCTGATGAGTGATCCAACCTCTTTTTTCTTTATTTCAGCACATTTTCCATATTGAGCAGGCTGCCTATAAGGAAGAAGGGCTGCCTTGGGAGACTATCACATTCAGCAATAATGAACCTATTCTGGTGAGTGAGAGGACTGACAGAATATAATTGCTGCGTCCAGCCAAGAGAGAAGTCTTGCACTTTCTATCATGGGGAGGAGATGCACCTGGGAAGAACCTCTTCAAAGGGTGGTGAGGGTGAGAGTGGATGCCCTGTACTGCTTTAGGTATGTGTCATGTGTCTCCTTTCCTGCAGAATCTGTTCCTGGCCAAGCCACTTGGGCTTCTGTCTCTTCTGGATGAGCAGAGTGCATTCCCTCAGGTATGCATGAGATAGGAGGAAGAGAAAATTTTGGGGGGGGGATGTAGCAATGAATATCTAAGCTGCAGAGAGAGCTCTTAGGTTGGAGTGCACTTTAAAGAGCAAGATGAACAGATGTGTTCCTGTATGTGACTGATGAGACAGGACATCGAGATCGGGGACAGTCTAATGGTATTGGCATCCCTGTGAGGAATCAGAAGGTACATCAGAAGACTGTTGCACAGCCAAGGACACTTCAACGCTTCGTTTTGCCTCTCTGCAGTCTGATCAGGTCTCTGTTACAGCCTGATCCTTTGATTATGACATCTGCTTTTTTGCAGGCAACTGATAATACCTTTGTGGATAAACTAAACAGCAGCTTCAAAGGCAATTTACACTTCCAGCCAGCCCGAGGCCATGTTTTGGGCTTCAGCATCACTCACTATGCTGGGAAAGTATGTACTGTTTGCAAGAAGAATGCTGTTGTAGTGTATGTTGGAGGGGAAGAAAGTGTTGCCTGACAAAAAAAGGCTTTGATGTTGAGGAGTGTATGGTCTGACGATGATAATAACAGAAGTGATGAGTTCCCACGACTTGCCTCCTACATTCTGTGGGATTTCTGTAGGAAGAGAGGACCCCTGAGGAAAGTGAGGCGACCTCTAGGAAGTGTAGGGTGTTAGAAATCATCATTCTGCTAGAACTCTAGTCCTAAAACAGTACTTTATAAAAGTACTTTATAGACACACGGTCTAATGTGCACTCCTAAAGGACAGGATAAAGGCCGTTCCTTTACCTATTGGTTTCCACAGCATAGCAGTGACTATTTTATTGCAAACACTTAGGAACACTGTGCAAACACCCAGGTAATTAATGTTTTAAAAGTGGAGGCAGTTATTTATACATTCAGTGGTATCTGAGAAACTTGGGATTTAGTACTATTGCATGTAACTTTACTGCCACCAATTTTGAAAGCTTTGGTCCAGGCAAGTTGTGTTGTTTGGAGATAACTTTTGGAACAGGAGCAGATATGACAATTCAGGTAATTGCAATATGTAGCTTAGTAATCTAATCTCACCACTGTTGACTAAGCTATTGTTTGTGATGTTCATTATTACAAAAATTAACATTTAATGTGGAAAGGAGAGTGGCAAGCTAGAGATGAGAAAGGGAGGGAGCAATGTAAAGAAGGGGATGCATGACAACAGAGTGGAAGCCTATTCAAAGGGAAGAGGGGGAGAGCAAGAAGAGTGAAGCAAACCCAAAAGTAAATGAAACTTTATAATCAAGGAAAGGAGAGCAAGCAAAGGTAGATGTCTCAGTGTTATGCTGCACTCCTGTGGTTCTGCTGCCTCTGCCATCTGCAAGGATTTGTTCCTCAGGATTGGCATCTGGATGGGGTGCATATGTGTTTACAGAATTCGTGTGCAAGACAGAGTACATTCAGTTCAACGCTTGCTCCTGGCGAGCTGTAGGGGAGGCTTTCACTACTGTCTTTAGTGACTTGCTGCCCTTTCCCCAGGTACAATATGCTGCCAGGGGCTTTCTAGAGAAGAACAGAGACACCTTGCCAGCCAACGTTCGTGGACTCTTCATCAGCAGCGTCACCCCCTTGCTCAGTGCGCTGTTCACAGGCAAGTCCCTCTGCACACCCATCATGAACCAGGCCCACCTTGGCAAGAGTTCAGTGTGGGGATGAGGCTCATGTGCTAAGAGTGTGTTTCACAGCTGGCAGCCCCTGGGAGATTCTGGGAATGCTGCAGCTTGGAGTGGACTGCGGGCATATACTGAGCTATCGGAGTTGTTTATTCCCCCTGCATGGAAAGCAGGGCAGATTGTATCCCCTTCATGAGAATTAGTCACTGCTGAGATGCCTTCCTGTCTTCTCCAGGGCCTGTGCAGGACAGTCACCACTGGCCTTTTCCATTGGCTCTGTTCTTGTCTAGAAATGAAGCTGGTCAAGGTCATAGCTTCTACCTATTCACACTGAAAATGGAGTCTTGTAAAATCCCAGGCAATGAGTGTAAAGATTATTCCTTTCAAATACATTTTCTTTTTCAGGTACAAATAGTTAAAAAACTCTGAAGTAGTGCGCTCTTTTTCTCCTACCACTACACTCCCTTTTTCCAGTTATCAATAAGCCCTCAGATTTCCACGGCTTCTATATAAAAAAAAAGGTCAGGTGGATGCTTCCTTGGAAGTTGGCTGGCTAAACACAAATTTATATTTTTTTTCTCCCATTCAGTCCATGTCAATTCCTGGAATTTACAAGAAACTGATGAATTTCTATTCTCCACTGTGTTTTTAAGCTCTTCTGCTCCAGACTGTCTTCTTCTTTTGCTCTGTTACTGAAGCTACTTAGCCTAGTCCCAGCTCTTTCAAAGTTCATAAACATCAGAAATAACCTCAGGTTGATTGTCCAGTCCTGGGCAATGGTTCTAAGTGGCCCTACTCAACAAAGGGGTCTGCTCAGGTGAGCTCCAGAGGACCCTTTCAGCCTCAACTGTTCTGTGGTTTTATGATTCATGTGAAATGATTGCATCAGGGGTGTGCAAGACTGTTATTAGATCCCTCAGTAAATTCAACTTCCCTGCATTTTTCATCAACTTGACTGCTGTAGGTAAGCTTACCATTTGCTATCTGTACTGTTTTTTTCTGCAGTGCTAGATGTCTGCTGATGATATTTCTTCCGAGAGTCATTCAAGTTTGTTTAATAACCTGATTTCCTTGTCTCCTCAGTGGCAGAATATTGCCTGCATTGTAGACTTCATCCATTTGCATTTTCTTCTTCCTTTTTCTAATTCTTTCCTTGTATTTCTACATGGTGAAATCTAATGCCTTGTCTGTGATTCAGTATTTGTAAGGAGGTTTGTGTTTGAAGTGAGGTTTGAATGTTTAGATATGGTTGATTGCAAGCCAAGATAGAAAATTAACTATTGTCTCTCTTCTTCCAGCCACTGTTTCCAGGACAGGGACGCTGATGCCTCATGTGAAAGCCAAGGTATTGCACTTCAGGTCTATGTGGCAGTTGATGAATGGTGGCATAGTTACCACAGTCATCTTGTTTGAGAAACTGGCTGAGAAAGGGCAGACAGAAAATGGGTTTAAAATAAAAGGAGAACTGCAATCAGCTTGCAACAATTTCTCCTTTGTTTTTTACTGTCTTCTGCTTGCTTCTGCTGTTCAACTTGTCTTCCCTCACCAGAAATCCATCCTTTCTCCTTTTTGCCATCTGCCTTCCATCAGAGCTCTCTGTCCATCAATCAAGCACTTTTTCCAAGGGGATGATCTTTTGTTTTGGTCTGGTTGCAGGTCATACCAGGAGCAGACGACAGGTTCAACAGCACACGGAAGCAATCTGTTGGAGCCCAGTTCCGGGTACGGTATTGCTGCCCTGCAGTGCCCCGTGAGATGAGTGCAGTGATGTTTTCATTGGAGCTTCCACACTGCTGTGCACAGTTAAAGCATCATTGGTGTCAGCAGGGGTTTTCCTGGGTGCCAAGCACAGCTGATCGTGGTGGGACTGACCAGGTTGTTGTCAGAGCCTGGGAGGTTGCTGTGGGGTGAGAAAACAGTTCCCACTGCAGGGTATTGCATGTCAGGCTCTGGCAGTGTTTTGACTTGATGGACTGTTGATCCTGTGCCCTTGACAGCATTCCCTGATGGTGCTCATGGAGAGGTTGTATTCTGCCAACCCACACTTTGTGCGCTGCATAAAGCCCAACAGCCAGAAGGAGCCAGGTGTGGTAGACAACCAGATGGTGCTGCTACAGGTGAGGATAAGCAGTGTTTTGTCCATTACAGGTACCTCTGCCATGTCTCGGTGGGAGGGCATACCCCAGCAAAAGGCTGTGGAAGCTGACTCATCTGAGTCTCCCCTTGCAGAGAAAGAGTGGGCACACTTTATATACATGTGGATGTTCTAAGCACTTGCTTATTTTTATGGCACAGACTACTAGGTCCAGATTTTGCAGTCTTAGTTCTCCCATTTCTTTTTCATTAATGCAATGAGATCTGCTTTTTGGGCACTAGGATTCATCTTTGCATCTCCTCCTGGATGAGGACTGGTACAGACAGTATTCCAGAAAAAATGCTTTCCAGAGGAGACTGTTCTGACCCATCAGCCAGGCCAGCTCTGAATAGGAGCCAAGATGGGATTGCTTTGATAGGAGTTGAAATGCACTGATATGACTGTATTTGGATATTGTGTCAGGCCTGAGGTCTAGATGCTTTAAAGAAAACTGAAAATTATTAGAAGAGTTCAGAAAGCTCAGTGGCCTGTTTAGTGTATGTAAGAAAGGATAGGATTAAGAGGAAGTTCATCCATGCCTCAGAGTACCTCTGTGCCTAGATTTGGAAATAAAAAGCTGTCCTCTAAGGAACAGAGGCAAAGCAGTACCCATGGCTGGAAGGTGAAGTTATTTCAGTCATTGGTTTTTATGGTTTCCAACTTCTAACTCAGAGTGGTTAATCATCAGAGTTACAGGATGTGGTAAATTCAGTCTCTAACCAAGGAAACATTTTCAGAAAAAAGCTTTTTCATTTTGAACTGGAGAAGTTTAAGGCTTAATGAAGTAACTTCTGGCAGCAAAGGAACCAACTAATGTCCTAATGGCCTGTTTCTCTTTGTTTCTCGGATCCTCTTTGTGGTGCTGCTTCAGCTCCGGTACAATGGACTGCTGGAGACAATCCGTATCCGAAGAGATGGTTTCTCCTGGAGACCCTTCTTTGAGGAATTTGCTGAGAGGTTTGTTAAAACCTCTAAATGTTCCTTCTTAGGTATTATTAGGGAATCAACCTTGATAACCAGATATGGGCAAGAAGTAAAACAACCTCTTTAAAGTTCATGTTGCCTGAGATCATGGGATTGTTTGCTGTGGGAGGCTGAGTGAGAAAGACAGTAATTTATTGTTGTTTGCTGACAGGGTGACATGGGTCAGCTCAGCACACAAAGGATGTGGCCTTTACGTGTCTGTATGGGTTTGTTTTCCACAGATATGCAATTCTTCTAGTTAAACCTGGTGTTTCCCTCACAAAAGAAAGGTAGGAACATTTTCTTTGTTGTGTGCAGTCTGGTTTGTTCTTCAGAGGCTCTTACTCTCAGAGTAGCATAGCAAACTAAGTAAAAGGGACAAAAAGAGGATGGGTTTTTTTGGTGGTGGGGAACAAAGGTCCCAGGCAAGGACATTTAATGTTTAAAAAGCATTTGGTACAATGATGAATAAAATCTTTCTTGAATTGCTATGTAGCAATTCAATTGAATTACCATATAGCCTTGCTATTCTGTGGAATGAAAACTGGCCAAGATACTTTATTTAGGGGCTGAGAGTAGAGGTCAAGGCTGTCCACTGAACTCAGTGTGGCAGGGCCTCTCCAGATTTTTCCTGATGGCTTCATGGGAGAAGAAAATAAAGACAATGCTGAACAAGCACCCATCACTGAATGTCTCCCGGGGTAGAGAGGATGTGTCTAGTCCAAGTATTTCGTATGTGTGCAGGCAAAATATACCCTCAGCACTTTCCGAACCGTTCCTTACGTGTGTAAATGTCCTTCCATCTCTGCAGAGGGACAGAGTCTTACCCTGTCAGCTTTTTCCTTCCTACATCTAGGGCAGCAGTTTCCCACCTCCTCTTCACCACTTTCCCAGTCCCTTCTTCCTGCCTGTGTCAATTGTAATTGATAGTGAGAATGAAACATGTGAGGCAGTCAGCTGAGGAGGGGTTTTTTTTAGTCATTTAAGAAAACGATTTGAATGATCTCCTGGAACAGCTCTCTCCTGGCAGTAGCTCCTCCAGCCTTCACAGTGCTTCCTTGAACTTCCCGATGGTTCTGAATAATAAGAATTGCAAACCCAAGTGAGGTCACAAGAGAATCTCCTAGATGGGAGAGAGGTGATTGTAAACAGGCAGCATGGCGTGTTTCCAGAGACAAAAAACAGAGGATGCATTTGAGAAAAAAATTCCTGTGGATTTGGATTGTAGCACTGTGGAAGTTGGCTGAGATAGAAGGAAAACCACTTCTGCTTTGCTGTGTGAGATATTAGCAAAAAGTGTCACTATGATTTCACAGCTTGGATTTGCAGGCAGAGGGAGGAAGCTGTCTGAGTGTTGCAACTGGAGTAGTGCTTTCAGTTCCAAGTGTCAGGGAATCTTTCCGAGTGACCCACATTTTGTCAGTGGAGTCTTCAAAATGAAACTGGAATTGGAAAACAGACTTTCTCCCGGAAGTCTTGCTGTGCTGACCTTGCGACTTTTGTCCTTCAAAGGGCTTGAAAACGAAATGAGGAAGAACAGTTCTAAGAATAAAATAGGCTCTGAAGAATTGCCTCCCAGGGAGTTGAGGGAAATCTGCCTCTGGGAACCCCTTTGCTGATGTTCTCAAATGTGATACTAGCTGTACCCCAGGGTAGACAGACTGACAACAGTTACTGACTGTTGAGAATTGCTGAGGCATTTTTCCTCCCCCTTATGCACCTAAAAACACTGGCTACATTGTGTTCACTTTGGGGGAAAATTATTTATTTTACTATTTTCCTCTTTTTCAGCTGCTTGGAGATATTGCAAAGTACAGAGCTGAAAGGTTGGATATGTGGGTAGGTGTGGATCATTGTTGCTGGGAGTGGGGAGCCTAAACTGCAGAAACTTCATGCATGTAGTCTGTTACCTGGTTCTCTTCAGGGAGAACTTCATGGACGTAGGAAAGGCCTGTCCAAAGGATGGTGTATGCAAATTTATGTAAACAGTGTTTCTCCCTGCATCTTTCTCTTCCCAACTTCACAGAAAGTCACGACTTTTCTTTAAATATTGGCATCAGGAACAGCTGGCAAAGTGTGTGGAGCGACTGGAAAGAGCAGCAGTTGTCATACAGAAAGGTGAGCACTGGAAAAGGAGAGTCCCTCAATGCTGATCTCAGACCAGAGGAAGGAGAACCTTTTCTGCAGTCCCTCCTCCTCCTTTGCACCTTTGCAGATGACAGAAGGGTAGGGCAAGTGCCATCTCCATGTCAAGGCCCCGTGAAGTCAAAGTACTCATTGCAAATGCTCACATCCTCAGTGCTCATCCTAAGTCAGGGAGAGCCCTCAGACAGTGTGAGCCTTGGAAAGGGAAAGCATGTGCTCTGGAGAGCTGAGCTGAGCAGGGCAGGCATGTGATTTGGCTTCGTCCTGAAAACTGGCTAACTGTCCTCTGGAGTAACGGCTTGTTTGTGAGTTGTGTTGAACTGAGCAGAGGGAAATGAGTGAAGCAGATCTCATTCCTGCTTTTAGAGAGGATGAAGTTTTGGTCTGCCTTGTTTTTTTTTCTTTCCTTTCCACGTAGCGTCTGCTCTGGCAGCCTGTTTCTCCAGAGTGGCTGTGGGCAGTTTGGTACTTCACTTTGCACAGGGTCCATGGGGAATGTGCAACCAGGAGGAGGAGGAGGAGGCTTTCACACTGCCTAGTCCCTCTCCGTTGTTGTTCTCTTCAGAATGGGTTGCTGCACTGCTGATGTATCTGAGCAGCTTCCAGCTGTGCACTGTACAGTGTGACAAACGTCAGACTGTCACATACTGTGCATTGTTCTGATCCACGGGGAAGATGTGTGGGTAGCAGGAAATGAGAGAGTGCAGCCTTCAGTTCATGTCCTTTTAAATCTGGCAGAGTAGGAGAGATCATACAGTGTCTATAATGCTCCTGATGAAACCTGTGATAACTGCCTGTGGTAAAGATTATCCTGGGGCCTGACACCAAGAAAATCCCGTCTCCATGGTGTCTGAAGGGTACCAGGGAGATAAAGGGTTAACGGGCCCTTCTATGAGACTGTTTTTCAAGTGTTCGGTGCCTTGGCGTTAGAGATGAGATCTGTAGTTGGATTTCTATAAATCTGTGATCTAGCAACTTAGAAAGTAGAAGACAGTTCTCACATGGTTTTGACCGCTTGCTCACAGTAGAGTTTTCATTGCTGTTTATTAACATGATTCAAGTGTCGAGGGCTTTGCCCTGGGTGAAAGAGTATTACCTGGTGCTCTTCCCTGTGAGAGGGACTAGGGCATGAACAGCTCTTTTTTTTTTTTTTTCTAACCACAGCTTTTCTCTTAACAGTTTATAGGGGATTCAGATGCAAGAAGAGTTATGTAAAACTGGTGGCTGAGCTGAGAGCTCAAGCACAGCATCTGCAGAAGTTGGCAGAGAGAGAAAGAAGACGGCAGCTGGCCCTGGAAGCAGAGGCCCAGAGTGAGTTGCTCCCACTCCCGCTGCCCCTGTGCATGGCCACTGGTGTGACAATCACCTCAAAGAGCTGTAAGCTCCAGGGGATAGTGGCCTGCCCTCAGCTCTCCATCAGTGTGCTGGGCAGGGAGGTGCTGACACTTCTGCTCTTTCGAAGTGTAGCTTCGTCTGTGGGGAGCAGAAGCAGCATCATGAGGTTTGCCTGGCTCTGCTGGAAGGAGTGCCCAGGCTGTGTCTTTCCCACATACTTGGTGCAGCAGAGACTGTCCCTGTCCTGGGGACATGGAGGGTGGATATTGGATGCTAGATTTCACCTACTTACTTTCCTCTTGTTGCAGAAAGAAGCCGCTTTCCAGTTCCCATGCCACGGAAGAGGCACCCTCAGCCTAACCCAAATCCTTCTGATAAGTCACAACAGCCACCAGTGCCACGGCCACGCAGCAAACTAAAAGAGGTAGTTTTGGGGCCCCTTAGCCAGATGTTCTGGTTCCCTGCCCCATCTACCTTCTGCACGCACATGTTCTCCTGCATGTGATCCCAGGAGAGAATGTTGTCATTTTTATTATGAGAAGTGTGAGTCCTTTCCTACTGTTGTTAGTTAAAAAGCATGGTCAGGACCTTTGAGGAACTGAGAGCAGTGTTCGATAGTTTGCAACTGATCTTGTCTTAAGGGACTCAAGAATGGGATCACCTACCAAAGTGATGCCTTCAAAGACCCCCTGCCTTTGATCTTCCTTTCATGCCAATTTTCCGTCTGTCCCCACTTTCAGTCCACACCTTTTGATAACTTCTTGGATCCTTCTGTACCTCACCCGGTTCTGCGAGCAGAGGAACACACTGGAGAAGAAGCAGAAATGAGGAAAATAAAGAGAGGAGCAACTCTGCGCTGGTTCAGAGAGACACAGGCCGAGAAGGTCGTGCAGGATGATGGGGCCTTTCCAAGCTGGCTGCATGGGATGATCAGCAGGAGGTGAGTACACCGGACACAGTGGCTGCAGCTTGGGCTGTGACAGGTAGGCAGAAGCCATCATGTCCTTAGGAGGACTGCATAGGTTGGATTTGCCAGGCTTTACTTCCTTAAGGAATGGGAGTGACCCCTATAACCTTTCTCCCTTTTAATCTGTGAGTGTCAAACCCCTTGGAGGAAGCTTGTCACAGGATGCAAATGCTGAAATTTTACATAGGTCCAGAGAAAGACCGTGAAAGTCATAGGGAATTAGTACACTCTGGGTTCCTCTATACAGATCCTGCGCGGGGAAGGGAGACTTGTAAAATAACGGGAGAGGAAATACACACGTGCATTTTACCCTGCTGTGGACCATTTGCAGAGACAGGAAGATGGACTTTTGGCCTGACTCATTATGACTGGTTCTGTATCTCGGTCTAAGTCAGGAGGAAACCTCAGTTTACAGCAGGAGAATACAGAATTGTATTAATATTTTTTATTAAATTGTATTTATTTATTAAATTTTATTTATTTTTATTTAGTGAGGACCATGGGGTTCTCACTAAAGCCCCATTAATTTTTTTTAACAATTGTATGTGTACGATTGTTTAAAAAAATATTAAAATGGGGCTTTAGTGAGAACCCCATGGCAAAATTCCTCCAAAGCCCCCTGACAGAGGATTAGGAAGGGGTTTTGTTGATATCTCTGCCCATCCAAGTAGGGTGCACCACAGGTGGAATTTACTTCTCCTTAAGCTGGCAGAGACATCCACAATGCCTGTCTTTCTTACATAGTTGATTACAAGACTGTGAACTCTAAAGCTTTTTTGCAAAACCCTTTATTTAAATGCTTGAAGTTTTGCTACTGGGTCTGCCTCACACTTCACTCTCTTGGCTGAGCCATGCACTACTTTCCAAGCACTGTGATAATCAGAAATGCTGGTTATGCCAGTGAACTGGATGGCAGTATAGTCTCACCTGTGTGCAGATTAATCTGTGGTTCTCCATGCTTGCTAACTGCCAGTATCCCAAAATTGGTGGGATTTCTGTGTCGGTGTTTCTGTTCAAACTGTCACTTGAACACCCTTATCATCTTGTTCCAATTTCTAACTTTTTTTTTCTGTTAAAACTGCAACTCTATTTCAGTCTTATTAGATCACAGGTGCCTGGATTTTGTCAGATTATCAGTGTGAATCTTTATTCACAGACGATTACACAGCGCATTAGCTTAGTAAAGAACACTACAGCTGACAACTCCCTGGTAGCTGCATTTCTTTTCTCCTTTTTTAAGATAATTACTGATGCCTTAACCTGCATTAATGCTTTTGTCCACAGATGGAAAAATGCAGGAGAGGAACTAGTGCCTGGAAGACAAAACTGTCTAAATTCAAATATAGGCTAGCTATGAGCACTTTACAATGAAGGACCAAAGACACTGATGCTTAAGTGGAGATTAAAGTCTCCATACAGCAGTGTAAGCTCAGCCTCATGAAATGGAGCAGACAAAGCAATCCTGAATTGCACTGGTGATTTGCAGTCACCTTTAGCCTGGAGCAAGGCACATGACAAGCACAAAGCAGAGCTTTGTCTTTTGGGCAGAGAGGGGGAAGACCTCCTTCCAGCAGGAAGTTAGAGAGCCAGGGTGGTGTAATCCAAGTTGGTGTTTATCCAAGGCACTGGGCTTACCCCCTATCCCACTGCATCCTGACTTCTTTGGCCCTGGTGCGTAGGAAATGGACATGGGCACAGACCCCTCATCTCAGCAGTGATTTGTCACATGCTCTGTGCTGGAAGGCAGCTGTTGCTATCGCACTTGTCAAACTGCTGGAGCAGGTTTGGAACAGCCCTGCTTGGAGAGACTTTTGCTGAGAGTATTGTGCCTCCTCAGCCTCCTAATGCCACCCACACCACCAAGCCCGAGTCTGGAAACCAAGCTAGGAACACACCGGGCAGATGCTGGCTGCTTCCTTGGAGTGGGAGCACTATGCTGGTAGCACATGAGATAGGATGGGAATCCCTGCTGTGTGACAAGCCATCTGCTCACTTTCCACTGAAAAACTCTTTCCTGATTCCAGGGAAGCTGAAAACTTGCTGCATGACAAGCCTTTGGGTTGCTTCCTTGTTCGGATTAGCCAGAGCCAACCAGGCTACATCTTGACGTACCGGTAGGTAACAAGCCTTGCAGAGAAGGCTCAGGGAAGACCTTACTGCTCTCTGCAACTACTTGAAAGGAGGCTGTAGCAAGGTGGGGCTTTCTTCTCAGGCAGCTGGCAACAGGACAAGACAAAGCCTCAAACTGTGCTAGGGTAGGTTCAAGTTGGACATCAGGAGGAATTTCTTCATGGAAAGGGCTGTCAAGCACTAGAAGAGGGTGCAAAGGGCAGGGTGGAGTCATCACCTCTGGTGGTATTTAAAAGATACATAGATGTGACACTTGGGGACATGATTTAGTGGTGGACTTGGCAGTGCAGGGTTAATGGTTGGACTCAAGAATCTTAAAGGTCTTTTCCAATCTAAATGATTTTGTCATTCTATGAAACTGAGCACTGTATGAAATTCTATGGTCCTGGAATTCTACAATCATAGAATTCTAGAAGTCTGTGATTCTGCTTGACTGGAAGAGATGACCTGCTCCACAGAGGACTCCAGTGAGGAGGCTCAGCCTCTCCTGTTGTGGATGCCTCAGTTTGTAGCAGCAGACAGGACACTGCAGAGTTTGTCTCTTGCCAAAAAGTAGACCTGGTTTTGGGTGTGGTACTGTGCTCCAAGGGTAGAGGTCCTGTACTATATGGCTTAGTGCACAAACCACGTTGGAAGGAGCACTGAGGTTGTTGCTCCTCCAGCACCTACAAGCAGAGTGTGTTAGTGCACACCGCATCTCCTGCCCATGTTTGGTATTTTTTGCTGGATACTGGTCACATTTGGTCTCTTGAGACCACTGGTGGAGAAAGCAGCAACCAGGTGCTGGAGAGACAGTGCAGCCCTGTGCCATGACTGTTCCTGTCTGTGCATGTCCCCAGGGGCCAAGACCGCTGCAGGCACTACATGATCCAGGTGCAGCCCAACGCACGCTACATCATCCTGAGAGAGGACCGGGCTCACGCCTCGCTCACCGCTCTGGTTCGGTACCACCAGACCGTGGGCATCCGGCCCTTCATGGAGGTACTGACTGTTCCCTGTGTGCAGGTGAATGCCAAGGATCTGCAGTGGGAACAGGGGATGGGGACTGTGCCGTGGGTGGATAGAGTCACAGGAGCAGCATCTCACTTCTGTTTTCCTGTTGGGGAGTGTCCCATTCTGGCCAAGCAGCTTGGCTGCTTCTGCATGCACCGGGAAATGATATTAGCTGGGAGTCCTGGGGTGGGG
>JAYRBT010000093.1:61663805-61692368 GCA_036023395.1 Myiotriccus ornatus
GGAGAAGAGAAGGGTCTGGGGAGATCTTATGGCACCTTCCAATATCTAAAGGGGCTACAAGAGAGTTGGAGAGGAGTTTTTCACAAGTGCCTGGAGTGCCAGGACACGGGGAAATGGCTTTAAACTGTCAGAGGACAGGTTTAGATTAGATATGAGGAAGAAATTATTTACTGTGAGGGTGGTTGAGGCACTGGAACAGGTTTTCTGGAGAGGCTGTGGATGCCCTTGAAAGTGTTCAAGGCCAGGCTGGTGGCAACCTGGTCTAGTGGAAGGTGTCCAGGCCATGGCAGGGAGTAGGAATGAGATGATGTTTAAGGTCCCTTTCAACCCAAGCCTTGTTAAGATTCTATGATGCAGTTATCCACTGAAGAAGAACAGCTAGATGAGAAGTCATACCTTTCTTCCTACAGCAGAAACTTGCCTCGTGGCACTTGGAAAGTCATGTCTTAGAAAACAGCACAGAAGAAATTGTGTGAGCCAGAGTGGGAAGGCATTTCGTGTTATATCGTGTTATAGTTCAGCTGGCATATGATGAACTAGATAGGATGTACTCCCAAAAAAAACGCAAATACCAGGCTATGTTGGGCTGTGTGAGCAGGGGCAGCAGACAGAAGATGGACAGGCAGCCTATGGAACCCCTGGGCACTGCATTTATGCCCCAGGGGACTCGAGCTGAGCTCTGAGAGGAAGGCTAGGAATAGAAACACAGGCATGGGGAACTGGGCAGAGCCAGCACACAGGAGGGTGGGAAGAGCAGCAAGAAGGATTTGCAATCCACAGGAGTGAGAACTAGAAGTGCCCCTTTGGGCCTGAAGGCTTGGGAGGAATTTTATTTCATAATCTGGGCCTTCCAAGTCATGCCCCCACACTCCATCCCTACAACTAATGATTCAATAGCATCCTTTAAAGAGCTTCCTTAACCTGCCTCCTTGTTTTTGTAAAAGGATTTTGTGCCCTTTCCTTATCTGCCTCTGTGCTTCACATCTGAATAATACTGGCAACAAACATTTTAGCTAATCACCTCTGGACAAAGATCTACTCCAGATCAATCCTGTTCTGTCCAAACTAAAGCTCTGTCTTGCCTTTGGTCCTTAAAATATCCGGCCAGCAATTCATCATTAAGCTGGCTGAAACAGAAATTTTCTCTCTTCTTCCATTCAATCCTGCTTGTTCTCCTTTTTCACAGGGCTGCTTTTTCCTCTCCTCAGTCTGGCCATCATCTCTGATGCACACTTGAGTTTTAGAAATGTGAACCTGTAATCCAGGGACCAGTATGGCTCTTAAACTCTTTTCACAGAACTGGCAGCCTTCAAGTTGTTTGCTTTCTTCCTGGGCAATGTTGTAGAGTATGTTGACATGTTTCCTTCCCCAAATGCATCTCAAAGACTTATTTGGCCCTCAGCCCAGACAAGGCTCTCCATGCTACTCTCTGCCTCACTCCAGCCTGTGTCAAGTGACTGTGGAGTGTTATGACAGCATTTCAGAGCTACAGCCTTTCCTATCTTCTAGTTAACTTCATAGTCCACACCAAATGCTTGCATGATGTTACACTGCTTTGCAGCAACATCTAGGACAGGCTACTTGACCAGAGCTTTGCCTATCAGCTTGCTCCTCCACAAGAGCATAGAAACTACTGTGTGAGATGTAGGGGTCAAAGCAGCACCAGATCCTGGCTGTGAAGGTGGCCAGTGGGGATGCTTGGAGCAGATAGAAGAGCCATATAGGCATAATGCCATGCTTCCTCTGCCACGTGTTCCCAGCAATGCTCAGTTTAATCTTACTCTGACCAAAGTACCCTTCTGTCTAGCAGTTCCTTGCTGGGTTGCTCTTCTATAAGAGCACCTGATTGTTTTTTATCCATTCTGGATTATTTTGTATCCTAGAAATCCTAGTTAATTAATTCCCCAGACCTAGAAAACCACAGAAACACAGAATGGGTAAGGTTGGAAAGGACCACATCTGGTTCCTGCTCAAGCAGGGTCATCCTAGAGCACCTGGCATGGGATTGCACCCAGGTGGTTCTTAAGTATCTCCAGTAAGTGAGACTCTGCAATGCATAGTGGAAAAGTACTTACATTTGCTTGGGTTTTAACCTATGTCATTACTTAATCAATATGCTCTTGTTTCTATACTATAAAACATAACAAGCAATCATTTCCAAATTACCTCGGTCACTGCACATGATTTTAGATACATTTTGATTTTTCCTTTTTCTGCTTCTTCTTAATTCCATTATGCCTTCTCTGAGAGGGAAGAGAGAAAACCTGGAGCTGATTCCCAGGTCGCTTTCTAGAGTGAGGATAACTGGTCTGAACTCTTTCTTTGTGCAGGAAGAGTTTCTCCTTGGAAGTTACATCTACCAACGATTATTTTATCTGTTATTTTGTCACCCAGCTGTTCATTCTGAGATCTTTCTTGAACACTGCAGTGAGTGCTCTATGCTGCACCCTTCAGCCTCACCAGCAAACTCTGCCCCATCAGTTCCCACACCCAGACCATTTCTGGATACAGCAAAAATCACAAGCCCTAGCACACACTGGTGGTACACACTGGTGTGTTCTCCATTTTAAACCCTGACCATTTTTCATTCATTATCTTCTGCCTTGCTATTACCATGGGAATAAATATGTTGTGGAAGAGAGCAATTAAGGACATTTGGTGTGAGCTGAAAGTGTTTTGGGCATCCAAGTACATCCATCTGTCCAGACACATCCATTAAACTGGATTCCTCACTCTTTCAAGGAGTGAGACGTGATTCTTTTCTACTAGAATGGGGTTGTTCCTTCCTCTTTAATCCCATTTCTCTATTTGCCCACAGACACTATTCCTAATTCCCTGTGTGGAACTCAGATTCACTCAGGTCCCCAGATTTACCCAAATATCTTATATAAACAGAAGCCCAACCCTGGCATCTATTTGCCTCCTGTCATTCCTCTAGCTTCAAGCTGAATTAAGCAACAGGCTGTGTGTCCCATAGCATCTGGCGCTGAGGTTCCTCCAGAGCTCTTACATAAATGCCATTTATATAATTTACTGTTTGTGTTGTAAATTTGTTTTTGAACTTATTTTGCTGAATGCTTTCACTTGAAGCAGTTTGCCTTATTCATCCCTGCAAAAGGAGGTTGCAGGATGGGAATTTCCCTCTGTACCTTGCTGGTGTGGATCACTCGTGTTTTCTGCTGGGTTTCTACATTCTCTGAATTGTCTTTCACACCTCTGATATATTATTTATGGCAACCTTCCAGGATGAAAATGTGGGGATTTTTTGTTTTGTTTTGTGGTGGGGTTTTTTTGTTTGTTTTGGTTTGGTTTGGTTTGGTTTTTTGGGTTTTTTTGGGGGGGGCGGGGGTGTTGGTTTTTTTGTTGTTTTGGAATGGTTTGGTGGTTTCTTTGTTTGTTTTTGTGTTTGTTTGTTTTGTTTTGTTTTGTTTTTCAGCTTATCACTCATTTAGTTTGCTGTGGTTATTACTCTTAAGAGAATTACTTGAGGTGTTAAAATATTCTCAGAAGGGTATGTTTTCTCTTCTGTTTATGTCTCATTTAACCTGTTGCACATTAATTTCCTCTTTCAGAATTTAGAGTTTCCTGGAAACCCCTTAGAAAATCACATCTTACCATCCACTTTTCTACCTCCTGCAGCCAGCTTTAAACAGGATGTTACACATCACTTCAGACTTCAGCAGTTTCACCTTGAGCTCTTTTAGAGCCACTTTGGAGGAGGTTGGAACAGGAAGGACTTTTCAAAAGGGCACGCAGTGATAGGACAGGGGAAAATGGCCTTTAGAGGAAAAGGTATACATTTAAATGAAATATTAGGAAGAAATTCTTTACTGTGAGGGTGCTGAGGCACTGAAACAGGTTGCCCAGAGAAGTTGTGGGTGCCACATCCTTGGAAGTGTTCAAGGCCAGGCTGGATGGGGCTTTGAGCAACCTGGTCTAGAGGAAGATGTCCCTGCCCATGGCAGAGGGTTGAAACAAGATCATCTTTAACATCCCTTCCAACCCAAACCATTCTGTGATTCTGTGAAGCATACAGAAAAGGTGTGGAATTAATCTCCCAGGCAGCACCATGGACCTGAGTCCAGCAGTGTTTAGCCCCTCCTGTGGGGGGCTTGCATGAGGCTTTGGGCAGTTACTTCCCAAATGTGAAAAGACCCTGCTCTTTTCACATTTGGGGAATGCTGCATGTTTGCAGCAGGATCCCTGAAGGAAGCACAGTGTTTCTGAGGCTCACAGCTGCTCTGGACAGGACAGTTCAGGCTGGAAGGTTTTCAGCTTGTGTTTTGGTCTGTGCAACAAGCTTGCTTATTGTGTCTGGTGTCAGGTCTTCGCATCACAGATCCTGGCGGTTGACAGCCACGGGAACCCCCAGTGCATCACAGATTTTGTTCCCAAAGCTGTGCTTGGCCTCCAGTCAAACAAAAACATTTGGCAAATTGGGATGTTGGGAAATCAACCAAGTAAGAAAAACTACTTTGCAGTGTCAGGAGACCTGGGAGAGGGTTTCAAAGTGTTTCTCCTGCTGCTTTTGTGCTTTGGAGGTGTCTGCCAGCAAATGAGCCCTGCTGTGGCTAGTCTATTGGGCATCAGCTTAGCTGCTCAGTCTCTGCCAGAGGCAAGGTCTCACAAAGTATTGGCTGGAATGACAGCAACAGCACAGCAACAGCCTGCTGAGCTGAGACTATGCCAGCCTCACCACACTGCATGCACTGTGCGAGGAGGAGAGCGGTGGGACAGTGACAGGTACTTCAGGAGCTCTGCACAGTCCAGGGACAGCATGATGGCTCCCCTGGAGGAAATGAGGCCATGACAGCAGGCAGATCCTAGCTAGGAACAGGGAGCTATCACCCTATCTTAAAGCTGCAGGAGATAACTTGTGTATTTGTACGCCTACAAGTTTGCTGTTGTCCTGGATGAACGTTGAGGGGGAATGGACTGCAATCCCATTGAGTTAAGTAATGGAAAGTATTTGCCAGTGTAAAACACAGAAATGTTTCTGTAGAAGCTAGCCTGGATCCAGCATGCTCATCCCTGATATGGGGCTAAATATGCCTGACACAACCTGTTTCCCACAGAACTGGTTTAATGTGTCCTCTGTGCTCTCAATGCCGAAGCTGAGGGGTTGGGGGAGTGGGGGTGGTGGTGTTAGCACTGGTGCTGCTCCAGCTCCAAGCCAGCTCTGCACCACACTGTTCACATCAGCCAGGAGCGTGGGGCACCACACAGCCTCCAACACAGCTGCACCGGTGTCGTGTTCCACAAGTTGGAATCACACAGGTACTTGCTTCAGCTCGTGTGAAAAAGCAGCTGAGCTTTTTCTGCCTTGGAAGGGAAACTATAAATATGTTTACTATGTCTTGGCTACGGATGGAGCTACCTCTGTGTCTTCACAACCCCAGCATGGTTAATTTACAAACTGTCTTCAAACAAGGGAGAGTTGGAGTTTTGGAGGGGACTTTGTATTTGAGATAGTGCTGGAAAACACTACCCTGTGCCACAGCCAACAACGTTCAGCATTTGCCTTCAGCTTGCAATTGCAGTGCTGTTCTGGTTTCATCCAAATTAAGGTGCTTCTGTTCTGGTTCTCAGTAGCTAAATGCAGGACTTCCATCTCTAGTTCCACTTCTCCCTAACTAAATTTTTCATTCCTCTGTAACCTTAGAGAAAGAAGAAAGGAAGCTTCTCTGGAATCATGATTTCTGTGAGGAAGCATCATAGCGTGTGGGGAGCGGCATGTCTATGCTAAGAGCTCCAGGAAGAGTTGCCATTTTTCCTCAAGGCCAATGCAATCAGCCTGTCTCCTGCACACGTGCTCTAGCTCTGCTGCAAACACAGGCGGTGCCTCCAGTTCTGGGGTGAAGGAAACTTGGCCCCTTTTCAGCCAGATGGCTAACGGCTGGGGCAGGGGACAGCCGTGCTAACACTGCATCAAAGGCTTAATGAATTCCAAAATCATGTGCTCCACGTGACAGCACTAATGCTTCCCTTCAGCGGCTCATTTGGGATTTGGTTAAAAACACATTTGTCTGACAGGTTCCCAGAGCTCGTTACTGCTCTTTTGATCCTGTTATCCCCTCGTGGTTCTGCTGCAGCCGAGCGAGAGGCAGGGGCCGGGTCTCTGCAGGTCTGGGCGCTCCATGGGCCCCAAGCTGTCCCCGGGAATTAGCCTTGGGATGAGCAGCAGAGCAAGGACAGCAACACCACCGAGGCTGCCGACTGACAGCTCACAGGGGACACGGGACTCTGGGCTCTGCAGTGGGGGTTCCTCGTCGTTTAGCTGGGGTTTGCTAACTCCAGTTTTTCTCAGATTTTTGTCATCTGTAGAAGATACAGTTTGAGAAAGAGGCTGGTTTGCAGTTTAATAATAAATGGCCCAAGTTTCCCTGCAGAGCGTGCAGATGACTTTGCAGTTGTCCAGGTTTCGTACTGTAACACCTGGTGCTTTCTGCCCAGGCTGGCCAACCTCAGCATGCCGTGTTTTATAGAGCTTTTCTACTTCCTCTTCTCAAGTATACACACATACGTATATATTTAAAATAGTCACATAGTTCTGTGTTGTTTCAAAGTTTTGGTGATTAACATCTTTGTTCATTGTTATCTTCCCACTGCGTTCACTTCATGCTGCTTGGGTATACTCTGTGCATGAGTAATTTGCACTTCAGTGATCCCTCCCTGTCTCTCCCAGTCCAAAACAGCAGGGTTGATTGCTCTTCTTTTGCCTCCTTTGTGTAAACTGTATCCTTTACTGTAGTTGCCGAAGGAGGTGGTTGATCTAGTTGGATTTGAGTAGGAGAGAGTTTGCAGAGGGTTTTCCTTTGGGAGCCGCGGACTGTCTTTAGGCTTGAATTTGTAGCTTGAACTTTGACTTGGCAGTCCTATCTGTGTCATCCTCATACGAGGTGAAGGTCTGGAGCCTCTTCTTTGAAGGAACAATGTCAGTCCAGATCAAATGCAAAGGATCTTCATTGCTCTTGAGTTCTGGGTACATATAATGTCCATCAGCAATGAGAGTGAATGTAGCACTGAGAAGATCTCCTGCAACTCTGTGATTGCCTGACTTAATGACACTTAATTAGTTATTGCTAAGTGTTTTTCTGACTTTTTTCCTCCTCTAAGAAAATGGGATCCGATGTGTCAGGCAAATAAAATGCTGGAAGACTGATTGTGGGATGAGGAAATTACCAGCATCTGATGGAACTAAAACTGTACTCTCTGCATTCCTGATGTAATTATACCTATTAAAGAAGAGTCTCTGTGTAACAAGAAGGTCTAATTAAAATGCCACCAGAAGAGAACTTCTCAGTTCATGGTGTATTAAGGCCCTAAGAGACCACAGGATCACCTGGCCAGAAGTCTCTGCCATCCCATGCCAAGTGCCCTGAGCCACCTGCCCACCCAGGGGCAGTCTCCTGCCCTGGTGGCTCTGTCTTGTCCTGGCATCGTTTGAGCTACAGTGGGAACTGGCTGCTCCTACCTGCACTGTGCAGAGCATCTGCCCTACTCCTGCCCCAGTGGGCAGCCAGGTTCCTACCAGCAGTGGCTGCCTCCTGATACTACCCAGGCATCTCTCTCCTGGGAGCACGTTGCTACCTGGGCCTGCACAGACTTGTGGTCTGGTTGTTTTGGCCTTTTCCACCCTCCTGGCAGGTCAGGGCATATGGACACTGATGTCATGCTGAGCTATGGGTTTTCTTATGCCGTCTGATTCCTTCCATCTCGCATTCCTGCCTGGGGCAGCAGCATTCGTTACACTTGCCATAGTGTGTTGCAGCGCACTCTGAGCCCAACCCACACCTCCACAGGAGCTCACAGAATCATAGGATAGTTTAAATTGGAAAAAGACCTCTCAAAGTCATCTAGTCAGCACTCCCGGCCACGGACAGGGCCACCTTCCACTAGACAAAGTTGCTCAAAGCCCCATCCAACCTGGCTTTGAACACCTCCAGGGATGTGGCACCTACAGTTCCTCTGGGCAACCTGTTCAAGGAACTCACCACCTCATTATTAAAAACTCCTTCCATGTATCCAAGCTAAATCAACTCTTCTTCAGCTAAAACCATCACCCTCTGTCCTGTTGCAACAGGCCCTGCTAAAAGGTTTGTCCCTATCTGATGCAGTCCCTCCACCAGTGACAAATGAATCCCAGGGGGAGCCTGGTGCCTTCTGTTAGCTTCCAAGGCAAGGGATGCCTGGTTTGGAGCACGTCGGCAGAAAAACTGATGCTAAAAAAAGCCACGAGAGGTTATGAAGAGTTTCAGGTGGGAAAGTACTGGGAGAATACTGTGCAGAAAGCTGTTTTGGGTCAGGTCCCCAGCTGCTACATGAATATCTTGGGAGCACTCCGGCTGCATTTTGCTGTGTGCATCACCTTCCTCAGGCATCACATGTGCCAGGACTCAACGTGACTGAAAAGGAGATTTAGGCACAATTGGGTCGGAGACCTGCAAGGGCCAGCAGGGTTGGTAATACTGGTTTGGTGAGCTATTGAGGTTCTAGAAGGATTTCTTAGGAAATCCTCTCTTCCTGCAGGAGGCAAAAATTATAGCTGGTCTCTAACACTAGGGTGGGCTATAGGTAGGTGTCCCCAAACTGACACCTCAAAGCCCTTGTGCTTCTTGCATCTCAGGGTCAGCACTGCTAAATTACATCCCTTCTGCCAGCCAACAGGCACGGATTAGGGTAGCAAAGGAACCTGCTACACGTGACACCAAGGTCCTGCCAAGAAACCTGGGAAATGAAATGATTTTGCCAATGCACCTTGTTCAGGCAATGTTCCCATTGTATGCCAGAACTAAATGCAGAGCTTAAGCCCAGGAAAGTCAGAAGAGCACGCACAGAGAGGCAGAACCAGCTTGGGAAAAACAGCAGTTAACTAACAGATGCTGTGGTGCATTGAGACATCCTCGCCTCCTCTTCCCAGTGTCCTCCCAGGAGTCATCAGTGCCAGCACTGCCGCATGGCTGTGAGTAGGACTGACATAAGGCTCACACATGTCCCTCTTGCCTTGCACCCATGTCCTGCTCAGCTGTCCTCCAAATTCTGGGCAGCAGGTTGGCCCCTCCACCCACTTTGAGGAGGAGCTCTTCAGAGGTTGTGCAAGGACCCGGGACCTGGCAGCAGCACATTTCTATAGGCTTTCCCCACTTTCTTTGCTGCCTCAGCTCAGACTGTGCTGCCTATCACGTCCACCCCAACACCCCGCTGGCAGAGCTATCTGTGGGTTTTATCGCCCAACAATGCGTGCAATGTTATTGTGCTAAAGAGAAAACAAAGCCTAATCCATTTTAAATTAAAACAGTGCCCCAGTGACATGCAATTGATGCAGACACGGTCTGGCAGTGCAGTCCTGCTGGCTCCACAAGGGCTTCACCCCAGAGGTGCCAGGCTGTCCACTCTGCTCCCAGCAGACGTCAGCCACAGCCTTCAGGCTCGGGGCTGCTTTTCCCAGGCCCCTCTGGTCCAAAGCCTCTGGGCTCTCCTGTCTCCTAAAATGCTGTGTCACTCTGGGTGAGAGGTGGAGCATTGCTACGTGCCAGAAGTTAGCAGCAGACAGAAAGCAGGGAAGACAGAAACATCTGGGACCTTCCAATGGAAGGAAAGGTTGATAGAACAAGAGGAAACAGCTTCAAGTTGCACCAAGGAAGGTTTAGATCAGCTTTTAGGAAAAATTTCTTCATTAAAAGGGTGGTCAAGCATTAGAAAAGACTTCCCAGGGTAATGGGGGAATCACTGTCCCTGGAATCGTACAAAAAACAAGTAGGTGTTGGCACTTAGGGACATGGTTTAGTGGTGGATCTGTCAGTGTTAGGTTAATTGCTGGACTCAATGATCTTAGATGTCTTTTCCAACCTAAATTATTGTATTATTCTATGGTGGTCTAAAGCTACAATAGAGCCTTTGCTAGGTCTGGCTTGAGGTTTATAAAGTCTCAAACAGACTGAAGAGGAGGAGGGCATAGGTATGGTCTTTGCAAAGCAGGGCACTGGTTCTTTCAGTCCTAGAGACCTTTTTTTGGGCTATACTGTTGTGTTCTAAGAAATTAGTTTCTATGATGGCCCCTCACAGCTGCATTTGTCACACAGCAGCATTACAGAGTCCACTCAGGAGGCAAGGCTGCCCCTGGGGCTGCTGGCTAGCCAGAGCTCTTTCCCAGCCTTTTTCCAGGGTGATTTTGTTTCCAGCTGATGTGTGCATGGACACTGGCTGCAAATGGGCAGAGCAGACTTGTGGTGGCCACAGTGGTTTGCATGGTAGAAAGCAATGCTTTGTGGTTGTGATAAGCAGGCTCACCTCCACCTTCACTTCATCCCTGGGTCTGGCAAGATGAATAAAGTTTCATCCCATTATGATGAGGGACAGGCTGTGCCCCACTGTGCTGGGCAGAGCTGTTTGGCTTGGTTGATATATGGATCTTTTATGTTTGCACTATTGTGCAGCAGTCACGGGTGTGAGCCTCGCTCAGTTGCCATCACGTGGCAGCGAGTCTTGCCAGTGGGAGCTGTGGCTGCACATTCCTTCTGAGATCCCTGCCTGTCTCTCCTCTGCTGCTTTGCCACTGCATGCAGGAGGGCCTGGTGCCTGGGTATGGGCTGTGGAAGATCAAGTTTAGCACGTGCTGATGAGACTTAAGACCTGTTCATTTTTTGGAAGCCTGATTCGGGCAATCGAGCCAAGTGGCCACGAGTAAAACCTCTTTTGTTAGTGTGATGCATCTCTCTGCATATGACCAGTGTCCTTCTGCAAAAGATGCAGCCCCTGTCCTGTGGCTGTGCATGTGCTGCTGACACTGAGGCACGGAGAGGATGGGTTCTGGCAGGCTGGAGCTGAGCTCCAGGGTACGAGCTGTGCTGTGCTGGGGTGTGCTGCCTCGGGGGGAGACTGTTCAGCATATGTTAGAGCCTCATGATTTCTGTGTAGCTTTCTGGCTCTCCTCTCCTCTGTCACAACCCTGCAAGCGTCATTTCTGAATCTGACTTCCTTTTCTTCAGCCTGTTTGCCAGCTCATCTCTGAAAGAGGATGATGCTTAAGAGCAGAGGTGAAAGAGTTCACTGGCCTGCTACGTGTCAAAGAGATCTCCTGTCTTCCGGGGGCTTCCATACAAGAGGCACCAGAGATGCTCAGGCCATCTGAGCTCCACAGCTCAGCTTCTGAGGATGTTTGACAGCCGAGCAGCTCATTCCCCTTGAGAAACACCCTGCTGGGATGACTGTAAGGAGCTCTGCAGAAATTTGCTCTGATTTGGAGGTTAATACAAGGGCTCTCTGGCAAAATCCCAGCAGTGCTCAAAGGCTGGTAAAGGGAGGATTTTCTATGAGGCCTGGGTTACCTGGATCCCTTTGAAAATGTGGCACACGAAAGCAAAGCACGTGACCAGAGAGCTGGACAGGATTAGGAAATAACTTTTTTTTCCCTGGAAATCCAGATGTTAGAAAATAGTACTGAGTGTTGAAGCAGAATGGTATGAATTCCTACCAGGATACTGTGCCAGAAGGAGCTAATGCTTTTCCAGACAATGATGAATCAGAATGAGTTACAGAAGGATTTGGGTTGGAAGGGATCACAAAGATCATCTCGCTCCAATACCCCTTCCAAGGGCAGGGACACCCTTCTACTAGACCAGGTGTCTCAAAGCCCCATCCAATCTGGATCTTGGACCAGTAAGTGGGAACAGAGAAGGGATGCCTGCTCCATAAGCAGTTTTTGTGAGTCTGCAACTGATGTAAAGGGCCCTTTTCTGGTGTTTGCATCCTTGAAACAACTCTTTGATGGAAAACTGGAGAAGCCATTGGAAAAAATTACAACCTGCTCAAAGGCTGGAAAAGTGTCCTCCAGAGATAAATTAAAAGGGCTTAGATTCATTAATTTATCAAGGTAGCTACTAGGAGGGTCTTTGAGAAGGATATGGGGGAGTACACAGGGACTGTTCAGAACCCTGGACTCGCAGCAGCACAGTGTTACAGTCAGACTACTGAAAAACAAACACAAAGCCTGTTGTTTCAGCATCCATTGGAGGAGAATTCTAAGGGAAATCCTAAGTCCCTGTAAGGTTTTTGAGCTCTGTTGTTCAAAGGTTTCTAATCAAACCATGTGTTTCCCAGAGCCGAACGTGGAATCATGTGCAAGCTGTCAGGCTCAGTGCTAGGGCGATTGGGTAAGGTGATGACGGGTAGAATGGTTTAATGAGTCCTTTTTTTGCACCTATAAGTCTCTAACCTGCCACAGGGCTATCCTGCCTTCCCCAGGTACCTTCTATTTTGTTTTAACTGCTTTAGAGCAATAAGACACTGTTACAAGTATTCAGAGTGGTTATTTTTAACTTGCTGTTCCACGAATTCCCCTTTCTTTAGTCTTTCGGCTTGTAGTTTTATGGCCCCAACATAGGCTTTGCTGCTCCATTCCCCTCTTTGAAGAAGCTCTTAAGGAAGAAAAAGTCACCACGGAGTACTTGATACGGTCACTCCTGATGTCAATAGTCTGTCTGAGTAGGTCTAACCACCACCAGTGTCTTCTAAGCAGTGAAACATGTTTGGTCTCTAGGGGTGTGAGGTTTGCAGTGCTGGGGAAATTTCACCGGATAGCATTTCACAACTTACTGTGAATTACAGGCAAGATCCTCAACTCTGGTCATTTCTTATTCATTGAAACATTGTTTCTCCTTCCCTAATGCCAGTTCACAATAGGGGTGTAGCTTGGTAGTTTCCTGTGACTGCAACACAACTCAGAGTTTGCTCTGAAGCCACTTGCACCAGTCACTGCTTGCTTAATTTAAACACCCAGAGAACTAGCCTAAGCCGATGGTCATTAATATTGTTTCTTAGATGTGGGGAAATGATTGCATACAGGCTGGTTATGGAAAATAACCTTATGTTTAAGTGGTAAAAGTTTAATTGCACAAAGTGGAAAGTTAAAAATGTTTGCAGTCGTGATCCTTAATTTCAAGGTCTTAAGTTAGAGAAATAAACTACAGGAACTAGTTAATGAAGTCACCTGGACCAAGAAGCACGAGGACTTGGCATAGAACAAAGAGTGCCATGGAATTTTTAGTTCGCTCAGTGCAAAACCATCTGGAACTTGTGTCCTGAATAATGTGTAAATATTTTAGAAGGTAACTCCAGACCTCAGTAGTTGTATACCTGTGGCGAATGATATTGAGAATGCACAAAGAGTCTGCTAGCAACAGTAAAAATGGTCGATCAACAAGGAATTCTGTGACTTGGAGGTCAAGGTGCACATGGAAAACATGGGAATTGTACCCCATTGGGATCCTGCAGAGGAAACTCTTAAGACTTAACAAAAGGCTCTTTAGTAGTACTTGAAGGAGACTGGGACAACTGCAGAGAGGAGATGGCCCTGTGTAAAGATTAAAAATGAAGTGTTAAGTGTGACTCCACAACTGGACAAGTATCTACCTCCACCTTTCCAGACACCGGAACAGAAGCAGAGGACAAAACGAAAAGCAAGTGTAAGGACAGGCCACACCATCCAGAATAAAGTCTGGAGATTAAGGTATTCCAGTGGCCTGGAAATCACAACCCGAGAGCTGAGAGAAGGAATAGATGGCCTGAAGGTCTGCTGTCCAACTGGAGATGCAGCCACAGGGGAGACTAATAAAGGTACCTCATTTTCAGTGGAAAAAAGGGATTTTGATATCTTTGGAAGAAGTTACGTAATAAGCAGGAAAAAGGGTAAAAAGAGATACATATTTGCTACTATGATTTTGTAGCATGCTAGTCTAGATTCTCTCCAGACAAAGGAAATGTTCTGGGTTCCTTTACAAGGATTTCAAGAAGTTTTTTGAGTAATGTCAAACATCAGTATTAATTTAAGCCAAGTCGATAAGGACTGTAAAGATACAATAAAAAGGGGGAAAGTAATGGGTCGTCTTAAGAAAAGAGGCCCTGCACAGTAAAGAAGGTATTACTGCAACACTGCTAACAAGAATTCCTGGTATAAACTACTGTAGCAAAACAAACAAACAAAACACACAAAAAACCCCAACAAAACAAAAAATAGAAGGGCAGGCAAGCCAACTGATTGTGTGCTTACTATGAGCGGTTTCACATGTGGCAAGAGAAGTATTTTCTGTATAGGTTAAATGTATAGCTTAGGATGTGTACATTCACTAAAGATGAATTAAAACTTTAAGAGGCACGGAGGGTTAATGAGAACTGGAATAGAAGGGTCATTTATTTTCTGACAAGCTAAACTCTTTTAGGCTTCTGTCTAAACTTTCAAAACACAGTTTGAAAACGGATAGAGTTGCTGCCTATAAATATATCAGGGAATAAATGCTATCAAAAGGACAACCTTCATATAGGAACAAATAAATATATTTTAAAGGAAAATTCAAAGAAGATTAAAAAACTCTAAGGTTTTACACTGAGCCCAAGAAAGCGCATGGCAGGAGGAGGACCACTGCTTTCCACATGTAACTTGATCAGGTCGTGAGGGAGGCCACATAGCTCCTTTCTAACAAAGGGGGATCAGACTCAGTGCCCAGGCAAGTGCTGTCAGTCCTAATTTGCACATAGCTATAGGTAAACTCTTGCTCTGTTTGCTGCAATTAAAAAGATTGATGTATTCACTGCTTAAGAGAGATCGTGGTGCAGCTCAGTCCTCTTGGAATTGCTTGCCAGCTCCGAATTTCCACATTTTTGTCCTGCTGGGACAACGCTATAGCTGGTGCGTTCCAGCAGCTGCTGGGGAGGTTGCTTTGCTACCTGGAACAGGCTGACCCAAGGATCCACAGGCTCCTATGTAGACCTTGCCTGAAGTCAGACTTCCTAGTTCACAGAAGTTTTGGTATTTTGAAACTCAGATTTGGAAGCAATTCTCTTAAAGTTCAAACAAAATTGAGTATCCCATCGTTCAGGTTGTGTTTACCAATCGGCAGCAATGGATGTGTAAATATTATATGTCAAAATTGCATATAGAAACACAAAAATGTGTGTTTTAAACCCACCCCTATTAGAGCTGCTAGAATTCATAGCTCCAAAGCAGCTGCCACACCACAGCAGTGGCCCTGGTCCAGGAGCTCCCAGGCCTACTGGCTCCTTTGGCTACTTCTTCCTACTGTTTGGTTACAGAGCAGAGCAGGATCTGGCCACACTGGGTCTACAGCCTCATAGCACAGGTGCTGGGTTACTCTGAAATTAGGAACTATTATCCTAGAAAATCAAGGGACAGCAACGAGCTAATTAACACTCTTGCCTCAAAATATTCCTTGCCATCCTACCCTCAGGCACCGAAAGCTGGTTATTTGTTGGACACGAGCTGTGCACTGTGGTGCTGGAGGGATTGGGTGGCCAATGGTACCAGCAAAATGAATGTATGGATGTGGAGATGAACATAAAAATAACTGTGACGAGACATTTTATGCAACTACTGCAATTGCAAAGCAATCTAATATCACCTCAAAGGGAAGATTATTGTTTAGGGAATTCTAACCAAATCTCAGTAGTGAAATACAAACTGCAGGTGCCAGTATCTGGGATTCACCACAGTGAATGGCATGGATCAGCCTGGTTTTATTTGGAAGTCATCCAGGGAACTTAACTCTAAATTGTGAATAGGCACAACAGCAGCACTGATAAACTAGTGCCTACTGTTGTTACATTAAAAGTAACAGACAATAAGCCCTCAATAAGCTCAGGAATTCATTAGTATATCCCGTGGGAAAGGATTACGGGTAGAAATTTGAATCAGTCCCAGAGTGCCAAGATTCTTCTAGACATCCAAGCCTTTCCTTAGCATGAGTTAATTTTCCTGGGAATGACAACTTTTTCCTGAGAATAAACCCTTTTACAAGTATTCAGAGGTCGTCCCTCCCCACAGCACTGGAGCTAAAACAAGACCAGCCAGTGTTTCCAGAAGTACACCCACACTATCTCAGCCCGGTGCATCTTGTGCTGCGCAGGATTGGAGAAGTTCCCTGGTGCGACAGTGTTTTGTGCCTCGGGCTGGATCTGTGCTGAGCTGAGCAGAAGTTTGGTGCTGTGCATTTCAAGATACATCACAGCAAAGAAGAGCACAGGGCTGGGCTGAATCCATCTGATCAGATCTCCTCTGACATAAGTCCACCAGAGAATCCAGAGGGAGAGCTTTTGGTGGTATGAAACTTGTACAGGAGGACAAACTCTGTGTGCTCTTCTATCTGTCCTGGAAGGGTCATGGGATGGAGCTGTGGTCCACGGTGCCCTGAATTCCTAGAAGGCACATCCAGACAAAATGTCCTGATCATGGAGTCACTTTTCATTCTAACAGTGTGTTATAGTTTAGCTAAATGAAAAGGATTTCGTTTAGCCAAATGAAGGAGATTTCATTTAGCTGAACTATAACACAGTGTCCTCATCTACCAGGTATCATCTCTACAAAAAAGCTGATGAAGTTATACTTTGTATCAGTGGAAAGAAGACACGTGTGATTACAGTGCTGTGATATGATACGCTCATCCTCGAAGAGCAATGGAGAGGGAGGACAATGAAACCTAAGAAAGTCAGGGCAGCAAAGGTGACAGCTCCACGAGTACTCCATTTGTGCAGAGTCAACACAGGGCAGCCTCTCTGGAGAAACAAGCGGAATGGATAGACAGGTGTGAGGTGGGAGCTGCATGCGGCTTGTCCGGAAAAAGGAACAGATGGAGCCTGTCATTCCTCTGCCGTATACACCTGCCTTCTTCATTTCCCTTCAAGATAAAGACCATTAATAAGATAAACAACAGGAACACAAGCAGGAGAGAGCATTGGAATTGTGGTTTATGGTTTGTTTTCCCTCCACAGTCCTGTTTCCTTGAGCCTTGATGAATGAATATCTTCTTATCTTCTTATCTGATGGTTCAGTTTATCTGTTGTTGGAAGGAACACGATAAAGTCTGAGTTTGGGAGTGCATTGAGACTACCTGCAGGTCACCACCGAAGGCAGGGTTCTCCAGAGAGGCCAGGAGCAAGGTACCATCTCTGGCACGGCTCACGGCAGAAGCCCATGGTGCCAGGCTGCCAACGGTTGTGTTCCCAGCTGCCAGCTTTTTGGGAGGGGTTCCTTCTGTTCAACACAAAATCCATCCCCAGCCCGATCTTCTGTACTGCTTGAGGGATGTTGAGCCCTCTTGCAGTGGATGTGGATGTATTCACATGGCTACGCTGGGCACACTCACAAAGGAAGGTGCTGGGATGACCAGTGGGCTGGGAAACAGCTGGGCAAAACTGGTTTAGCAGAGGCATGGAGCCCATGGGGCACAGGACAGAGCTGGCACTTCGGCAGCGCAAGGCACAATATCCCATTAACTTGTCTGACACCTTTGTGTGTGTGCACAAAGTGCATGTTGAGGAATAAGATTTCCCCCCATTCCTTTCTGCCCCACGTGGAAAGATATTTTTCTGGTTGGACTTCCTGCTTGATGATTTTGGTTGATTGTGCTATAAATCAAGCTATCCTGAGAAATAAGTGCTCATTCCCTGCTCTCCAATACAAGTTGGTACACTAGGAGCATGGAACTCATTCCACCAGTCTGGGCAGTTATACTGCCTTGCTCCTTCCTTATGTGGGAACCACCCTTGCCCCCAAAGAGACCTGGAGCCTCGAGCATACTCTTTCTGTTCCTGACCCTTTTGTGATGGGAGAAACAGAACTGTGGACAATAACTGAGAAGAGGTTTCATGCAAGATTTATACAACAGTAGGATGGGTGGTTTTTGTTTTGGTTTTTTGTTTCCTTCTTCATAATCTGACACTTCCTTCACTTTTTTCTTGGCAAGTGGTGAGCTGACATCACCATGACTCTCTGGTCTCTTCTAGGAGTTCCATTAGCTGATTAAAGTCCACCCTCGTGCCATGCATCCTTGATTACATCAAATGTGCATCCCTTTGCATCTACCAACCCAGACCGCAATCTGTCGTAGACATGCCCGGTCACTTTTGGTGCAGGACCTTGTTCCCAGCTTTTTGGTACCCAGGTACACTATATACATACACTGACAGCACCCACATGCTTCCCACCACCTCTAAGGAGCAGCAGAAAGACTTCTGCCCAAAGCAGAGCTGTGTCATCCTCTAGCCTCCATAGAAATAAATGCTTTTCTTAACTGTACTTCAGTAAGAAGAGGGGACATCCACTGCTGAGGAGTCCCTCAGCCACCCACTGAAGAGAAGGGACAGTCATGGCTGAGAGGTCCCACTGAGAAGAGGGGACAGTCATGGTTGAGGGGTGCCAGCCCAGTTGCTAAGAAGAGGAGACACCCACTGCCGAGGAGACTGGACATCCATGGCTGAGCGATCCCAACCCCATCACTGAGCAGAGGGGACACCCACCCCTAAGAGACCCTTCACTCACCACTGCGAAGACGGGACACCCGTGGCCAAGGCGTCCTTCACCCACTGCTGGGGAAGAGGGACACCCACCACTGAGCGGGGCCAACCCCAACTCTGAGGAGAGGGGACACCCCTGGCTGAGGGCTCCTGGACTTCCCCGCCCCAGGGTTCACCGCGTGTCCCGGCGGCGACCTGGGGTGAGGCAGCGGCACCCCCGGGAGAAATCGTGGGTTCGAGTCCCGCACTGGACGGCTCACCTGGCCGGACTGTGCGGCTGCAGACTTTGTCTCCAGCCCCTATAAAAGGTAACGGAGGCGTGAGTCAGAGCCGCCGCCTCCTCCCCGCCCGCTCTCACTTACGTGCGGCCGGGCGGGCGGGCAGGCACGGAGCCGCCGTCCCGCACCCGCGCACTTGCCGGAGATGAGCCGCGCCGCGCTGCGGGTCTCGCTCCTGCTCCCGCTCCTGCTCCTGCCCGCCCTGGGCCGCTCCAGCTCCGAGAGCGACAACGACCAGGAGCACGGTGGCGAGGGGTCCCCGCACTCCCCGGGGAAAGGTGAGCGGGGGTCCCCCCGCGCGTGGGGCACCGCGAGGCGTGGGGCACCCCGCGGCTGCGTTTGGGGTCCCCGTGCGCGGTACGGGGACCAAGCCTCGGAGCTTGGTTTGGGGTCCCCGGTCCCTGGGCATCCCGATGCGTGGAGCACCCCAATACTGAGTTTGGGGTCCCTGACGCATGGGGTGCCCTGATGCACGGGGTTCCCCCACCCTCCTTGCTCGGTTGGGGATCCTTGATGGCCTGGGGCGTCCCAATGCAAGGGGTGCTGGATTTGGGATGTCTGATGCTTTGGGGGGTGCGAGGGTGCTGTCCCCAATGCTGGGGAGCCCTCCCCTTGCTTGGTTTGGGGGAGGGAGGGGGGAGCTGTTGTACCCCTGCTGCACCTTTGTTAGGGCTCCAGGTGCGCCCCAGTGTGAGGTGCCCCTGTGGAGCTGTGTCCCCCCAGCATCTCCCAGCTGCGGGCGCTGCCCCCCCTCCTAGCACGTCCCTGCCTTTGTCCCTGCTCCCGCCAACTCCTGTACGGCCCGGCCGGCCCGACCCCTGCCCAGGGGCTGGGCCCTCGCTTTGTGCGCAGCCCTTTTCCCTCCCTAAGTCCCTTTTCCATCAGCCTAGGGGGCTCACGACTTTCTGGGACGGGGGTCCCAGAGCTGTGCACCAAGCAGTCCCTGCTTGCTCCCGGGAATCCCCGGGAGGTTCCAACCCCGCACCCCGGCGTGGTGAACGCCGGCCGGTCCCCTTTATCCCGCAGCGTGTCTGCTGGGCTGCCCTGCATCCACTTGGTCCCCCTGCAGCCCACCGAGGACGGGGTCTGGCGCTGCTGGAGGGGGGCTGCCCCATGGCTGGCGATGGGAAACTGGGACGTGCCTAAACTCAGGGCTGCGGGGTGGTGCCCCTCCTCCTCCCTGGCTGGCGATGTGGGGGCTTTCAGGGTCACAGTTTCAGGGGAAAAGTCCTGGGTGTTTGGTCTTGGTGCCTTTTCTGACTGGAGACCGTGGCGCTGCCAGTGCTCTGCAGGGGTTTTGGGCGAGTGTTGTGGATTTGCTCGCGTGGGGCTGAGCGCTGGTAATGGGACGTTGCTGTCCATGGCTATGCTTCTTGACCTTCTGTTGCCCGCAGGTTTGTTTCCCGGGCTCAGCCTCATAGCTGAGTGCCCTTGGTTTTGCCTCTGGTAAGGAGTTGTCCTGACCTGTGCCGGGACAGCAGCCCTGTGGTAAGGACCGGGAATTGTCTGGTGCCAGGAGCTGCTTTTGTTATTGCAGTGAATCACTTTTCTTACGCGAGCTGCTCTTGCGGGGCTGAGCACAGGACAGAGATGGGGATGCAGATGGTCCCTGCCACAGACATGAAGTAACCCCTGCCACAGGGTGGGAGGGTGTTTGTGTTCAGCATACTGGTGTGCTGCGCTGGCAGCAAGCTGCTGAATGCTGCATGGGGTTTGGGATCCGTGGTTGGGAACGCTTTGGTTGGGATTGAGATGGGGAAAAGCAGCGGCATGGAGGTAGGTACAGAACAGACAACTTGGCCTGTGCAGTGTTAGAGGCTGAAGGTCTGGGTGGAGCCCAGAAGTTGTGGCTGGAACCCTCCAAAGCTCCTACCAGGTGCCAGGAGCTGCGTGTTTCGGCGCCTCTGCCGGCCAGTGAGCTGGTTCCCACTTTCTTGAGGCTTGTGCACGAGGTAGGGCTGGTGTCCCCCCAGCCCTGGGCACTCAGCACATGTCTGGGGGTTGGCACTGAAGCTTTGCCATGAGGTTGCTTCCTGAGGAGCCTCTGGCTTGCCCAGACACCGGAGTCCCGTGTTATGTGTGTCTTTCGCAAACTGTAACTCCCTTTCTGACTGCAGCCTGTTTCCTCTCCGTCCTATCAGATGTGTCTTGTTCTGTGTCCTCTTCTTGCTCATTCCCTGACATGATACTTCTTGTTCATTCCTTTTCCTCCAGCTGAGCCCATTTTTCTTGCTTAACACTCCTTATTCATCTCTTTTCCGAGTTCCAAGCACTGATCTGTCCTCTGGGATTTCCCCATTTTTATCCCTTTTGTTGGAATGGCCCTTTCTCTGCAGCACTCTTTCCCCCAGCATTTGCTGGGGCAGCTGGGTTCAGAGTGAGCAGGAACATGTCCTGGAGTAAAGCCTGCCCTATGCCTTCCTCCACACAAACCCTTGCCCCTCTCGGGGTGAGCTGGCGTAGTCCTGGGCCCCACAGCCCCAGCAGTCCTCCCGCAGGAGAACAAAGAACAATCCCTGTGGTGACCTGTGCTACCAGTGGCAGATTAAAGGCTGATCCCAAAGGCTTGCAGTGGGTCAGAGTTTTTAAACACAAAGGGGCTTCAATACAGGCAGGCTTGGGAGGGATCAGTGTCCCCACGGGCAGCACATGGGGTGGTGTCCTGGAAGGATGTGGGTGCTGCATGGGGTGTGTGTCTGGATGGAGAAAACAGGGCAGACGTAGGTCTGGGATGGCACAGCCCTCCCATAAAGAGACTTCTAGTGGGGCTTGGCAGAAGGGTGTTCAAGTTATGCGCCCACCCTACCCAGACCAGACCATGCCTGTGCCATGCTTGCCCCAGGCTGATCCTGGAGAGCTGGTTGTGGGCAGCGAGAACACAGTGGCACAGCCCACGTACCCTGGTCAGGTTATTGCTTTCAAGGGACGTGGTGCTTGGATGTGTTTTGTAGGCTGGGACCTGCGTGCTGTGTCTGGACCCTACTTTGGGACATGTGCTCTGTGCATCTCTTTGTGTCCTCATACCTCTCACCTTATTGAACATCAGGAATAACCTTACTCTCTTTTCTGGACCATGAGCTACACTGGTCCCTTCACAGCCTGGGACTGATTTGTAGACAGGGCACAGAGAAGTGGTCCTGACCTGGCATCTGCAAATTGAACTCATCCCGTAGGGCTTTTCCCCAGGTATGGTTGGGTCAAAGGGGAGAGGAAGCTCTGGCAGGATCCCAGTGCGCCCTGTGGCTGAGCACAGCCGATAAGAGAGGTAGAAGTGAGCCCGCTGCCCTGCCTGCCACACACAAGCCATCGGAATTCTAGAGTTCAAGGCGAGCAGGCAGCACCAATGGCTGCGTTGCTGTCACGCAGCATCCACACTGTGAACAGTACACGTGTTCGTTTCAGTGTTATCAGGTGCCCTGCAGCAGCCTCAAGCTGTGTATCTGCTAAAATGTGAAAGACTGAGGATGGGGAGTGCAAAAGTATAGGGCAAACCCTCTGGTCTCCTTCCTTATTGTTTGGCTCTGCCAAGGGTTCCCTCTGGGTCTGTGCAAACAATCCTGAGTCCTTCAGGTGCACAGTCCTTCCCTGTGTGCCTCTGGTGAGATCTGCTTGCTGCATTGGTGCCTTTCCCATGTGGGATTTGTTGTAGTCAGTGGTTGTGTTGGCTCCTCACCCTGCCAAAAGCTGCTCCTACCCCTCCTCCCGGGCTGCAGGACATGCGGAGCAGCATGCTGGTAATGGCAGCGTCTGCCTGAACTCGGCAGGAAAGTGTTGTTGAACGGTGTTGGATGTCAAGGAGGGAAGGGAGCTGGCACTTGCAGCACTGCCTGTATCCCAGAATGGGAGGGCTCGAGTGGGAGCGAGCAACAGCCGAGAAAGCACAAAGGGAGGGAGTGAAGGGGGGAAACTCGTGGGAAACTTGGCTGGATCGCGGGCTACTGGGGAAAGGGGGTGGTGGTTAATAGGTGACCTGGAGGGGCTGAGCATGGAGGTGTTCTTGCCTGCAAGGGAAGGCAACTCCTGTGTTTTCCTGCTGGGACCCCTGCAAGCAGTCTGCTTCTTGCATGTTGTCTCCCAGTGTGCTCATTGCATCACCAAGGTTGTTTCCCCCCCTTGTTTTTGGGAGTGCTTTGCAGTCCCTGCCGGGGCTGTGGGTGCTCAGAGATAGGGCTGGGCATGCAAAGACCCACTGCCGAAGTGCAGCCACGTCTGTTGTGGTGAGTGGCAGCAGTTCAGTAGAAAGGAGACCTGGCACCATGCAGTTTTTCGAGGGAGAAGACGTGCTCTGGCGGCGAGTGTGGGAGGCAGATGAAATCATGCAAATCAGCACTTGGGTAGGGCAGTGGGTTAATGTTCATGGCAAAAGGCTGCGAGATTGCAAATGCCCCCACGTGGAAGGGATTGGAGTAGTGCAGGGCTCCTCTGAGCTGTGCCAGGGCCGGGGCAGATGCTGAGAGCCTGACCTGGCTCCAGGGCTGGGCTCATCTTGGTGCTCTCCTGCAGCACTCTGTGAGTGTGCCAAGGGAACCCAACGCTGCACAGCTGGGCTTGAGAGATGCCTCCCTGAAGGAGTGGTCTGGCTTCACCATCACTGCACCCAGATCCCATGAAATGGGGAAACACACTCAGGTAGTTTCAGGATAAGGACTTGTAGGTCCTTTTGTTTTTGATGCCAAGACACCCCTGGGAAAGTCTGCTGCGTTGGGATGGATTGAGCTGACTCCTGGGTGAGGCTGCAGCCTTTGGGGTGTTTAAAACTGCTGAATGGAGCTGGTGGGAGGCTGCAAGGAGGGTCTGGATCCCCCATGGCTGTGGGAACAGGCGGGTGCTGGGGAATGTGGGAACCTGGGGTGGGTGGCACAGTGCTGACACAGCAGGGCAGGTGTCAGCACGGTGCTATTGCTCAATCTATGATAGGATGTTCAAGCTGCTTTCTGTCAAGGCAGAGTCCCCGGAGGCGAGCAGAAAGTGGGGTGTAGGGGCAGGCTATGCCAGTTGAGGCACGTGCAGTGAGCCATGTGCCAGCCCTGGAGTGCTGGGCCTTACCTGTGCCAGGACTGTCCCAGTGTGAGTGCTCCTTGGGGTGACTCCCCATGCTGATAGGGACCCTTGTGCTGCAAGAGAGGAATCCTGCCTAGGAATCAGCAAGCGTGGCTCTTGTGTGCAAACCATGTCCACTTTGTGCAGGTAGTGCCAGAAGGGGCACTAGAGTAGGCACAGGGTGGGAGAAGGTATAGGGTGTTTCCAGAGGAGGGTCCCTTTTCTTTGGATTTTGGTGCATGATCAGCGTCTGTGGAGCAGGTTACTTCTGTGTGAGGAAGGAGGGCAGGATGAATGGATCTCAGCTTGCTGTAGCATAGCTGGGTCCCAGGGCAGTGGCATGACAGGGAGGCATGGAGAGGGCACTGTAACCTGTCCTGGGTTTCTGCCTGGTGCAGGCAGCTGTGGCTTGCCCAATCCTCTTCTTGCTGCTCCTTCTTCGTATGCCTTTGGGAATACCAGTGCCTGGGCAAGTGATTCCTGAGAGTCAGAAATGCTGCAGAGGTGAGTCACCAGTGAAGCTGGAGGAAGCCTCAAGATCTGTTCCCATCCCTGCAGCACATAGTGCCCCTAAACAACCTCCAGAACTTTCCAGGCCAGTTTGGCTGTGGCCATCACTTTCCAGCAGATGCACCAAACACCTCCAGGAGTACCCATGCCTGGATCCTTGCTGTGAGGAGGGCAGGGTCCTGCTGGGCTTGGGGCCTTGCATGGACATCTGGGCCTGGGAAAACTTATCTCTTCCTTTCTCACCCCTGAGCTGGATTCCACTCCTATTAATAGCAAGTGGCTGTCGATAGCTGTTGTCAGCGGCAGGGATGGGGACCAAACCAGTGCCTGCTGAGCCCCTCCTGTGTCCCAGCCAGCCTGGCAGGCCCCACCAAGGGACAGAGGTGGTATTGGTGCTGGACTGTACCTGTTAAATGCTCCTCCATGCCTTGCTGCTGTATAAATTCCCCCTTTTGCCCCAGACCTGTCCCAGCCCGGCACCCTCTGCTCCTGCCCTTGCGGGCTGGGATGTGCCAACATCCTGCCTGCAGTGAGGAGCGTGCTGGTAAGGACAAGTCAGAGGAGGAGCCCATGAATTACCTGTTGTGCCAGTCAGAGCAGGTGCATAATCTTTTTGGGCCATGTTTCCCTGTTTGTGGCAACTCTGAGCCCCACATCCCTTTGCCTGGAGCTGTTTGCCTAGAAGGGCTGGTGATAGCCAAGATGTTTGGTCAGTTTGCATCTCAGCAAAGGCTGTTGTGCACTTCTAAGGCCAGCTCCAGTGACGTGCTGGGAATCCAGCTTTGCTGGCAGCTCTGGAGGAAAGTGATGGTGCAAGGGCCAGCCTGCTGGGTATTGTTGTACCCTCAGGACCTGCCCAGGAGAGCTTTGCCACCTCTAGATCTGTGCACAGCAGGCACATCACCAGGTGGGAAGCTCAGGGCATGTCCTGCCCTGCTGCGGCCACTGTGTGCCCCATGGGTGACGTAGGACATGCAGAGCCCTTGGCACAGGCTCCCCCTGTCCTCCCTCCTCCTTTTCCGAGGGAAAGGTTTTGTGTGGTAGGACCCTTATGCAGCTCTGTGTGGGCATTTGGGTGGTTGAGTGAGTTACAGTAGAGGGTTGCTGTGGCAGGAGCTGAGCATTTTGGCCTGGCGTGTTTTCTTGTGGCACTTTGTACCCATGGTAGAAGCACTCACTGAGGTAAGGGCAAGGTTTTGGTGCTCATTCTTAACTCTGCTGTGAGTCCTGGGGCTTCTTTCCCCAGTGGGAGAAATGCATGGTGCAGTGCTTCTTGCTGCCCAAACTCCTTGTTTGGGACCTGCACTTGTGAAATGCTTTGTCTGGGGACAATGGGAGGTTTTGGCTGCTCCAGAGTAGCTGCCAGGGCGTTGGTACAGCTGCCTAGTGACGGAAGCCGGTATTGCTGATTTTTCCTTTTATAAGGATGACGACAAAATGTCAAGTCCTGGGGTTTTCCCTCTGACTGACAACGGCGGGGGACCTGGCCCTGCCCTGAGGAGGCAGTACTCTTTGGGAGCATCCCCTTTGCCAGGGTAGAGGAAGGAGTGGGAAAGCGAAGGCAGGGAGAAGTATTGAAGGCAGTGAGATCCCAGCGACCTGCTGCTGTGGCTGGGAGCACTGCCTGGCAGAGCTATGTTTGCTGACAACCTTTCCCTTCCATTCATGTGGTTTTTTTCTTTTCTTTTTTTTCAAGGCCACAGTCACTGGAGCTATGAAGGTAAATACCCTACAGTTACTCCTGCTTTTTTCGTACCACCCGGCAGACCTTGGGCCTGAGCCAGCCGTGGTTAATGATTAGAGGACTCCACGACTCACCCTTCACTCCTGGCTGACCCTGACACAGTGCCTGAACCCAGGCATAGATGGGCTGAAGAGCCAGGGGTTGCTGTGATTTCAACAGGAAGCAGCAGCTCCAAGGAGGGTTTCCCCAGCCCCTTGGGAGTGGAGGGATGCCCCTCGGGGCAGGGCTCCTCCCTGCGTGGGAGCTCCCCTGATCCTGTGCCAAGCAGGGAAACAGGCTGCGCTCTCCAAGCTGGACTTGCAGTCCCTGCTAGGACTTTGACCTGCCCAGGGATTAGCTTGCCTTCACTTCTGTCCTCTGTCACCCTCTCTCCCCATCCTGCCTGCCCCTGCCCTCCCATCATGGCCTGGGGTGCTTCTCCACGGCACCCGTGATGGGCATCACCGCAGTGCTATCACAAATGCACCACCACTCTGGGGTTTGTCTTGGACCTGCTAATGCCCAGCTCCATCTTTACAGGGAGCCCTGCAAGTGCCTGGCCTGGGGACAAGCCTGGGTTTGCTTTGGCCCATGATACACTAGCAGCAGCCCTCTGCAGTGCAAAGGGAGTTTTCTGGGCATCAGCCGTGCTTATGCCAGCTGTGGCACTGGGGAGAGGTGGCTGTTTGTCAGCCACCCCAGCCATGTGAGCTGGCCCTTTGCCACAGAGCCCAGCAGCAAAGTGGTACCTTGCTCAAGTGTCAGGGTGGGTGAGTCCTGCCAGAGGCCAGGCCATACAAGACAGCAAGTGTGTGATGAGCTGCAGGGCACCAGCTTCACAGCTTGCCAAGTCCACTTGTAAATGATCTTCGTGCGTTCTTCCTAAACACCCCTAAAATAGACTTTCCTGGCAGCTCACCATGCTCCAAGACCTTTCCTGATACAGCTGCATGCAGTCACATGGTAGCAGGGATCTGCTCCCAAGCTAACTTCATGGAAGCTAAACTTTCATGCATGGATAATCCCCTGGCCAGTGACCGTCCCCTTCCCCACCACCCCCCAAACCTTCTTTCCGGTGGTCTCCTTACCCAGGCGATCTCACTGACACTCCCTCCCTTCCCTCTTGCACCAGACCGGGAGCACTGGGATTCAGATTACCCAGACTGTGGGGGCACCATGCAGTCACCCATCAACGTTGACACAGCTCGGACCATCTTCAGCCCTGACCTGCGGCCCATCCAGCTCTCTGGATACAGCCTGCCCGCCAACAAGAAGCTCATGCTGAAGAACAATGGGCACACAGGTGGGTGAAAAGGCAGGGGCAGAAGCAGAAACACGAGCAGAGGCTGCCCAGACTCTCCCAGCAGGACCAGGCTTCTCTGTTGCCCTTCCCCTGGGCTCTGGGAAGAAGATAGTCTTGCAAGCTGCAGTCATGTTGCCTTCACAGCCAGAAGGGAAGAACTGAGCCTTTCCTGGATGAGGGGAGAAACCTGGAGATGCCCAGGAGTTAGCCTTTGGGAACTAGCTCTAGAAATTTGTTAAAATCCTCATTTAAAAATGTGTCCCTGGTATTTCTGACACAGGTTTGCGGCCACTGGTTCCTCCCTTGCATTTCACTTTCGAAGGACTCATTGGTCTCTGGATGTGACTTAGCCTTTGACTTACCTTCACCTGTCTCTTATGACTCAACTTTGAGCAACTTCTTCAAGTCTGTGCTTAAGGATGCTATCTCAAGATCTTTAGAAGTTTTTATCTATCTTTTGTTTCCTTTCTCCAGTTTTAGAACGGTTTTTAGAAAGCCTGGACACAACTTATGTTACTTTAGTTTCAGCCACGTTATGCCAGATATGGGGAAAACCACATCTTTCCATTCATCTCCCCACAGCTGGGGATGGTTAGACCTGGTTGCTACCAGCTTTTTCTGGGAGCAAGCAGAGTGTTCTGTGCATGCTGGTGTCTGCCAGTCCCTAAAGCTAAGAAAAGGTTGTGGAGAAAGGGACTTAGGAACTTGTTGATGGTGAGATAAGGCACCTCCTTGTCCTGGTAGCAAGTGAGATGGAGCTGACCTGAACTTGTCAAGCTGAACTTGACAGGTCAGACTCGCTGTGCATGGTCTGATCAGCTGCGTGGTGCATGCACAGAGCTCTTATTGTGGCCTCCTGCCCTAACGTGCCTGTGGAGTTAAACTAGTTGAGCTCAGTAGTTGCTATTTTAGACACCCTGGCATTTGGTGTTGCTTGGTGTTTAGAAAAGCAGTCAGAGCATTTTCACTGGGGAGGGGGCAGTGCTTTCTCCTGTCCTTATAAAATGCCTTTATTTATTGTGGCAATGACTGGCCTGCTTTATGAAAAGCCATAAATACATGAAAAGTTGCAAGTCCAGTAAGATATTTGAACAGTTACTCATTTTGTTAACATAAAGTGTATATGCTGTATAAGCTTTTTAAAGGACCTGAAAATTACTCAGGTAGCTAGAAGAAGGAATGCAATGATGCAGCCATACAAAAGAAATGTAAAAGCAGATAAATTCACAGGGAGGGAGCAGTCTCCCACTTCCCGTGTTTGAGTTTTCTATCTCTGAACCCAGTGGCAGGGAACTTGAGATGAGTCATCACAGCCCTGTTACATGGTTAATCCTGAATCTGTGCCCTAGCTTGGTGATGTGACTAAGGGGCACTTTACCTATAAAGGAGAAAGGAAAAGAATTTAT
>JAYRBT010000093.1:61692378-61703177 GCA_036023395.1 Myiotriccus ornatus
AAACGTGCTTAGAAGAATAAGACAGCCTTTCACAGGGCCCAGGGATGCTCCTGATGTTTTTGCCTCACATCCAGGTAACTCAGCTTTAGATTTGCCATGCTGAAACATGAGTCCAAAATAGCTGGATAAACCACACTGAAGTAAAGGCAAAACAAAATATGAATTTACAGTATCCAAAGAGGCAAAAATTTTAGCTCTAAGTGTTTCCAAAATATTTAGTGCTTCCATGCCACCAGTTCCAGTGCTGTCAGACACTTGCAGGCTACCTTATTTGAAAGGTCCCAGCTTGCCAAGCACCACAGCTCTCTGTCAGCTGCCCTGCTCTCGTAGGTATTCACCACTCTGCCAATAGCTTTCTCCATGAATTTTGTCCATGGTCTCTTTATATTATTCTCACTTACTGAATAAATTGTTGGATAACATTTGGCTTGGAGCTGGCCCCGGGAGTCTTTGCAGAGGAGCTCTTCACTTTCCAGCATTTTCACAGCATCTGTTTTTGAAGCGGACGTATTTACTGCAGTGTCCTACAATCTGAAGTCAAAAGCTGAACCCTGCTGCATTGGCAGGCTTGCCCGTAGCTCCGTGGAAGATGGAAAGCAAGTTGTTTTGTTATGATCAGTTTCCACAAGCTCAGGGTGACAGCTTCCCTTGAGACATTTCCTCCCTGTGGGGTGGACTCGACTTTATGTTTTACTGACTGACCTCTTCCTTCTGCCTCTGCAGTTGTCCTGGAGCTGCCCGAGTCGCTGGCCATCAGTGGTGGCTATGCCCAGCAGTACCGAGCCGTGCAGCTGCACCTGCACTGGGGATCCCCTCTGGCACTTGGCTCCGAGCACACCGTTGACGGGCGACGCTTTGGTGCAGAGGTGAGGAGCCCTCGTGGTGGTGTATGAGTCCTTTCCCTCAGGGTGCTGGGCAGGGAAGGCCCTGGAGGGCTGTCATGCTCCATGCCCATGGCTGTGGTTGTCACTGGACGAAGGCTGTAACCCCTGGGCAGGATCCCAGGCAGCCCTGCAGCAATGGAGCTCAGTGTAGGAGGCCACGCTCTGGTGCTGGGCCAGACTCACGCTGAACCCTGGTCTTGGGCTGATGGAGCAGGAGCTGTGGCGGTCCCCAGCTGGGGAAGCCAGCTCCCCTGGAGGCTGTTAGCGGCCTGCTTTGGGAGCTGCAGGGACTGTTTACTCTGTACACACTGTCCTCTTGCTCTGCCAGCTCCCATCTGGTTTTATCCCTCCTTCTCTAGCTGCTGTCCTCAAACTGAGCCCGGCTCTGCAGTATGAGCCCCTGGTATGCAGGACATTGCTGTCCCTGGCTGGGGAAGTTCCTGCAGGCAGACATTCTTGCTGGCTCCTTTGCAGCAGCACATTTTCTTGGTCTCACCAGCATTTTCCCTTCCCAGGAGGGGTGCTTCTCACATGTGCATGTCTCTCCCAGCCCTTGCTTCAGAAGGCTGGAGCCCTGTAGGGGTGAGCATCTCCCATCAGGGATTGCATGTTTCCCTTCCAGATCCATGTGGTCCACTACAACACCAAGTATGACAGCTTTAACGAGGCAATGGTTCGCCCAGACGGCCTGGCTGTACTGGGAGCCTTTCTGGAGGTGAGTCCCATAGAGGGTGGAGCAGGGGTGGGCAGAGATGGGCACAATTTTGGGGACTGTCAAAGATGCAAATGCATCTTGGAAGAAGGGGAGAGAGAGGGCAGAGCAGTGTTGATAGAAAGAAGGGGTCATGGGGATCTCACAGGGAGTGATACCTCCTTGCTGGCACTGCCTTCACCGGGTGGTCTCGTTCAGCCCCTGTCCCTGCCATAACTGTGGAGTCTCTGTGTTGCAGGTTGGGCCAAGTGAGAATCCATACTATCAGGAGATACTTGAACATCTGTACGAAATCAAAGGAGTAGGTAAGGCCTTGCCCCATGTAGTGCTTGTCTCAGGGGCTGCCACCCTGCAGAGAAACTCACTGCCTGGCAGAGTGAGGCTGCAGCAGGCATTTGCTGTGTGTACATGAGAAGGGGAGCATTGCAACACACCTATGGAAGCAGCGCTCCAAGGTGCCCTCTGTTCCCTCTCCAGTGGCTGCAGTGGCACACACAGTGCCAGGCTGCCCATGATCTCCATGCTGTTGTCCACCAAAGGATTGCAGGACACTCCCATGGTATTTCTTCTCCCAGGGCAGCAAGTCTTGGTGCCCGGATTCAACATTGCAGGTCTGCTGCCTGACAACCTGAAGCTCTACTTCCACTACAACGGCTCTCTGACCACCCCTCCCTGCTACGAGACGGTGAAGTGGACAATCTTCAACCAGACCATGAAGCTCTCTCGAGACCAGGTCCGTCAGACAATGAGCTCCACACTAGGTCTTGCCCAGCCTCTCCCTGCAAGCGTGCACCATGTGTGCCGGTACCCTGCAGCCTATCTGTCTCCCAAAGGGGGGATGGGTGCTGCTCTGCTCACACTGTTCTCCTTCCAGATGTCAGTGCTGGTGAGGAGCCTGAGAACTGATGACAGCGATCTCCTGCAGAATAATTACCGACCAGTGCAGGACCTGCACGGGCGACGGGTGCTGGCGAGTTTCCAGACCACCCTACCTTCAGAGAAGCACACTCCTGGTAAGGAGTGTGTGAGTGTGCTCGGGCTGTGCCCAGCTGCAGCAGTGCAGAGATGGGGCGAGGAGCAGGAGTCAGTGTCTCTTACAGAGACACAAAGCTCTTTCCTGTTCCTGCACTTCTTTCACCCTACCTGGGAAAGATTGTTTCTAGGAACTTATTTTATCCTTAGTCTTGCAGACATAACAACAGGACGACTAGGGAAGAGCAAACAGCCAGGTCCCAGCATCCCAGCTAGCTCCTTCAATCCCAAATGCAATAGATAAATTCAGTAGGAGCTGACAGTGGTACAAACTTGCAGCAAGCAGCCCTCATCCAAACCCTGCAGGAAGGGCAGTGCTGGGCACCCCTCCTGAAGGCCGCAATCTGCCAGTGGGGCCACACAGACGTCCTGACCAGGAACACAGTCCCCTGCCTGAGGCAGCCCTGTCTGCCCGTCCTCAGTTTGTCCTTGAAGGCTTTCCTGGCATTGGTGGTTTCCAGGAATGAGTAGAAATGACTGTTAATGCTCAGGTGTGACTATCGCGCTGCATCGATGAATTTTTGCCTGTTGCTACTCCCTGAGGTCACGGGGGTTTTTCTGTTTGACATCCTGTTCTTTTCTGTTTTGATGGCATTTCCTGCACCTTGTGTCAAGCTGACTAATAGAACAGCACACAGGCTTTGTCCCAGGCCTCAGTAACCACAAGTGCAAGGCACTTCCCTCACCACTCCACCTGCAGCCAGCTTGCTAATGGCTGTAGGCTTTTAATCACTGTGGTCTTCAGCCTGGCTAGCAGTTTCCCATGTGGCACTGCATCAAATGCTTCACTGAAGCCAGGAGAGATAAAATCTACCGCATTTTCTTTGTCTAGAATATCGCTTATCAAAGAAGGATATCGGGTTAGGCTGGCATGCTCTATCTTTGGTAAACCTGTTAGATACTTTATCATATTTTCCATTTACCTCCAAGCCTTTCTTTTACCACTTTCTGGCAGAAACTGTTCCAAGGCCTCCATCTGCCCATGCTGGGGCAAGGGGGGAGTTGCCCAGCTCTACCTTTTTTTTCTTTTTTTCTTTTCCTTATTTGCTATTCCTGTCCAAAAATCCACATTACAACAAAGCCACAAAGCCCTTGTTCCTGAACTACCAGGACAACGTCCCAGTACTGCTGGATGAGGTCACTGATCCCCTGCCTTGAGTGCACAGGATTGCTGGGGATTTCTCCCCACATCCGTGCTAAGTGCCTGCTTTACCCCTGGGGCCAGTGAGCGCTGAGGTGGCCTGCTGGGGGGTCACGTCTCATTTTACTTGCAGCTGCACCTTCTGTGCCCACGCTTGTTGTCATTCCCAGTTCAGGATAACCGCTCCTGCCCCTGGGAGCTGGGTGAAGGTGGCGGCTTCCCCGCAGTTGGATACAGCCCGCAGATAGTGCCACTCTGCGCGCGGTACCCAAGCCGTGTACAGATGATAGTGCAGCTCTTTAAAAGCTGTGCTCTTACGCTGGGTAAATATTTGGCCAGCACAGCTCCCTCCCAGCATGCAGAGCCACTAAACCATCCCCATGCCGGGTGCCCTGCCCGGAATGGACGGCTGCCTCCTCCCAGGAGCCACTGACCATCCAGCCACAGGCAACTGTCCACCTGGTCACCGCCTGCTGGGCTGACCCCATGTCCCTCTCCAGGGTCTTCTGTGGGGTTTGGTACAGTCATGGGGTGCTCTAGTGCTCAGCACCCTGCCTGTGTTTCCTAGATGGTGGCAACAGCGATGGTGTGGGGAGGTTTCTGGCTGTGCTCAGCGAGGCTTTTGTGCGGGCCGTGGTTCAGGGATCCTTTTTTTCTACCTTTCCCTTGATGCTTCTGTGCCAGGGTGTCAAGTCTAGGATTCCTGCAGCAAGATGCTGCAAGCTGCTGGGGATGCCACAGGCAGCTCTCCCCAGCCTGCTCATGGGTGATGGGGAGTTTTGCAGGCAGCCCTGCTTTGGCAGGGGGGCCCGAAGGCCTGCAGGCTTGACACTTCCCTCCCTGAACACCTGGGGAGCACCTCCTGACTGCACTGTCTCTCTTACAGGTAGTGACGGTCCAGCAACAACAGCAGGTAGGTGAGGGGCTGGTGCAAGGGAGGAGAAGGTGGACGGGCAGTGTACCTGCCTGGGAATTGGGATCCTGGAAGCCATGTTCTGCGCTGGGGGGGCAAACAGCCACAGTGGGTTTGCAAGACATCTGTGCCGCTTGTTCTCACCATCTGGTCTTGTCTCCTTTGCAGAAGGACACTCCAGCTCTTTTCATGCAGGTAAGTGTGCTCAGTCGAGGCTTCTCCTTTGTGCCCTCTCTGCCTTTCGGCCACCAGTCTGCTCCCTGCCTTGTCTCACTCAGCCAGTAGCTGCAGGGGACCATCCCCAGTGTAACACAGCTCTGCTTGGCTTGTAGGGGATGTGCTGGCCGTGCTCTTCGGGGTGCTCTTCGCTGTCACAGCACTGGCCTTCCTGCTGTACATCTACAAGCACCGCAGCCAGAATGCACGGTGAGCCATGGGGACATGCAGGAGGGGGCCTGGGTCCAGGGCATGAGAAGAGGTCTTAAGGGTGGTCTCAGGCAGCAAGACCTTCTGCCTGGTCTAACGTTCTTCCCCCTCTTTCTTCCCCCACTAGGCTGGACTCGCCAACCAAGTCCAAAGTCATCTACACGGCAGCCAGCACCGAGAACACTGCGTAAACTCCACACCTCTGTGGTAGTCCCAGCCCCACCGGTTCAGCTGCCACCCCACTCCCACCCCGGGCCAAGGATGAGCCAGTGCTCCAGCATCCCTTGGCTGCACAGGCTGCCCACACAGACTGTTTGCCTGGGGCAGCATTTGACCCCAACAGATATTTTTGTTATAAAAAAGGTAAAAACTATTAAAAAAAAATAAATTAAAAAAACCACAAAGTAAAAGCCACTCATGGTACCAGATCTCTTTGCTGTTCTTGTGAGAAGCTGTGGGGCAGGAAAGAGCACCCTGGTGCAGCTGGATCCACATTGGAGAAGGGTATGCAGGGACCCCTTCCCAACCAGCAGAGACAGCATCGGCCCCAGTGCACTGGGCAGAGCTCCAGAGTAAGCAGCACAAGGCTTCTTGTACAGTCCAGCCCTGCCCTCCATCACTCTGGGACTTCTTCCTCCTCTTATTTGTGCAAAATATTGAAAAAACATAGCTATAGCTTGGTAGGGCTGAAGAAAGGCAGAGCTGCAGGTGGCAGAGCCACCGCTTGCTTGCTGGCCAGCCCCCACCCAGATCACTTACAGCTCTATCAGAGCTAGATTAGCCGGAGTAGCCCTAGATCCAGGGCTACCTTCCACCTTCCATGGTGGCTCCAGTGGAACTGGAGCCAAACCCCTGGGAGCTTTACAGCCAGGGCAAAACGAAGAGAATTTATCCAGACCTGGGAGAGGAGAAGAACCTGCAGACTCCAGCCCTCAGCAGCCTCCACCTCAAAGTTGTAAAACTAGAGCCTAACCCCTGGTAGGATGAACAGAGCAGGAGGAAGCCCTCCAGGCAAATGGGGCCTGCAACTGCTAGACCATGCTCCCCGAGTCACACCAGCACAAGACACTGCCACCACTGCTTGTACCCTCCCCACAGGGACAGTGGTAGTGCCGATGGCCACACACAGCACCCACTTCTCTGTGGTACTTAATTTTATTGGTATAAAAGCCCACTATGGATAAAACTGCCTTCTCAGCCTGATGGCAGTTTCTCCCTTCCAGCCCTGTGGCACAGAATCAGGGCTGGTACCCACCTGAAAATCCCCAAGAACAGGAGAGGCCAATGATCCATTGGAATGGTCCCTTGAACCCTCTCCCAAATCTGTGCCGGCAACAGCTGTGGCATTGCATCTCCTCCCAATCCCTCCACCACCCTCCATGTCCACTGGGCCCTTTGGATACTGCCTTCTCCCCGTTCTCCTCTCACCCTGCAAGCTCTCAGTACCCCTGGGTCTCCCAGCACCATCCTGCTGTACCAAGATGCCAGCTCAGTGCGCTACCACAGGTTAAGCGCCTGGGCCGTGGCTCCTGTGGCAGCAAGACTGGGCAAAGGGTGGAGAAAGGAGCCTCACAAGGGTCAGCCATGAGCCAGAGCACGGCAGCACTTTGCAAAGCCACTTCCTCCACCCTGCAGCGAGGAGGCAATGCGGGCGCCCCACCCTAGCACTGGGGGGGCACCATGCCTGCGGCGGCGGGGGGAGAAGCGATGAGTTTCTTTGGGCTCAAGACTCCAGCAGTCCAAGGTAGCATCCTTCACAGGCAAGCTATCTGGGGCTGTGCTCATGGCAGGGCCAGTGGAGTCGGGCCCCCCAACACTGAGCTGTTCTACGGGGGCTCCCAAAGGGGCATTGGAGTCCCAGCGACACTGGTTGGTTGGTAGGTTGGCTGCCACAGCCGGACCCCAGCGCCTGCCCCGCCAGGGCTGGCCAGGGTCCCCGAGTCCAGGAGAAAAGATATTGCAGAGAAGGTGACGGCCAATCCTGCCACCAGGATAGGAGAGGGGAGGGCAGGAGTGGCTGGGGACAGGAACATCCTGCAGGGCCTCAGGATCCTGGCTGGGGGCTGGCTCCGCTCCGTAAACCTGCAGGAACCGAGAGGAGAAGGGGTCAGTTTTCACCAAACACTTTTACCCCACTTCCCCCAGAAGAGGCAACAACCTGACTGTTGGCACCAAAAACCATTTGCTCCTTCTTGTCTGGGAGACAAGGGGATGATGTCCTTGTTCCAGCCACAGGGACAACCTCTTGCCATCCCAGAATGAGTTCTGGTACCCAGCAGGACCCACAGTGTCCCCATGCCCTTTACGGAGCAGGACTTACAGAGCAGGAAGCGCCGCAGGTTCTGTGCAGATCCCCCCGACAGTAGGTAAGCCCAGGCAGCGGCAGCAGCCATCAGAATGTAGGAGGGCACCAGGCTGCCCACATACAGGGGGTTGCAAAATGACTGGGGAGAGAAGCAGGAGAAGCAAAGGGTGAGCAGGCAAGAGAGGAACAGGGACAGGATGTGTGGCAGTGTCGCCACCTCAACGAGTGGAGTGGGACAGGGGACACCAACTCCAGGATTTGGTTTGTGAAGGGCCAGCTGCTTTGCTAGTGCCAAAGACTGTTTCGCCCCAGCACAGGGATCAGTACCCCAAATACAGGTTCTGGTGCAGAGCTCTCCTCCCAGTTACTCACCGACCCCGAAACAGTGAGGTGCATGACAACGACCGCCGCGATCTCCCACCAGCGCCGATGCTCACAGCCATGGAAGAAGAGGATCCCCCAAAAGGTGTGAAGGAAAATCAGCACCATGGTCATAAAAGCTGCAGGGAGAAGCAGAGAGGCGTCCTAAGGGAATCACCCACCCTGACCTGGCCTGCAGGCTTGGGGAAGGGATGGGGAAGTGGAGACACTGATGGACTGGACTGGGAGGAGCTGGAGAATCTCTGCCATACTTGGGGAAAGATGGGAGAGAAGAGCAGGGAGGGTCACAGAGGACAGAAAGAAGGGTTTGACACAGAGAGATGTGACAGGGGCTCAGGTGGGTGAGGGTGTAGCATGGAGAGAACAGCATGGAGGGAAAAATCCATCCCCTCTGGCTCTGCTGCCTCTGTAGTGGGGCAGAGACATGAGCAAAGGGTGCCAGTCACTCACCTGAGGTCAGGAAGTACAGCTGCGAATCCCCATGGATGCCCACAGTGCCGGGCCCTAACGCATCAGCCAGCAGGTTGATCATGGAGAAGGCGCCGCTCATGAGACCAAAGCCCACGCCAGCCACTGCCAGGACAGGGACACTGTCAAGCCCTGAGCCTCACAGGGGCCACCCCAGGCACCTCCCAGCCAGCTCTGGCATGAGAAACCTCCCTTTGCTCACAGCACCACACCCAGCCCCACGGTCAGGGTGCCCTGCTCTGCACAGCACTCACCATATGCCATTTGCTGGATGGAAATGGGGGAGCAGCCGTCCTCACTGAGGGCTACCAGCCCCTCGATGGCCTTCCTGTGGGGTGAGAGCATAGTGGAGCCCAGCACAGCCCAGCCATCTCCTGAGGCATGGTGCAGCACTCAATCTGCACTATGTCATCCTCCTGGTAACCTCCCCACTCCAAGCTGCAACACCCACCACGGAGAACATCCGTGTGACTGGTACCACCAGGCAAACCAGACGCATGAAAACCACGTGAAGCCACACAGAAAGATTTTCCACAGAGGAATGTGGGTGCCGGCCAGCCGAGCAGAGCAGGGCTGGGGTGAGCAGGACATTGAGTGTAAGGGAAGCAGCAGCACCCCCACATGGAAAGCAGCTCCAGTGCAGGCGAGGGAGGCTGTACCTGATCTCTGCATTTATACTCTAAGAAAGATGTTGATAAACAAGGAAGGACCTGGAAAAATTCTCTGGGGAGAGAAACCGGGAGAGGAGAGGCTTCATAATTTTTATCAGCTATAGGTGTGGCAGGTGAGCACACCAGACAGCTCCTCAGCCCAGGGAGGGCAGCAGAGCTTGGATCTGGGGATCGGCAAGCGAAACGCAGTGGTTTATGTCAGAGGCTGGTTTGTGTCAGAGGCTGCTCCATGGAGCTCTGCTACCCTCTGCCTGCCTGCCTCTGACAGTGCCCTGCCACAGGGAGCACTGTGAGTCTGCGGCCCCGGCTCCCCTGGCCTGCTCCCAGCTTCCATACAGGAAAGCTGGGGGTTATGAGGGATGCCAACCCTAGCACTACCTGCCCGTGCCTGCCTGCACAGCCCCAGCACAGTGTCTGTCCATCTGTCCACACACAGGACAGGGAGCAGTGCGTGCTCACCCGGCAGCACAAACCCCACGCTCCAAGCAAGTGGCACCACGGAGGCAGGAGCTGCTAAGGCTGCACCGAGACCGTGTGCTGGGCTGGGCTGGGCAGCAGGTCCTCCAGACCTTAGGGCTGCTCTGCTCCACCACCTGAGACCCACTGAGGTCAATATGCCGGAACAGGTGCCACCCACGCGCTCCCAGTGAGCACCGAGGTGGCTTGGTGCCACACGCAACATCCCCTCCAGCCCAGGAGCTCCCAGACAAAATGTGACACCCTCCACAGACGGGAGCACCATCCAGCAGCACTGGCACAGCAGGGTCTGAGATGCCATTACCTGAGGAGCTTGTAGTAAAGGAAACGGAAGGCCTCCTGCAGCAGCACAGAGAACATCACCCCAAATATCAGGAGCCCCTTCTGCAGCTGCTCATCCCGTGGGTCGCTGGCTTTCACCGCAATAAACCAGATGAGGGACGAGAGCAGCAGCGACACCAGCCAGAAGAAAGCCCTGCAAGATACAGAGCCTGCTGGCACTGGGGCTGCCCCGGGCCATCGGAACCACCCTGCACCCCTATGGCAGCTGTGCCCTGGCCTTGCCCGCTCTCCCACCAGCACCAGCACTGCTCTGGTCCCAGTGCAGGGCAGGTGGTGCCTGTACTGGTCCCGATGCTGTGCTGTGCTTTCACTCCTTCTTCACCACTTGCCAGAACTGGCACCAGTGCTCCTCTTGTACTCAAAGCAGTACCAGCACCTGTGCCAGGATCATATCCACGCCAGCACCAGTACCATGCCCTATTGGTCCCAGTGATACTGGTGCCAGTGCCCCAGCTGCACACACACAACAGTACCACTCCCAACCCTCTCGTGGTACTGGTAAGGTAGGTACTGGTGTCCATGATGTGCTGATGGCCGTGACAGTAAGAGAAACAATGCTGGTGCTCCTGCCATGCAAGGAACAGCAGCAGTGTGAGTACCGGTGACCGCACTGAGCCCACAGCAGCACAGGTACTGGTCCCATGAGGGTGCCTCAGCCAGTACCAGCCACCTGCCTGTCACACCTCTGATGCTATCAGCACCCATCACATCCATACTGGTACCACCACCTCTGTCACACCCTTACGGTACCAGCACCAGCACTGGTCCCAGCGCCCCACCACACCCATACCGGTACCACTACCAGCAGTGGTACCAGTGCCCCTCTCACACTCATATTGTTACCAGCACCAGCACTGTACCAGTGCCCCGTCATGACCACACTGGTCATGCACAGGCACTGGGACCATCACTCTGTCACACCCACACTCGTACCAGCGTCCGTCACACCCACACCGACACCAGCACCCCTGTCACACCCACACCGACACCAGCACCCCTGTCACACCCACACCGACACCAGCACCCCTGTCACACCCACACCGACAC
>JAYRBT010000093.1:61709514-61722581 GCA_036023395.1 Myiotriccus ornatus
TATTGTATATAATTCTATTTATATATATAAATGTGTTTCACTTAAAATTCAGTTTGGTTTGGGTTCTTTTGATTTTTCTTTTTCGTGATCTTTTCGGTCTGCTGTGAGAGAAGGAGAGGGAGGGGGAAGGTTTTGTCCCTGTGGTCCAGGCACTTGGCTGGGAGCCAAGTCCAACCTGAGACAGCCCCCTACAAAGCCTCCTTGCACAAACTGGGCAGACAGACCCCCACCTCACCTCCCCGTGCCTGTGCCCGCCCACAAGGACCAAACGCAGCCATCCATCTTGTCAAACTGCTTTAATATTTGGACATGAAGACAGGACAGAGCCGGTCAGGCTGTGCACAGACAAGATGCCACTGAGCCATGTTGTAAGGCTGCAGGGCTTTCCTTCTCAATGGACGTGTGGATTTGGCCAAGATGCAGTTCAGCTGATGATGTCCTGAGCATGCCAGTGAGGTGCACGTGTTGGGTAGGGAAGAGGGATGGGGGCTCTCCAGGGCAGCTCAGAGGTTGTTCAGCTCCAACAAGGTCTGGTCCAGGACCTGGTGGATGCCCACGTTCTCCTCTTTGGCACTGGCCAGGCTCTCTGTGAATGCAAGGGACACCCAGCCACACACACACAGACACAACCCAAGGGTACCCAGGTGCAGCCGGACCCACACACACCACGCCAAGCACAGACACACGCACACAGACACACATTTCAGTACAGCAATGGCCTCCAGCTGAACGGGGCATTCCTGGTGGAGCAGAGTCCACACAAACCGCCTTATCTCCGGCAGGGAGGAGTCCAGCCACTCTGGGACCTGCCAGGGCAGCCAGGCCAGTCAGAGCTGGTCACTGGGGCAGGTAGTTACTGCTCTTCCGCATTTCCATCTTCCCATGGTGCCCGGTTGCTCATGGCTGAGCCCTCCGCAGCGCATCTGCCGCCAGTGAGGACCATTACTTGGCTAGCCTCCGAGGCATCAGCACTGGCTGGCTGTGGGCACATGCACAAACCCTTTGCCAGCGAAAGCAGAGAGCCAGTGCCTGCTGTGTGACCCAGCAGTGCTCCGTGAAGAAAAGGAGACAACAACCCCGGCACAGCCTGGGAGGGCAGGCAGAGAGGATAACAGAGAGATAAGGAGCAGAGCTGACAAGGCTACAGGGATGAGCTCTGCCAGGCAGCCTGCTGCCAAGGCAGCCTCCTCTGGTGTTCACTTCCAAAAGGCATCCTCCTTTCCCCGAGATAGGGATGGAACAAGAGCCCTGCCTACTCAGCCCCATCTCCCAGTGCGCCCTGCTGGGCTCTTCCCTCTCCTCTGCCCCAAGTTTGGGTCAGTGGGTGCCACTGGGTCCCCCATCTCCTATCCCAGTGATCCCGGCACCCTGCAAGGGACCCTTTTCTGAGAGGATCCTCCCTGCACAGTTTGGGGTGACCAGAGTGAGGAGGAAGAGGCTGCCCACCGACTCCTGGGACAAGGGGAGGAAAGCAGTGACACAAACCACCACCTCCCTCCCTGGCAGAGCCAGGGTGATGCCAGAGGACAGTCATCACCATGTGGTCACCCCAGGACATCACAAACCCCCTTATTCCTCTCCCACAAAAAACCGATCAGGCTCCAGAGAGGCTCCCTGTCCGCCCCCACGCAGGGTAGTTACCCCTGTGAGGATAAGCCAAGGTTTCACACCTTGCCTCGCACCAGTGGGGAGCAGGTAGGGGCTCCCAGCCCTGAGCCAGCCTGGCCAAAACACGGCAGGGAGGCTGGGCTGGGGCCAGGAGCTCTGGGCAGCTCAGTTGTTAAGTTCAGTAAGGATGACCCGCAGCTCGTTAGTGAGAACACGGTTTTTCTCGGCCTCCTGCTGAGAGCGCTCTAGAGAAAATGGAGACGTCAACGCAGCACAGGAAAGAGAGAGAAAAAAGCGAGTTAGTGAAAAGAGACAGCATTTCCCAAAGCCCTCAGTGGAAACACCACAGCTGCCCAGCCAGCAGCAGGGACCAGCTGGACTGGCAGGAGGAGGCGAACCAGTCCTTGCGAAGGGACAGGTCTGTAGGTCCATCAGTTTGAGAACTGATTCTGGGGCACGGTAGGGTGGTGAGGAAAGAGGAGGGGTACCAAGTACAAATTTAGGGATCATGAGATCACTGCTGAAGGGTAGCACGAGCTCTTTCACCAAGGGAAAGTGATGCAGGACACATGACAGGGCCGAGATTGCTGCTTGCAGGAAATGTCTGGGAGTGGAGACTGCGAATGGACAGGACCAGTTCTAACCCTCATACTTCACGCCAAAAGAGTCATGGAGAAGATGGCATGAGATGAGGAAAGCTGTGTATGAGAGCCAGAGGGTGACTGGGGTCAGCAAAAAGGACCCTGTCCTGCTCAGCCTGGCAGCGCAGGAGCCTCTCAGGTCTCAACCATGGTTACCCTGGGGGTCCCACGAGCTGCCTGCAACCACCTCCTACCACGCTGCTGACAGGAGCCATGTGAGACAGGCAGGAGACGAGGGATAGAGTGGCATGAAGAAAACAAAGGAGAAACCAATGTTGAAATTTTATTAAAACTAACTAATTAAACCAAAGGGACAGAACATTAAAGAAAAGTCATGAGATGCAAACTGAAGAGCAATGTGCAAAAGGACAGAAGGCGGGGTGAGGGAGGAGCGGGGCATTGCCTGCCTGCCAAGGAAGGAGGTGTCTGCACAGTCGGGCCCAACCCTCTATCCCCTAGGCCTGAGCTTTGGCAGTGGAGGTGCCACTTCCCCAATGCAGGTCATCCCCATCCTGGGGCCAGCAAGCAGCACCGGGGGGCTTTGCTGGGCGTATGTGTGGGGACATGGCCCCCCCATCCCCGGAGCTGCAGGGTCCCCAGTGCTTCTGCTGCTGGGGAGCCAAGGAGGGAGGTGCTGGAGCAAAAGGCTTCCAAGCACAGCCCTGATTCCCTACCAGGCAATACCATGCATAGACCTACTACACAGGCACTATTCAGCCAGCATGTAGACTCCATGGAGCTGCTGTCCTGTCCTGACCAAATGGCTCTAAGCACCTACATCTTGTCTCCCCAAAGAGGGGTAAAGCGGGAACACCCCAGGCCGGCTCCTGTCCCAAAGGAGCCGACGGACAGGCACAGGCTAGGAAGGACAGAGGAAGACAGAGAGGGTAGGGAGAGAGGTGGGACGGCCAGGCAGGCAAGTGGCTGAGCTGGGGAGGGGAAGAGAGGGGAGGGGAGGGGAGGGGAGGGAAGGGGAGGTGAGAGGAGGGGAGGGGAGGTGAGGGGAAAGGCAGGTGGGGAGGGCGTGCAGTGCCAGTGCCCAGCAGGGGGCTCAGAGGGAGGTGATGTCGTTAAGTGCATTGTCCAGCTCCTCGCTGATGGCTTTGTACTTCATCTTCTGCGCATACACTTCATCTGCAGGTGGGAGCAGGCAGGGGGCAGATGGTGGAGCAGAGTGAGGGGCACAAGGTGGAGAGAGAGAGTGGCTGTGAGCGGCGGGCTGAGGGCAGCAGGAGCATGCAGGCACAGGCGGCATGGATGTGACCCCATTCCCCACCCAAGGGCAGAGCCCACACCCCAGCTCTGCGCTCCTGCACCAGACACCACAGCATCCAGCCTCCCACCTCCCTGAACCCCTACCCACTCCCCCACTTCAGCCAAGCCCTGTCCAGCCCCACCAGGGGCACAGTGTGGCCAAGCGCCGCCCTGGGAAAGAAGAACACAGGGCAGGCGGGGACATTTTACCTTCCAGGTCATCAATGGTTTTCTCCAGCTTCGCCACAGACCTCTCTGCAAATTCCGCCCGGGTCTCAGCCTGTGGGAAGCACAGTAGGGAGAGGGTGAGCTGCAGGGCACAACAGGGGCAGTGCAGGCTGCATTGCACTCCAGATCTGCCCTCTTTGCATCTCTGGTAGCCTTCTCCACAAGCACTCCCCTGGTAAAGGCAGTGGACAAGAAAGGTCAAGGGCCCTGTGGAGCCTCACACCCTAAACCAGAACAGACAATTATAGAGGGGCATCCCACACCCAGGCACCTGCTACGGTTCAGGGCTGCAGTTTGGGAAACCGTGAGAGGACATGGGCATAACAGGGTCAAAATCCACTCAGGATGGCAAACTCATGCCTGCACTGATGCAGTGGCAGCCCTACACTCCTTACCTCCTTCAGTTTTTCCCCTAGAAGCTTGATTTCCTCCTCATACTTGTCCTCCTTGGTAGAGTACTGCAGAGACAGAGACAGGCACCTGTGAGCCCCAGGGGGAACCTTCAGCTGTCCTTTACCCCAACAGGAGACCACAGGACCCCCAGACCCCACGCAGTCTGCCCAGCCCCAACAGCCTCACTGGGTCCTACCTTGTCAGCCTGGGCCTCCAGGGACTTCAAGTTGTTGGTGACAATCTTCAGCTCCTCCTCTAGGTCACCACATTTACTACATCCCAAGCAGGGCCAGCAGGAGGGGGGGAGCAGGGTCAGAGGGCAGGAGAAAGGCGGGAGCAGAAAGAACGGGCACAGGGTAGCAGGAAAGAAAGAGAGAAAACAAGTTGAGAGAGGAGAAGACTCAGTGCAAGTGGACAAGGAGCAGAGCCGCTGCGAGCGGGAGCTGCTGGGACGCATCTGTTCATCCGTTCCTTGTGCTTCCTTGCACGGACACTTCGTGCATTACCACCAGCCGGGCTCTCACCGGCCCCGCCAAGGGAAGCAGGGATGGAGGGATGGAGGAGCGTGCCCAGCTTGCACCTGCTGGAGAGGGAGGTGAGGGGAGGCCAGTGGTGGAGGCAGTGGTGCAGAAGAGAGAGGTGGCTCGCATGGTTCGAGAGACAGCGACACAGAGAGGGGGGCTGCTGCACATTTCCCCACACCCCTGCCCCAGTACCTCTTCCCCTGAGGCAATGAGGGATTTGAGAGACTGGTCCATGGTCCGCAGCTCTTCTTCCAACTGTCTCATTCGGCTGGGGTGAAAGAGGGGCACCCCGGGGTGGGGGGACAGCAGAGAACAGGGTCAAGCATGTGATGTCGGTGGGTTGGCAGCCCCCTGCCCCCAGCCTGCGATCCCAAGGACCATCCCAATGACAGGCCCTGCCGCTCCCAAGGAGGGTCATCCCCATCCCCATGTTGCCAGGGATTTGGGGCAAAAGCTGTGGGGGACCCCTGCACACTGCCTGTCAGGAGCCTTGCTCACCTCTCTGCCACCTCTGCCCTCTCCTCTGAGCGCTCCAGCTCTCCTTCAAGGACCACCAGCTTGCGGGCGACCTGTTGAGGGGAGAAAGAGGCATATGTTGGCCCTGTGCTTGCCCCAGCTGGGGGCACAGGGCTGTGAGGAGGTGGCTCCGAGTGTTGCCAGGGATTCAGGACTGGGGAAGGGGGTATGCACCTCCTCGTATTTGCGGTCAGCCTCCTCCGCTATGTGCTTTGCCTCCTTCAGCTGCATTTCCTGGAGCTCCATTTTCTCCTCATCTTTCATGGCCCTGTTTTCGATGACCTTCATGCCTCTGAGGGAAGACCAAGCCAAAAGATGTTACTGCCATGGCATCTGCACATCTTGCCACTCCACTGTACCCTAACCCCACCATCCTCCAAAGACACGGGACATTGCTTGGGGATGATGGCACTTGCTGGCCACCCCACACAGTAGGGTCACATTAGCAGTACCCTAAAAATGCTCCTGTACACAATTACAGTGGAGCTGACCCCAGGGCTATGCTCCAGAGTGAGGAGATGTGGCTGTGGTGGCCTTCAGTCAGGCAGGTCCTGAACCCATCTTTAGGGGGGACAAAGTGTGCAGCTGAAGATGAGCCAGCCACAACCCCCACAAAAACAGCCTGACAGGTCAGCAGCCTTTAGGAAATGCTAGAGAACATCCCATGGCAAAGACTTTCTCATTCTGGGTGATGCTCACAAACAGGGTTACCAAACCCCTGTGAACCCCCACAGAAGGGACTCCTGCAGACTCTTCTCCTCTCACTCAGATGCTGTTGCTCAAACTGGTGTTTGCCAATGAAGGGAAGAGCTCACGTCACTGTCTGGAAGGCTGTGACATGTCCAGGCACTCCCATACAACCTGAGTGCCCTTGCCTGCACAGCTCCTGTCCAGGAAACCTGCTTGCCATAAGGATGGGGCAACACATGCTTTGTAGCACTGCTTTTGAATTAGGCTGTTTTGTTGTCAAATCTGAACTTAGTTCCCAGGCACAGATGTTGCCTCCTGGGCTGTTCTTGAGACCCTGAGGATAGAAGGCTGCTCTGAGGAAGCAAATCTGCTCCTAGCTTCCTCTGGCTTCGGGTACAGCCTGGTGTTTTCATAAATACCAGGTAAATTTTCTCAGGGTTTTATGCTCTGGAAATTTCATTCTTTTTAGGAATGCCTGTGCCTGGAGGACTTCATTGCATTGTGGCTTTGCTCTCTCCCTTTGGAGTCTGCAGGAAAACCAACATAAACCCCATAAGGCCTCTTCAGAGGGACCCCACTGCAAAACTAAGGGGGCTGCTTGCAATCAATATCCCCAACTGATACCACCCCCACTGTCCTTTCCCATCACACCTCTCGCTCTCATCAGCTGCCTTCTCAGCCTCCTCCAGCTTCTGCAGGGCAGTGGCCAGACGCTCCTGGGCTCGGTCCAGCTCCTCCTCTACCAGCTGGATACGGCGGTTGAGGGAAGCCACTTCAGCCTCAGCCTGGGGGAGCAGAAACCCCTCAGTCATTCCATGTCACACATAAACACACACACACACACATATATATATTTTAAAAAGCATTTTTAGAGGTTGCTTCTGCATTTACAGTCCAGAACACCCCTTTGGGATTGTGCAACAACCCAGTGCTCACTGGAATGGGATGCCTGAGCATGCATCCCCTTGCCTTTCCATAGGGACAACAGGGTTATCCCTGTCTGTAGTGCGTATTCGATGCTGGCTTCTCCCAGCCTTGCAACCCCAGCCTAGGACATGCAGCCCCTGCACCAGGTCCTCGCACCTCCAGCTCCTGCCCTGGGGAGAGACAGGCCACGTTCCCCAGGGTAGGGTGGCTGTGGCAGCCGTGCTGTCACAGGGATGGTATTTGGGGTTTGCAGAAAAGAGAGTAAAGGGGGAGGAATGCCCTGTGCCGCTTCGCTCCCGAAAAGGAGATCGGGAGCCGGTCATGGATTTCCTGTTTACAGAGGCGGCAGAGCGAGCTGTGAGCTTCTCCTGCGGGAACCCCCATGGGCCTGTGCAACAGGACAGCCTGAATCCAGCACGGAGCCCCCTCAGCTGATGTACAGCAGAGCGCCGGGGGCAGTGGAGCGAGTCACCCTCGGCAGGCTGGCACCCCACCAAGATGCGGCTGGCAGGACCCACTGGACCCAGCCCTCCCTTTCCCAGGCTCCCCACGCACAGGGCTGGGAGCTGGGGCTGGCCAGGAGCAGTGGCCCTGGCCCTCCGCCAGCCCCTTGACGCCTGGCCTCGCACTCTTTCCAGTTGGTAAAGGCCTCCAGCTCCATTGCCACAGCTGGGAAACGCTGCCTCAGCAGCTCTCAGCTCCGCTTCCCACTGAGTGGGGGGGTAGTGCAAGGAAGACCTCACCCGGATACAAAGGGATGGGTGGAGATGAGACCTTACCATGGGGAGCAGTCCCATGCACCAACATAGGGGATAATGTCTCCTGCTTATATACAGGCTGGAGCAGGACTGGCCGGCTGCAGTACCCAACTCCATCCAGCCTCATGCTCCAGCGCTGGGAATGCCATGGGGGACATTAGCCAAGCAGAGGGACCATGGGAGCAGCGAGGGGCTGTCACCCTGCACGGCCCCACTGAGTACCCTCGATCCCCTGACAGGAAGCAGCAGGGTGGGGACAGGCGCAGCCAGCACCTCTCTGAGCGGGCGGCCAGCCCCACAGCTGGCACGATAGTCACCTCCGCTACACGAACTCCCTTTTTTCCAGGCTCTCTGAGAGCTTGTCCCTCGCCAGACTGCCCAGTGGGGAACTGGGGCTGGCCTCTGCACGGCGATGCTCCGCCTGCAGCATCAGTCTCACCTCGTCGGGAGTCTTTTTTTCCCGGGGAATCACCCCCAAAGTGGGTCAAGAGCTGCCCGGATGGACACTGGGGAACATGAGCTCTCCGGCAGCTCCCACACCGGGGAACCCGATCTGTGGCTGCAGGAAGGGGCCATTTCCTCCGCACACAGCCCGAGTGACAACAACCTGGGTACCGCACCCAGCTCTGCCGCTCCTGATACGGTGAGAATGTAGAATGAGTGAGTGGGCATAGGAAACAAAATGAAAGGAAGAAAATAGAAAGCCCCGACAACTAAAAAGCCAAACCAGGAACAAGCTGCCGCTTGGGAATGCCATCCCGTTGCAGAGTGGCCGTGTGAAGGGGTGGCTTGTCCCCACGAAGGGACAGGCTAGAGAGATAAAGGGTCTCCGACTGCCGCGGCCGGACCGCAAAGCCCGCTGGAAGCCAGACAAGATCCTGGGCATGGGATTCTGAGCTGTGCACGCGAGCCTGAGAGGGAAAGGATCCTTTCCCAGGATGCGCCCAACCCCAAGAAGAGCCAAGGCTGCCAGCCGGGAAGCCCCGGGGAGCCCCGCACGCAGCATCTCTCTGGCGCAAGACCTACGGAGGAGGGAGGCGGCTGGAGGAGGCTGCCCCGAGCCCCCTGTCCCGGGGGCTCTCGCCGACTGGGTGGCAGCTCCCTTCGGCTCCCCCGAAACCTCCTGGCGCTGCGCTCCGCTCCGCCCCGGGGGCAGCCAGCCCGGCTACCGGGGCGAGGGGCGCGGGGGCCGGGGTCGGCCCGCCGGGAGGGATGCTGGCAGCGGGGCCGGGGCCAGTGGGGCATCCCGGGGAGCCGCCGGGGCGCCCCCCGCTCTGCCGCGCCCCCTTTTCCTCCCGGCGGCCCTTACCCGCTGCCGGGCCTGCCGCTCGATATGGTACTCCCGCTGCAGGTGCTCGGCCTGTTCCTCCGCCTCCTCGACCACCTGCTGCAGGCTCTGGATCTTCTTCTTGACGGCATCGATGGAGCTGGCGCTGGCCATGGCGGGCACTGCCGGCGGGGAGGCCACACCGCCGAGCCCTTTATGGGATCCGCCCTTCTCGGGCAGGAAGCGCTCAGGCAGCGGCCGCTCCCGCCGCCCGCCCTGCCTCCATCCCTTCCTGCTCCTCCTCCTCCTCCTCGTCCTCCTGCTGCTGTCTGCGACCGACCTGCGGTGCCGCTCCCGCGGGCAGGGCGCCAGTGCCCACCCCCGGCAGGGGACAAGTTCCCACAACGGGATGGGTGCGCAGTGCCCCTCATCCCAAACAGGACATAGGGAGAACCCCCGGGCAGGGGTAACTGTCTTTACACCCCTTACCGAGGCAAGATGCACAGCGGCTTTTAGACACGGCACAGTGTCCCCTCAGCCGGGGTCAGCGCACATCCTCCCGGGTAGATGCACAGTTCCCACTGACAGGACACATGTACACCCAGCCAGGACACACAGTGGCCCCCAACGCAGGGCACGCAGTCCCTGGGTGTATGGTGCCCCCCTTCTAGGGATGTACAGTCCCACTGAAATCCTCCAGAGCAATGAAGAGGACTCCAGGAAAATGGACTCAAATGTTTCCAGGAGTCCAGAGAGTCTGTGAGTGCTGGAGCCTGATCCCTGAGCCCCCACAGCCACAGGAGCAGTGTATCCATGGGTGCTCCCACTGCACTCCTTGCTGCAGAACTGAGGAGGGTCACAGATTTTTCCCTGTAGGAAGTCATTAAGAGCAGTACCTGCTTCAGGGTGTCCTCCAGCAGTACCTGGGGCTGCAGCCAGGTCCCCAGCATCCATCCCATTCCTGGCATCTGCTTGCTCAAGTGAGGACCTGGCTGGCAGCCCTACAGAGTTCCGTGGGGCACGTGGAGCCCCCTGCACATCCCAGGTGCCCTGGGGGCTATGTCCTCCAGGGCAGGCCAGTCCCCCAGCTCCCGACATTCCATCCCGGCTGGGGCACACACATGTCTTGATCCATTAGGAGAAGCCTGGCTGGCACTCAAATCTCCCTTAAGAAGCTCTGACAGCTCCCAGGCAGCCCTGACTGCACTTCACACCTGCCTCCAGGGATGTCCAGGGATGCCAGTTCCCAGGATGACCCCACCATCTGCCATCAGTTCCAGGGCCAGGGGTCCTGGGGGTGACCCAGCCACACTACTATCTGTGCCCTGCAGCTCTGTGTCCCTTTGCCAAGAAGGACTGGAAGAGGCAATACTGTGGGTCCCTTAGGAGCACATGGCCTTGGGCTTCGCCATGGGTTTGGCCTTGGTCCCAGCTGATCCTGCCCTGTTCCCAGTCTGATGCCTGGGTGCCAAGAGTGCTCCCAAGCTGGGGCACAGGGCCGAGAGCAGAAACAAGGATTCCTGGCAGTAGTGGGGTAGAAATGAGCTGGCTGCAAGCACGTGAGGGACGGACTGAGGGGCAGCCACCCTGGTCCCGCAGTGGCCAGGCTAGGTGCCTCCTGCTGTGGCCCCACCCCGAGATGCAGAGTCACTTCCCAGCAGAGTCCCGTTCCCTCCCACCAGCTCGAGGAATCACCAAATAAGAGCAAAGTCTTGGCCGGGGAGAGCAGCTGGGGCGGGAACATGGGTGAAGCTTTCAGGATCATGGCCTGGGAATGGTGGAGGCTCCTCTGGGGTGGCTGGGGACAGGCCACTGCTGGGAATGTGGGGGAACGGAGGGAGCTGTTCTGGCTAAACCCGCTGCCTCAGCTGCACCGTGTCCAGCAGCCCTTGCCTGTATCTTGACCTGGGCACCACAGGGTGTCCCTCCTGAGGACAAGAGGCGATGAGACCACAGTGGCCTTGCAGAGCTGCTGGAAAGGGGCTGTCAGCACTGTGGAGTTGCTGATCAGGAGTCAGGAACTCCCTGCTCTGTGCCACCATCTGACCCCTCTTTAAGTGCCTGGGGCATCATATTTGCACTCCTTAGTGCAGTCCCCATGGCCTTCATACACTACCATCCAGTGCCAGTGGCAGGACAGTGCTGGAGTGGGGCGGGTGTTTATTCTTTTAAGGTATCGACCTTTTAGCAAAGGGCAGGAGGCTGCCTGGATCACTGGTGTGGGCCCTGACCTAGCCAAGGGATAGGTACACAGGCAAACACTGCCCTAGCAGCCAGGGGGAGACTGATGGGTGAGCTCCAGGGATCTGCCTGGTGCTTCCTCTGCTGGAGCCAGGAGCTGTTCTGCGCCTCACACCAGGGAGATGACACCAGCCCTGGCACTTAGAGCTGTCAGCACATTCAGGTCCCTGGCGCAGGGACCTGGTGACTCTCAGAGCCCCACACATGGTGCAGCCTGTCTAGGCTTTGGCATGGACCTGGGGTGGCTGTGCTGCTGATAGAGCCCCAGTTCTGCTGCACCCAGCCTGCAGCCTGACACTGCTTCTTCACCAGGTCTCCTGCCCTGGCCCTTCCCTGGAGTGGTTGGTGGCTTCTGTCCACTGTATCTGCTGGTATGGGATTCTCCATGTCGAAGCCCACAGACTTGCCCAGCCATTGTGGACCAAGAGCAGGGAAACACACCTTCCCCACCCAGGATGGCATTATCAGCAGGAAATCACTCTGCACCCCACAGCTGGCACTGTTTCACCCTTCCTCGGAGCCACATACTGAAAACATCCCATCCACTCTCAGCCACACTGAGTTTTCCCTGTCCCATGCCAGCACAGATCCAATCAGTCCAGTGTGAACCCTACTGCACACAGCAGCCACCCTGTCCAGCTTGACATGCCTGCCCCATTCCAGGATAAACGTACCCTTTCAGAAGATTTTTGATGTTTTAACTACGTTGTTTAGTATCTAACTAAACCAGGGCAGCTCTGTTGGATCAGTAAACAAGTCTGTGGAGCACCCGGGGGCTCTGGGCTCCCACGGTGATTTGTGTTGCTGCTGCTCGTCCTTGTCTGGCCACCTGTGTCCTTGGTGGCCACCTCAGAGATTTGACACATCTCCCCCACTTAGCTCCATAAACCAGCTGGGAATGAATTTTTTGTTCTCAATCCTAAAAAGCCTGGCCATGCCCTGCTGGCTGTGCTCTAGATGGCTCTCCTTTAGCTTCTCCTTCAGTTTCCAGGGTTGGTTTTCATCAAAGAAGGGCTGCTTATCAAAAGGAGGATTTATTTATAGGGTGTCAAATACTCTGTGTGGCACCACAGGTCGTTATACCCCATTCCTGAGCGGCCCCGTGGCTGCACACAGCTGTTCCACCCTTCATCCTGGCCAGGCACAAGCCAATTTCAACACCTTCCTAACATCTCCCCAGAGGGATCTATTTCCCAGGAGAAACATCAGTCATGGAACTAAATAAAACTCTTCCTGGCCTTGCCCTTCTCAGGGTACAAGGTGGCACGCTGGACCCCAAATCCACGCACCCACATCCCACCCAAAGTCCCCTTCCATGCACCCCAAGCATTCTTCCTTGCAGCCAGCACTCAGCAGCTAAGCACAGCAAGAGATTTTTCCATTTCCCTGCTCTGCCACTGTTTGTTAAGCCCCACAGTTTTCCTAAGAGCATTGTGGAGGTACGTGCCTGGGGACCTGTGACACAGCTCCGGACACTTGTCCCCGTTAGCTTTGGGGGGCCAGGCTGTCGGCTGCCCACAAAGCTCCAGACAGGATCAGCCACTCCAGCGCTGCCCACCACAGCTGGCCTGGCCCCTACACCCCCCACAGGACCCATCAGCCCGGTTCAGTGTCAGCATCACAGGAATGGGATCCCTCGGACGCTTTCCATATAAGGGCCCCCTCTTTCTTTAACCGCCGCCCCCCCCCCCCCCGCTCCCGCCGAGGTCCAGCGCCCAGAGGGAGGAGTTGCTGGCGTGCCTACTTACGTCTGTAGCTTTCTTCTCTGCCTGCTCTAACTTCTCCTGAGCCTCCTTGACAGACTCAGAATACTTTTCCACCTCATCCTCAGTGCCCTTGAGTTTCTTCTGCAGGCCCTGCTGTTCCTCCTCCAGCTGGGGAAAGGATAAAGCAAAAGGGTCAGGGTGGATGGCAGTGTCTGCAAGGCTGGAAGGGGATGGCCACCCTCCTTCTGGGGACACTCATCCTCCTCCTGGGGACACCCAGGGTGGGGGGGCACAGCAGGAGCACATGAACATGC
>JAYRBT010000093.1:61722681-61737926 GCA_036023395.1 Myiotriccus ornatus
GGACACAGGTGATGTGGATGAAGCCTTATTCCCCACCTGAGGGCAGAGCCACAAATTGAAGCATCTCTGTGCCCCCGCACTGGACACCACAGCATCCAGCCTCCCCCCTCCAGGACCCCTGCCCAGCCCCTCACCCTGGCCAAGCCCTGTCTGGCCCTGCTGGGGCCACATCTTGGGCAGTGCTCCCTGGGAAAGAGAGACACAGGGACAGTGAGGACGCTTTACCTTCTAGATCATCGATGGTTTTCTCCAGCTTCGCCACAGACCGCTCTGCAAACTCCGCACGGGTCTCAGCCTACAGGAGTGCAGGGGAGAGAGGGTAAGCTGCAGGGTACAACAGGGATGGAGCATGCTTCACTGCACCCCAAATCTGCCTCATCTGCATCTGCCATATTTCCCCCCCCCATGCACCCTCCCCTGGGAAAGGCAAGAGACAAAGGCCCCATGGACCCCCATGCCCTAAACTAACAGCAGGGGTGAGAACTTGCCCTTAAAGGAGTCAGCTGGGCAAAGTGCCTCCATGTTGGGTTTTCTGTTGATCCCAATCTGTCTTGACCACCAAAAGCATCATGGGAGCCCACACACTTCATAGGTTATGTGTGCAACCAACACTAGACTGATCACTTCAAAACAGACATGGCTTGAAGTTGTTGTGTGCAGGGCATGAGCTCCTGCCAGCGCATGTCCTGGGAGCAGGACACCACACAGGGCAGAGGCAAGCAGAGGAGCAGAGTGCAGCATGAGGCTGCAGGATGCAACCCCAGTGGGACTATGCTCCCTGGGGATGCAAACACCAGTCCTTCAGATGGGCCAGGACCCCTCTCTGGGGTATCAGGATCCCATGGGGGCATCCCAGACCCAGACATCTGCCATGCTGCAAGGCCACAATTTGGGGAAGGGTGAGAGGACATGGGTGTAACAGGGTCAAAATCCACAGGGGATGGCAAACTCATGCCTGCACTGATGCAGTGCCAGCCCCTTTCTTGGGGGTCCCAGCCCCACACCCCTTACCTCCTTCAGCTTTTCACCTAGAAGCTTGATTTCCTCCTCATACTTGTCCTCCTTGGTGGAATACTGCAGAGACAGATGGGCAGCCATGAGTCCCACAGGACACTTCCGGCCGTACTTCAGTGGAGGACCCCAGCAGCCCTAGACCCTGCACACTCTGCCCAGCCCCAGCAGCCCCTCTGGGTCCTACCTTGTCAGCCTGGGCCTCTAAGGACTTCAAGTTGTTGGTGACAATTTTCAGCTCCTCCTCTAGATCACCACATTTGCTACATCCCAAGCAGGGCCAGCAGAAGGGGGAACAGGGCCAAGGGGCAGGTGAGAGGAAGGAGCAGAAAGAGTGGGTAGGGAAGGAGGAAAGAAAGAGAGATAACAAGTTGAGGGAGGAGAAAACTCAGGCAGTGCAGGCGCAGAAGGAACAGAGCCACTGCGAGCAGAAGCTGCTGAGACGTATTTATTCATCTGTTCCTCATGCCTCCTTGCACAGACACCCTGCACATCACTGCCAGCTGGGCTCTCATGAGCCCTGCCAAGAAGGAGGGCAGGCACAGAGGGATGCATCCCCCAGAGCAAGAGGCAAGGGGAGGTTGTGGCAGAGGCAGTAGTGCAGAGAGGAGAGGTGGCTCACACAGTTTAAGAGACAGTGACAGAGAGAGGGGGTTGCTGTGGATAGCCCTGCACCCTTGCCCCAGTACCTCTTCCTCTGAGGCAATGAGGGATTTGAGAGTCTGGTCCATGGTCCGCAGCTCTTCTTCCAATTGTCTCAGTCGGCTGGGGCAGAAGAGGAGCACCCCGGGGTGGGGGTGCAGCAGAGAACAGGGTCAAGGATGTGCAGGTTGGAATCCCCCTGCCCCCAGCCTGTGAGCCCAGGGACCACCCTGACAGCAGAACCCACTGTTCCTGGGGAAGGATATCCCCATTCCCACACAGACACACAGCCACCCCCAGCTGCTAGGGACTCAGGGCAAGGGCCACGTGGGACCTCTTCACACTGCCCACTGGGAGCCCAACTCACCTCTCTGCTACCTCTGCCCTCTCCTCTGAGCGCTCCAGCTCTCCCTCAAGGGCAACCAGCTTGTGGGCGACCTGTCGACAGCAGCATGGGGCACACATCAGCCCCATACTTGCCCTGGCTTGGGACACAGGGCTGTGGGGAGGCAGCCCAGGGTGTTGCCAGGGAATCAGCACTGGGGGAAGGGGACATGTGAATGTGGGCATGCACCTCCTCGTATTTGCGGTCAGCCTCCTCTGCTATGTGCTTCGCCTCCTTCAGCTGCATTTCTTGGAGCTCCATCTTCTCTTCATCCTTCATGGCCCTGTTTTCAATGACCTTCATGCCTCTGAGGAAAGTACGAGCCAAAATATGTTACTGCTATGGATCAAGATGGCACCTGCACCTCCCATCAACTGTGCCCTAACCCTGCCATCCTCCAGCTCCAGAGATTTGGGACACTGGCACTCATTGGCCACCTCACACAGTAGGGTCACACTAGTGGTAATGCCAAGGATGCTCCTGTGCACAATTAAAGCAGCAGACCTGACCCCAAGGCCACCCCAGGGCTGTGTTCCAGACCAAGATGTGGCCACGGTGCCTCTCAACCAGGCAGGTCCTGAACTCATTATTCAGGGGGGTAAAATCGTGTGCAGTCCACAATGAACTGGTCACAATCTCCACAAAAGCAGTCTGACAGGCTAGCAACCTTTAGGAAATGCTAGAAAAAATCCTGTCACAAAGCCTTTTCCCATTCAGGAATGATGCTCACAAGCAGGGGGTCACCAAACCCACATGAAACCCCTCAACAGGGACTCCTGCAGACTCTTCTCTCGCTCAGATGCTGCTGCTCAAACTGGTCTTTGCCAATGGAGGGGAGAGTTCACGTAACTGCCAGGAATGCTGTGATGCCCTTGCCTGCATGGCTCCCACCCGGTAAACCTGCTTGCTATGAGGATGGGGAAACACTCTGCAGGACTTCTTTTTGAACGAGGCTGGTTTGTTCTCAAAGGTCAACCACAGTTCCCAGGCACAGAAGTCCCCTCCTGGGCCATTGCTCAACTCTCGAGCAGAAGAGGCTTCTCTGGGACAGAAAACAGGCTCCAAGCACCCTCTGGCTTCAGTTATAGACTGATATTTGTATAAACACCAGATCAAAATTTTCAGGATTTTATGGGTTCCATGGAAATTTCAAAGTGTTTCAGAATGCCCATATCTGGGGGACTTCTCTGCATTGTGGCTTTGCTCTTTCCTTTTGGGGTCTGCAGGAAAACCAATGCAAATCCCATAAGATCACTTCAGGGGGATCCCCAAACCCCACTGCAAAACCAAGGGAGCTGCCTGCAATCAAGGGTGACCTGAGACCACCCTCGCTGTTCCTCTCTGTCACACCTCTCGCTCTCATCAGCTGCCTTCTCAGCCTCCTCCAGCTTCTGCAGGGCAGTGGCCAGGCGTTCTTGAGCTCGGTCCAGCTCCTCCTCCACCAGCTGGATACGGCGATTCAGAGAAGCCACTTCAGCCTCAGCCTGGGGGAGCAGAAATGCCTTGGTCACTCCATATGACGTATATGTCTCACTATATATAAAAAGCATTTTCAGCAGTTATTTTTGCATTCATTATCCAAAACACCCCTTGACACTGTGCAACAAGCCCATCTGAGCTCCTTTCTATAGGGACAATGGGGCTCCCTCCATCCCTAGCACTCTGATGCTGGCTCTTCCTGGCCCTGCAACCTGAGCCCAGCACATGCAGCACCCCCACACATCCAGCTCCCACCTTGGAGAGGTATGATGCACATTCACCAGGGTAGGGTGGCTGGAGCAGCTGCACCATCATGGGGATGCTATTTGGGGTTTGTGGAGCAGTGAGTAAGCAGGGAGGAATGCCCTGTACAGCTTCACTTACAAAAGGAAATTGGAGCCACTTGTGGATTTCCTGTTTAAAGAGGTGGCAGAGTGAGCTGGGAGCCTCTTCTGGGGGCACCCTCCCCAGCCCTGTGCAACAGGGTAGCCCAAAGATGAGCACAGACCCCCTGCCCCCTCCCTCCCCTTCTCTGGCTGATGTACAATGTGGCACTGGGGGCAATGAAGTATGTTGCCCTCAGCAGGCTGGAGCCCAGCCAAGCCACAGCTGCTGGGGCCTGAAATACCAGGGCTTCCTGTTTTCCCAGGCTCCCTGCACATGGGACCAGGAGCCAGGGCTGGCTGGGAGCAGTGGCCCTGGCCCCTGCCAGCCCTTTGACACCTGGCCCCACAGTCTTTCCATTTGGTAAAGGTCTCCTGCCTGATCCATCACCACCACCATGAAATGCTTCCTCAGCAGCTCTTGGCCCTGCTCCCCACCAGAAGGGCTGTGGGAGGTTAAAACTCCAGATGCAAAGAGATGAGCAGCAACGAGACCCTGCTGCAGGGAGCAGCCCCATGCACCACAAGGCAGGGAGACATGCACCAGCCACAGGATAATGTCTCCTGCTTATTCACAGACTAGAGCGGGCATAGCTGGCTGCAGCACCCAACATTGGCCAGCCTCCTGTTCCAGAATTGTGAATGCCCATGGAAGACATTGGCCAAGCAGATGGGCCATGGAAGCAGCAAGGAGGCTGCCCTGCTGAGCACCTATGGTCCCTGTGGCAAGCTGGCAGGCACAGCTGGCACCAGTCCAAGTGGGTCAGCCTGGCAGTGTGCTGGGTGGGCAGCTAGCTCCAAGGCTGGCACAACAGCTGCCTCCACCCCATGAACACCCCTTTTCTGGGCTCACTGAGAGCTCATCCCCTGCCAAACTGTACAGGAGCTGGGGCTGGCCCCTGGCAGGACAATGCTCTGCTTGCAGCATCTGCCTGACTCCAGCAGGAGCTTTTTTTTCCTAGACAATCATCCTCAAAGTGAGTCAGAGCTGCCCGGAAGGACACTCAGGAACATGAGCTCTCCAGCAGGACCCAGTGACCCCAATCTGCAGCTGCAGGAAGGGGCCATTTCCTCTGCACGCAGAGTGTCAACAGACCAGGTACTGCACCCAGCTCTGCGACCCATGGTGAGGATGTTAAAGGAGTGGGCATAGGAAAAAGAAAAAACTCACAAGCTCCAACAACAATAAAAAAGCCAAACCAGAAACAAGCTGCAGCCTGGAAATGCCGTCCCACTGCCAAAGTTTGCCCATGCAAAGGGGTGGTTCGTCCCCACAAAGGGACATGCTAGAGAGCCAAAAGCTCTGTGACTGCTGCGGACCAGGCCGTGGAGCCTGCTGGAAGCCAGGCAGGAGTCTGGGTGTGGGATTTTTAGCTGTGCACACAGCCGGCCTCCAAGGGAGGAGATCCTTTCCCAGGATGTGCCTGACCCCAAGCAGAGCCAAGGCAGAGCTGGTTGCTCCCTGGTGCCCCGCCAACAGGAGAAGCCCTGGGCATCCCTACCACATGACGTATCCCTCCAACAACCCATGAGGGAGGCAGCTGGAGGAGGCAGTCGGGAGGCAGCGATGCTGCCGTGGTATCTGAATGGCAGTGCTGTCCAGCTCCCCCGGGACTTCTCTGAACTCCGACCCGGAGGCAGACAGCCTGGCTACCAGAGCAGGGGGGCAGCGGCCGGGGCCAAGCAGGGGGGGAGGATGCCGGCGGCGTTGTTGGAGCCGGTGGGGGCATCCCGGGGAGCTGCTGGAGCGCCCCCCGCCCCTCCATGCCCCCTGCCCCCCGCGTCCTGCGCCTTACCCGCTCCCGGGCCTGCCGCTCGGCATCGGCCTCCCGCTGCAGGTGTTCGGCACGCTCCTCCGCCTCGTCGGCCACCTGTTGTAGGCTCTGGATCTTCTTCTTGACGGTGTCGATGGAGCTGATGCCTGCCATGGCAGGGACTGCCAGTGGGGAGGCCACACCACCAAGCCCTTTATGGGACCCGCCCGACTCAGGCAGGAAGCACTCAGGCAGCAGCTGCTCCCGCTGCCCTGCCTCCATTCCTTCCTGCTCCTCCTGCTCCTGCTCCTGCCCCTCCTCCTGCTACGGACCGACCTGGGCCGCCGCTCTCCCGGGCAGCGTACACAGACCCCCGGGCAGGGTGCTCACCACCGGCAGGGGACGGTCTTCTATCTGGCGAGGTCCACAGTCCTCCCCACCCTAAATAGGAAATAGTGTGCCCTCCTGGGCAAGAAGCATGGTCCTACCCAGGCAGGGGTTACTGTCCCTACCCCCCCCCCACCCCCTCCCCAGACAAGATGCACAGTGGCTTCTGGGCAGTGTACACTGTTCCCCCTCTTCAAGCAGGGTGCATGATGCCCCCAGGATATGGGACATAGTCCCTCTCCAAGCAGGGCACATAGTGCCCCCTCAGATAGGGGTGCACAGTCCTATCAAGCTCCCCAAGAATGATGTAGAGGAGCCTAGGGAGTCTGGGGGTGCCAGAGCCTGTCCCCTTCAAGCTCCCCTGGACACTGGAGCAATGTATCCATGCTGCAGAGATGGAGGGGTCATGGGCTTTTACCCCGTAGGGGCTCTGGGGCAGAGCCCATTCCCAGGCATCCTCCTGGGGGACCTGGGGCTGGAGCTGTGGAGCACAGCCATGTCCCCAGCACTCATCTCACTCAGCCCCTTGGCATCTACTTCCCTAAGCAGGGACCTGGCTGGGAGCCCTGCAGGGGGCCCATGGTTCCCCCTGCATCCCCCAGCTGCCCTTGGGCTCTCCCCCATAAGGGAGTCCAATTCCCAGCTCCCAGCTCTGCATCTTTGCCAGGGCACATGCTATGATCCATCAGGAGGGGTTGGCACTGTTGGCACTCAGTTTTCCCTTACAGAGCTCTGACAGCTCCCAGGCAGCATAGGCTGCACTTCTCACTTGCCTCGAGGGATGCCAGTTCTCAGGCTGACCCCACTGGCTGCCCCTGGTTCCAGGATCAGGGGGCATGGGGGTACCTGGACACACCACCAGCAGAGTCCTGCAGCCCTGCATCTCTCTGATAGAAGCAGTGCTGCTGGTCCCCTGGGAGCAAGTAGCCTCAGGCTTGGCCTTAGTCCTGCTGGTCCTGCACCACTCCCAGCCCAATGCCTGGGTACCAAGAGTGCTCCCAGGCCAGTTCACAGGCCTGGAGTAGAAAGCAAGGTCCCCACCATCAAAGGGGCAGGGGCAAGCTGGCTGTGGGCAGGAAGGGGGTAAGTTGAGGCACACCCACCCTGCTGGGCTGGGTGCCTCTTTCTCTGGCCCCATCTAGGGATGCAGTCACTTCCCAGCAGAGCTCCATTCCCTCCCACTGGCTCAAGTAATCGCCAAATAAGAGCAAAGTCTCAGCCAGGGAGAGCAAACGGGGCGGGAACTTGGGTGAAGCCTTTGGGGCCAGGGACAGGCCACCAGCTGGGGATTCAGGGGGTTGGAGGGGGCTGCTCTGGCTAAACCTGCTGTCCTAGCTGCACCATGTGCAGCAGTCCCTGCCAGCATCTTGCCGTGGGCCTCACGGGCTATTCCTCCTGGGGACAAGGAGGCAGTGGGGCCACGGTGGCCTCACAGAGCTGCTGGGAAGGGGCTGCCAGCACCATAAAGCTGCCAATTCAGGGACAGGTGCTTTCCAGTTTGTGCCACCATCTGACTCCCCTCCAAGTGCCTGGGAAGGTTGCATTTGCACCCCTTAGCGCAGTCCCTGTGGGCTTCCTGCACTGCCACCCCATGCCAGAGGCAGGGCAGTGCTGGAGCAGGGGGAGATTTATTCTTTTAAGGCATTCGTTGACATTTCTGCCAAGACCAGGAGCCTGCCTGGATCACTGTGATGGGTCCTGACCCGGCCAAGAGATAGGGATGCTCTGTGCTCACAGGCACACACTGTCCTGGTAGCCAAGGGGAGCATGACTGGTCCCCAGCGAGGTAGGTGGGTGGGCTCTGGGGGTCTACCCTGCGCTTCCTTTGCAAGAGCTGGGAGCAACACTGTGGCTTGTCCTGGGGAGGAGGAAATGCCAGCCCTGGCACTTTGCTGTGGCTTGTCCTGGGGAGGAGGAAATGCCAGCCCTGGCACTTTGCTGTGGCTTGTCCTGGGGAGGAGGAAATGCCAGCCCTGGCACTTTGCTGTCAGCACATTCAGGTCCCTGGCATGGAGACCTGGTAACTTCCAGTGCCCTGCACATGGCACAGCCTGTCCAGGTTTCAGCATGGCCTCAGGGCAGCTGTGCTAGTAATGGGCTCCCAGCCCTGCCTGTAACACCCATCTGCAGACAGCCTGCCCTCCCTGACACTGAAGGAGTGCTCCTTTTCCCCATCCAGCCCTTTCCTGAAGGGGTTGGTGGCTCACGTTCCTCATATCTGTTGGGACAGGACTCTCCTTGCCAAAGCCCACAGACTTGCCAAGCCACTGTGGACCAAGAGTGCAGTAACTTCACCCTCCCTGCCCAAAATGGCATTGCACAGCCTGCTGTCATCAGCAAACTGCTCCGCACCTTGTGGTCAACGTCTGCCCTGTGCCACCATTTGCACTTTCCTCTGAGTCCCTCACATCAGCCTGATCTTGTACTGAGCTTGCCCTGTCCCATATCAGCATGGATCCAGTCAGACCAGTACAAATCCCTGCTACACACAACAGCCACCCTATCTAGTTTTACATGTCTGCCCCACACCAAGATAAATGGTGCCCTTCCAAATGTTTTAATTACTTTGGTTTAGCATCTAACTAAACTGGGGCAGGTCTGTAGGGTCAGCAAATAATGCTGGGGAACCCCTCAGGGGCTCCCTGGGGGCTCTGGGCCACCCAGGGGACATGTGCTGCTACTGCTGATCCTTGTCTGCTCACCCCTATCCTTGGCAGCCACCTCAGAGATTTGACACATCTCCCCCATTTAGCTCCATAAACTATCTGGGACTGAAATTTTTGTTCTCAATCAATCCAAAAAAGCCTGGTCATGCACTGCTGGCCACAGTCCAGCCATCTCCCCTTTAACTTCTCCTCCAGCTTCCAGGGTTGTTTTTCATCAAAGGGCTGGCTATCAAAAGGAGGATTTACTTGTAGGGTGTCAAATACCCTGTGTGGCACCACAGGTCGTTATACCCCATTCCTGAGTGGCCCCATGGCTGCACAAAGCTGTTCCACCCTTCATCCTGGCCAGGCACAAGCCAATTTCAACACCTTTCTAATATCTCCCAGACAGGATCCATTTCCCAGGAGAAACATCAGTCATAGCACTAAATAAAACTCTTCCTGGCCTTGCCCTTGCCAGGGTACAGGGCGGCACATTGGACCCCAAAATGACCAAGCCCACCCCCCCAGACCCCAAACATCTTTCCTCACAGACAGTTCTTGGCAGTTGGACACAGGCAAGAACTTTTTTCATTTCTCTGCTCTTTTTTTGCTTTCCTGTCAGTTTATCAAGCACCGCAGACTGTTTTCTGTCAGCATCGCAGAGACGTGCGCGTGGGGACCCGTGACACAGCTTGGGACACTCATCTCCGTTAGCTTTGCGGAGCCAGGCAGGCAGCTGCCCACAAAGCTCCAGAGCTGACTGAGCAGTATCTGTCACAACCTGCCCTGCCCCCGCACCCTGAGAAGGATCTGGCCAGTCCCTGCCCTGCATCTCAGCTGGGTTCAGTGTCAGCATCACAGGAATGGGATGCTGACAGTCTTCCCCACAGACACCTTCCATATAAGGCCCTCCTCTTTCTTCACATCCCCCCCCCACACACACATCTGGCACCAGTACAGGGGAGGAGTTGCTGGCATGCCTACATACGTCTGTAGCTTTCTTCTCTGCCTGCTCCAGCTTTTCCTGGGCCTCCTTGACAGACTCGGAGTACTTCTCCACCTCATCCTCTGTGCCCTTCAGCTTCTTCTGCAGGCCCTGCTGTTCCTCCTCCAGCTTGATAAGGGACAGAGGGTGAGGGTCAGGAGGTTGGTAGTTCCCACAAGGCTGGGGAGGGGATAGCCATCCCCCTCCTGGGGTGGCCAAGGTTGGGGGTATAGCAGGAGCATGCAGACATGCTCAGTGTTGATTTTGGGGCCTCATGTCCTCAGGGAGCCCTTGGTTCCCAGGGCCACAGCAGCCTTCAGCATCCCTGAGCCTGGTGGGGGTAAGGGGGTGGTGAGCTCCCTCCCTGTGCAAGGGACTGAAAAGGTCCTGACTAGGGGGGACAGCTCCAGGGGCACCGAGAAGGTTCCCATCTCTGTGGTTGGAGTGGGAGTACTCTATCCCCAAGGATCTCCCTGACAGAGGGATAGGGAGGTGGCACTGTGGTGTCCCACAGACAGGGAATGTTTGGGGGGAACTGATGTGAGTAGTCAGGGGCAACATGCTGGACTGCTGATCCCTGGGAATGGGCACCCAGCAGAGTAAGGTCCCCAGGTACAGGCACCCAGTGGGTTGAGATCACAAGGGATGGGCACCCTTAGAGTTGGGATCTGATGGCTGGACACCCAGTGAGGCAAGGTCCCCAAGGCAGAACACCCCTAGGACAGGAATCCCCAGGCTGGACACACATCAGGTGCCAGTCCCCAGGGCTGGGCACCCCTAGGTGGAGGATCCCCAGGCTAGACACCCAGCTAGACAGGGTCCCCGGGTCTGGACACCCTTAAAGGGGGTCCCCGGGCAATGCTGGCGAAGCCCATGGGACACCAACCTGCTTGCAGCGGTCTTCCGCCTGCTTCTTGTCGGCCTCCGCTTGCTCTGCGCGGTCGATGGCGTTCTCCTTGTCCAGTTTCAGCATCTGCATCTTTTTCTTGATGGCCTCCATGGGGACGGTGGGGCGGTGGCCGGGCGCGGGGCGGCGGCGGGATAAGGAACACCGGGGGAGGTGGGAGCACCGGCACTGCGCCCCTAGCCCCGCCACTCCGCCTAAGAACCGGGGAGGGGCCGCGCCGGGCGGAGGACGCCCCAGCACCTCCCCCGCCGCCCGCCAGCACCTTTTAGGGACAAGCTCGCCACTGGCTTTCGCACCGAGCGAGATGAGAGGGTGACACGGTGGGCACCACTGCAGCCTCGGCGCCGGACACCCACGGGGGCACCGGGCGAGGGACACCCCAGGACACTGTGTGAGGGACGGTCTGGGGCACTGCACTAGGGACACACTGGTGGCACTGTGCTAGGTGCACCCCAAGTCACTGCACTAGGGGTACCCCGGGGGCACTGGACCAGAGACACTGCAGAGCATTTCAATAGGGGCATTTCTGGTGGCACTGGACTAGGGGGACACTGTTGCTTCTCACCATTGTGGGGGACATCCCGTGACTTTCCCTGCACTTGGGACATCCATGAACTGGCAGTGTGCTGTTACCATGCCCCAGGAATACCACCAGATATCCACCCCCAGGACCTGAGACCTGCTTCTGCTCCAGCCAGAGCTGTCCCTGTGCTAGAGGACACTGCATGGATGGCACTGTCCTAGGCACACCCTGTCACTGCATCCTGAGGCCTGGGACCCTGCTTCCTGGCACTGGTTTGAGGGCACCTCAGAGATTGGTACAGCAATTGGGGGCACCATGGGCTGGCACTGCAGTCTTGGGGATACTCACAGGCTGATTTCTTTCAGGGATGCCCATGGGCTATGATTGTATTTGGGGAGACCATGGGCACACATGCACACTGCACACATGGGGAAAATCCTCCAGGAGAGAAGTGACCTGAGCCCACAACCTCCCCATCCAGCTCCTGTGTCATGGCAGGACAGGAGGGCCTTAGCTCTGTGTAGGCTCCTTGGCACTCATCTCTCCACTGCTTTGCACCCTGGTGTCACCATCTCTGGCACCCACAGGGACACCTGGCCCATGCACAGCTCATAGGGTGGCATTTCAGGGTGACACAGGGTGCACGAGCAGCCAGCTGCCCTGCTCTGTCTTTCTGCTCTAAATAAAGTGTAGTCCACAGACAGAAAAATGCAAACCTTTCAGATCCCAGCTCCTCCAAAAATAGCACACACTTTAATAACACTCATAAATGCTTCTGGTGTTTTTCTGGACCAGGGAGGGGAGTGGGAGTGGGGCTGGAAGAAGCTGGCAGAGGGGGCCGAAGGAGCAGTGGGGCATGTGGGGAGGCTGAGATGGGATGGGGACAGGAGGGGTGCATGGGCTTTCCCAGTCCATTGCCCTGGGACAGCATCCAACCCTTGCCTGCTGTAACTTTTCTGCAATGGTGCTCCAAGCAGAGAGGAGCAAAAAGTTTTTTAGAGTTGGAAAAAGTGGATTTCTAGGAGCTCTCAGCTCTGGGTTACAGGGGGCATAGGAGGGATGGGAGCAACTGAGGACTGAAAGGCTGCTGGCACCAAAGAGAAAGCAGCAGAAGAGCTGCTGCTGGACTCTGGAGAGCAACTATTAATACTGATGAATTAGGCACATATTTGGACAAGTCAGTAACTACCAGCACGTGGTTTCTGAGGGGAGGGGGAAGATGCATCTCCTGACATTCCTGGGCGAGGATGGATGGCTTTCTGTGAGATGCTTCAGCGCAGAGCAACTTCACGGGCTCAGTACTCAGGAAGGATGATGATGTGCATAGTGTGAGCAGCTAGGAAAGGCAAGGTGGGGCTTCAGCCCTTGAATGTCCCCCTTGAAGGAGCAATTCCCCCTTGCTGACCCCTCCCCTTTGCTCCAGGCATCAGGGGCACCTCCAACCAGCACAGCTGGGGCCATCTGAGTGCCCAGGACCATGAGTCTGCCCTCAAAGCCATCCTCTGGAGTGGCCTCCAGGACAAGGAAGTGCAGAGGGGGTGTGGGTGAAAGTCCCTACCATTGCTGACCCATGTCCAGCCCCGCCCCAGGCTAAGGTCTCCAAGGATGGGGATTCCCTCTCCATGCCCCACTTCAGGGTCCAACCTTCCTTCCTGGGAAAAGACTTGTCCCACCATCTAATAGGAAATTCCCAGGTGCAACCCATTCCTCTGTCTTGCCCCATCCCTGGACTCCCTGAGAAATTTGGCTGTGGCTTCCCTGCCTTCCTCCAGCTCAGCTAGATTTGAGTCCCCACAGAGGTGCTGGTATCTTGTGACTGCAGCATCCCAGCTCCAAGCCACATGTGCTTGTCCAAACTTGCCTGCCAAAATACCCCCTCATTCCAGCAGGGGAAATTTAGGGAGCTGGGGTGAATCGCACCCTATATCCCTCCCTTGGTGTTTGTGTCAACATACCTTGTCCCTGGAGCACACAGCAGGGAGGTTGCACTTGTAGCCCTGTGCCAGGGGTGCCAGAACTCCCATGGTCCTGGTCTGACTGGATGATGCCAGGGCCACTGCCACACTGCACCCATTTGCCATCCTTGCTGGTTTCTCAAAGGGGTCCCTTGCCCAGCTGATACCTGGGTGAGAGCCTGGTGCCAGGTCAGGTCAGCATTGATTGTCAGGGGACAGTTGGGAGGATTGAGATGCCTGTGAGAGCCACAAATGCATCCTGGAGCCTGGCTAGGGGGAACAGCCCCTCTGCACTCTCAGGGTTGTGCCTGCAGAGGGACAGGGGGTCACTGGCAGTGATACTGCCGGATGCTGCCTTTACTGCTCATGATGTAGATCATATTTTTGTGGATAGGTCCTAGAGACAGGGGACACCTGACAGCCCGGCCATGTCCCTGCTCTATCCCACAACATCCCTGCCTGCCCCACCACTTCTTGGGCACACCAAACTTGTGCTGAGTGACAGGATGAGAACAGGTGGGGACCTGCCTGGGGCAGCTGCCGCCCACACAGGTTGGCCCCAGGGGGCTATTTTGGGGCATGAGCTCAGTGCCAACAGACAGGAGGTCTCCAGACACATTCCCAGACCTGATGCACACCAAGCGCTTCCACTTCCCTGCCTGGCTGCTGGTGACCAGAGAGCCCCCCACCTGCACCCCTGTAGCACCCTACCCAGGGAGACTTTCATCTGGTGGCAGGAGTATGGCCAGGAGGCTGCCTCGTCCTCCCCAAAGCCCAAATCCCTCAGCAACAAAATCTCCTGGGCTCCATTGTGCAGCACTAGCCCCTCAGCAGCACCTGTGAGGGTCAGCAAATGGCTAGCAGAAGGGGTCCAGTCAGATGGATGCCTGGGGCTGGACATGCCTCCATGCTGTATAAATACCAGCACAGCATTCTACCCCCACCACCGAGAGGGCAGGTGTCCATGGGCTTCCCTGCCCCTTCTTTTTCCTAGGGAGTCTCATTGATATGCAGGTGGTAAGAAAGCAGGAAAACCAGATTTTATTGATGAACATGTCTTTCCAAGGAGACATTGATACCCCCCAGCACAGAGACTTGGGGAAGCTGATTTCCTCCAATGTTTAATAAGGGAAGCTTAAGCAATGAATGTTGAATGCTGTAGACATGATACTAGAGAAATGTAAAAGTTACAGAAATGCTGCAGATCTTGGAAAAACATGCAGGCACTTAGGAAGGAGGAAGAGGGCAGAACTGGCTGGGGCCATGGGGGGAGGGGGGTAAAGGCCAGTGGGAAGGCAAAGAAAAGCTCCAGGGGCAAACCCATCACATTCCTCCAGCCCAAGTAGAGGTAGTGCAACTTTCAGCCGCCCCAGGAGGGTCCCAGGCTAGTGGAATTTATGGGAATTGATATGGGAACGGGTAACAGGGTTTGCTGGTGTGTTATAGGGTAAAGGGATAATATGCTGCTACTCTAAAATCTACATTTACTACTTAATTACTTCTAAAATTTACAAAAATTTAAAAAAAATCAAAACTCCAAGGTATCAGTACTTTGGCTAATTTTTCTCTGATTGTCCTATTCATCCTCTCTACTTTCCCTGATGATTAGGGGTGGTAAGGAGTATGCAACTGTTGTAAAATCCCCAATGCCTTGAATACTTGAATGCATTCATTCACGGCTAGGCTTCGCGAAGGAAGATTTGAGAAGGGCTCTACTCACGCTTGCTACAAGCACGCCGATGGCTAAAAAGGCCAATGCAAGATAGACAAGTCCGGTTGCAGAAGGCACAGCAGAAAGACTCCCCAGGTGATATCGACAAGATGGGATTCTTTCTGCTTTGTCTTTTCTCCTTGAGAGTGATCCTGCGTGTGATCTCAAAAGAAGCAGCAGTGTTGTAGATGGTGTGTCTCCAGGTCTCCCGATTGGAGACTAGGGTGGACCAATGGCGGTGATCAATATGGCCAAGGCTGAGGGATTGTTTCAGGGAGTCCTTGTATCTCCTCTTCGGGGATCCTCTCTTGCGGCAGCCAGTGGCAAGTTCCCCATAGAGCACAATCTTAGGGAGGCAGTAGTCCTGCATCCTGGAGACATGCCCTGCCCAACACAGATGTGTTCTCAGCAGCATGGCCTCAATGCTCGTGACTGCTGCCTGTTCAAGGACAGACGTGTTGGTCACATAATCCGT
>JAYRBT010000093.1:61738026-61752829 GCA_036023395.1 Myiotriccus ornatus
TTGTGGGTGGGGGGGGTTTGGAGGGATGGGAGCAGCCAAGGACCAAGGGGCTGCTGGCTCCATGGGGAAAGCAGAAGAACCACTGCTGGACTCTGGAGAGCAGCTATTAGTACTGACGAATTAGGCACATATTTGGACAAGGAGAATCTGTAACTGCCAGCATGCGGCTTCTAAGGGGAGGGGAAAGATCCGTCTCCCATCATTCCCGGGAGAGAATAATTGCTTTTCTGTGAGATGTTTCAGTCTGGAGCAACTTTGTGGGCTCAGCCCATGGGGGAAAGACAATGATGGGCATGGTGCAAGCAGCCAGGAAATTGCCCTGGAGCCAGGCCAGCCCTCAGATGTGCCCCTAAAGGATGCTGTTTTCCCTTGCTGCCCCCTTCCCTTGGCTCCAGGTGTCATAGTCGTGTCTGACGATGCAGCTGGAACCATCCAGGTGCAGAGGTCCACAGGTCTGGCTTTAAGCCCATCCTCTAGGGTAACCTCTGGGTCAAGGGGGTGCAGAGGGTGTGGGTGCACATCCCTCACATTGCTGCCCCATGCCCAGGCTTGTCCTGGGCTAAGGTCTCCAAGGATGGTGATTACCTCTATGTTTCACTCTAGAGTCTGACTTTACTCCCAGGGAAAGGCTTATCATGACAACTAATGGGACCTTCCCAGGTGCAATCCATGCTGCAGCCTCTCACCCCATCCCTGGGCTCCCCAAGAAGCTGGGACATGGCTTCCCCATTCACCTTCAACTTAGCTGGATTTGGGTTCCTGCAGAGGCTCTGGCACCTCCTGACTGTGTCATCGCAGCTCCAAACCTCCGCACGTCCTTGCCTTAACCTGCCTACCAAAATAACCCCTTGATTGATGCGTGGGATTTAGAGGATGGGGGGTTAATCACACCCCTTGTCCCTCCCCTGGTGTTTGTGTCACCACCCCTTGCTTGCACCCAAACTGGAGGACGTGGCAGGGGATGTCCTTGCAGTGCTGCGCCGGTGGTGCTGGAGCTCCCTTGACCCCAGGATACCAGGATGAGGCTGGGGCTGCTGCCGTGCTGTGCCCCCTCAGTGTCCTTGCTGGCTGCTCAGGAGGGCCCCATGCCCAGCCAGTACCTGGGTGAGAGCCTGGTGCCGGGTCAGGCCAGCACAGATTGTCAGGGGACAGCTGGGAGGACTGGGATGCCTGCGAGAGCCACAAATCCACCCTGGAGCCTGGCCAGGGGTGAGAGTCTCAGTAGGGAACAGCCCCTCCACACCCCCAAGGACATGCCCACAAGGAGACAGGGGTCACTGGCTGAGATACTGCAGGATGCTGCCCTTGCCACTGATGATGCCTGTGGCTCACACTGCTAGGAACAGGTCCCAGAGGCAGGGGACGTGCCACTCTGCCCACGTCCCTGCTGCACCCCACAGCATCCCTGCCTGCCCTGCCACTGCGCGGGCCCCCTGAATCTCTGCTGAGTGATGGGGTGGGAACAGGTGGGGACGTGCTGGGGCAGCTGCTGCCTGCACAGGTTGGCCCCAGGGGGCTATTTTGGGGCGTGAGCTCAGCGCCGGCAGCCGGGAGGGCTCCAGCCACATTCCCAGACCCACACCATGCCAAAGACTGCTGCCTCCCCAGTGAAGGCCCAAAGACTGGGCCACCAGTGACTGGGGGTCCCCCACCTGCACCCCTGTAACACCCTACTCAAGGGTATATTCTGCTGGCACCAGGAACGGGGCCAGAAGCCCAGCTCCACTCACACACACTTCCTCCACCCCCCTGCCTTCCCTGAAGCCCAAATCCCCCCGAAACAAAATCCCCAGGGCCCCCTCCTGTGGTGGTGGCCCCCCGGCAGCACCTGCGAAGCCAGCACATGGCTGGCAGCGGGGGTCCAGCCTGCCGGGTGCCTGGGGCTGGACGTGCCTCAAATATTTTCCATGCTGTATAAGCACCCGTGGTACACTCCCCCCTGCCTTTGCTGTGAGGGCAGGCGTCCATGGCCTCTCTGCTCTCCCTGTCTTCTGGGGGGTCTTGTTCATACCCAACTGGAAGTAATGCAGGAAAACCAGATTTTATTGATGAATGCAACTTTCCGAGGAGACACTGGCATCCCCCACCCCACCCCGGAGGCTCGGGGGGAGCTGGTTTCCTTCAGTGTTTAATATGGGATGCTTAAAGTATCAAAATAGTGAGAGAAGACTCAGCAAGTGCAAAGGAGAAGGGATGGGGGTCCCGGAGCCAAGGAGGGGTGGGATACTGGGCTACGGGACCCCGGCAAGAGCTGGGTGTTAGTGGGCAGGGCACAAGCTGGCAGGGAAATATATGAACTTTGAAAGCTGCAGGCTCAATACTAGAGAAATGGAAAAGTTACAAAAATACTGTAGATCTTGGAAAACAATGCAGGCACTTGGGAAGAAGAAGGAAGGCAGAGCTGGCTGGGGCCACGGGCGGGGAGAAGCTCCGCGGGAAGGCACAGAACAGCTCTGGGGGTGAACTCATCACCCCCCATCCTGAGCAGAGGCACTGTGACTTCCAGCCCTGCTGCTCCCCAGAGGGGCTCAGGCTGAAGAGGATGCTCGCGGGGGAGCCTCCATGCCTCCCAGGGAAACTGAAGAGGAAGGTTCAGCCAGCAATAAGGCATTGGAGGTGAAAGGCAGCTCCGCACGAGAGCTCAGCGACAGACCATGCTGCTCCCTGCACGCCATCGCACAGGAGAGGGCCAGCCGCCCGCTGCTCCCCATCCCGCGCAGAGGAGAGAGAGGAAAGGGACACAAGTGGGAATGAGGAAGGCACAAGTAAATATCCCCTTGCAGTGGAGAGCTCTGGGGGCCCAAACCCCGGGGCTGGCAGGTGAGCCCTGAGCCAGTGCAGCCCCGGCTCCCACCCCAACCGAGTCCCTCCGAGCGCTCTGATTGTGCCTTGGGTGTGCGTGGGAAGGTGGGCTGGGCAGCAAAGTGGAGTTGCTGGTGCGGTGCCGGCTTGGAGGGGCAGCTGGGTTAGTCCCATTGCCATGGGTGTGGGCAGAGCTCTGGTCTAGCCCAGGCAGCCCTTCGCTTGAGGCGGTTCGTCTTAAATAGGAGCGGGCAGGCAGGCGGGCAGCAGTCTGTGCAGTGGGCGGGAGGGTGTGAGGCTCAGTTCTGCTCCTCGTCCCGCAGCTCCGAGGGCAGGAACTTGTACTGCTGCTGCCGGATCATCGCCAGCTTCTTCCGCGCCTCCTCTAGCTCCCGCTCCTTGCGCAGCATCTCCTCCTGGGCGGCAATGATCTGACGGGAGAGAGCCCTGGGGTCACAGCTGCCCTTCCACAGGGATGGCTGGAGCTTCTGTCCCAGCCGTGCCAATCCCCGAGCTAGGTTCCCTCGCTGCTGCTTCTCTCCCATCACAGCCACAGCCTCCTTGGGCATAAGGGCTGTTGTCCCTCGGGTGGGAGCATGGTACTCCAGAGAGCACTCCAGAACAGCACAGCTTTCAGGGCTCAGCCCCCTGTGCCCTGTAGAGGATCTCAGCTGCACAGAGGCAGCACTGGGACCTGTGGCACCCAATACCAGGCAGGTCTCATCCCATACTCAATGCTCTGCCTTTCACATGTGTCACAGACACTGGGGTAGTGTGAGTGCTGCACCAAGGAGAAGCCATGGCGTTACACTCCAGGGAGTATGCACCATCACCCACTGCTACTCGTGGCAGGACCAAGGTGAGGCCACATTGTTTTGACTGGTGCTGGGTGGGAGGCGTGCATCCACAGCATTTTTGTGAGGCTCTCTGGAGACATGACCCATAGTGATGGGTGGTAGGACACGCTCCTGAGACAGGCACACACAGCTTGTGGTGGCACCCAGAGCTGCTCCTGTCCTACTGGAGCAGCCCTGCTCCTTACCTGTGCAATTCCACCGACCATCTTCTCCTTCACCACAACCGTTTCATCGTGGTCCTGGAAGGCAGCTGCCTTCTGCGCTGCCTTCACCAGATTGTCCGACGCTCTCTTGACAGCATTGCCGGCGGCCTGCACAGTGAAGTGGGGAGTGTCAGCATCAGTCACAGCCCCAGGGTATGACTGCTGCCTGGGGGTGTGAAAGAACCCCTGCCCCAGGCTGGGCCAGCAGGCAGGACAGGAAGCCAGGAGTGCTGGGAGCTGCAGGCAGGGATTCCTTTACATGGCTTGCTGCCTTGACACCCGCTCATGACCATTTCAGGCTCTGCTGCTCCCAGCCAGGCTCTGGCTCTTGTCTGAGCAGTGGGGCAGGGACTTGGAGGCAGCCCTGCTGACTCTCCCCAGCCCTTGGCCCCAGAGGTGCTGAGACCCCATGTTAACCCCTAAATGCATGGGCATTAACCTCTTGTGTGCCACGGCCTCTGACAACTAAGGGTACTACAAAACATAACCCCCAAACATTAACCTCTCAAATGCCAGTGATGCAGGGCACCCACTTCAGGCATTCCTGTGCCAGTTGATCATCCCTGAACACTGCCAGGCCGAGCAGCCCAGCATCACTCACACATGTGGCATGCAGCCAGCCAGCAGTCAAGTCCAAGCAACCTGGAGCCTATGAACTCCCCGCTGATGGCACACAGGCAGGGAGCATGAGCCCTGGAGAGCACCTACACTCCACTCCCATCCTCAGGCAACTGGGAGGAGAGGCAGGTGGGGCTGGAGGGGCAGCCTGGGACTCACCTGGAGCCGCTTCATGGCCTCTGAGTCATGGTCAGCCTTCACCTTGCAGGCCACCAGGAGCTGGGCTGTGGAAGCAGCCACCTGCTTGGCGGATGAGATGAGCTTCTCCTCGCTGGCATGGCCCTGCACCGCCGCGTTGGCGGCCTCACACAGGTTGTTGGTGGCAGCAGCCACCATGCGTGCCTGTGGGGAGAGAGGCTGTCAGAGGGGGTACAGGAGCCCTGATTGGCCCCAAGGAGGTTGTGCCTCATGGGATGGCAAGAAGCAGCCTCCACACCATGTCTCAGCGGGTGGGAGAGGGAGCAAGAAGCATGGCTGCTTCTCCCACAGAGGAAAAGCACATGGGCAGAGCATCCTCATCTCTGAAGCAGGAGCCAAGAGGAAGGTCCCCCTCAACTCCTGAGCATGACCTTGATACTCACAGCTGAAATGAGACCTTGGGACCACTGTCCATCATCCACTGCGTTGGCGGGGATGGCGCCCACCTGTAAGGAAGGAGAGGATTGAAGCTCAGCACTCTGTGCACCTCTTGTCATGGGGCATGAGGGTTACAGGCAGCCTGCTCCAGGAGGAGGGAGAACCCACCACAGCCATACATTTTCTTATTTCTTCCCCTCTTATGGCCTTACTTTTCCTTGGGCCACTAATTCCCGCTGGGCTGCTGAGGCTGCCTTCACCAGGGCACTTGTGGCTGCAGCAATGGACTTGGCAGCTTCCAGGATCTGCTCCTCGAAGTTCAGGCTCTCGTCTGCTTGCTGTAGGCAAAAGCAGAGTGTGAGTCCTAGGCAGGGGTGCTGGGACAGACGGAGCAGAGCAGGATGATGGCTGCAGGGGGCTGAGTGGGCACAAACAAAGCTGGATTAAGGCCTGTGAGGTGCAGCAGGGTGTGGGCTGCCTGAGGACGGTCCAGCTGGGGATGTGGGAGGCAGTGGGAGTACAGGAAGAGGGACCAGCCGTCAGATGGGGCTTCAAATCTGGCTGAAGCACAGGCAGGAGAGCCCCAGCCCACCCCAAGCTGAGCAGGGTCAGACAAGGCTCAGCACTGTTACCTTGGGCTTGGCTCTTGGCTTCAGCTGCTCCAGCTTCTTGGCTGCAGCCTCAATGGCAGCTGCTGCCCCCAGCAACTCGTTCTCAGCAATGACAGTGGGGTCTTCTGGGTCAACCCACTCTGTCCCTAGGAACACCAGGAAGCGAAGCAGGTTACACCTGTGTGCAGCCCCATTTCTGACTCGCCCTACCTCCTCCATCAGCTGCTGAGCCTTCCACCCTAATCCTAGCCCTCGGTCCTGCCCCTTTGAGCAGGATCTTTCCTTACCTTTCATGGCCTCGGCTGCCTGGATGAGCTCGGTGACGGAGCTAGCCACGCGTTTGGAGTAGCCTGCCAGCTGCTGCTTCAGCTCGTGAGTCGGCTTCTGCAGGATCTGTGGGGAAGGAGCAGATGTAAGCACCTGGAAAAGGGGGACTTCATAGGGCTGTCTGGGGTGCACTCCCCAGGGAAGGAGGGTGCGATCCCCCAGCCCCCTGCCACATCTGTGCACATCAGGCACCATCTGAGATGCTTGGCTTAGTGACCTTGGATGGGATGAGCTTCCCCATGGCTTTCCTGCACCCACAGCTTTTGGGACATCTCGCAGACAAAAGACCCTCAGCACAAGCCTTACTGCATTCAGCAGTTACCCACTCCAAGACTTCTCTCCTGCAAATCATTTCAAGCTCCAGAAGCACTTCCCCCCGCCCTGCCATTTTTGATATTTGTCTGCAAACACAAGCTGGGCAAAGGGGGATACTGTGGAGCCATGTCCCAGCCCCACTGGGACGAGGTGGCAAAGAGTGCCATAAGGGTCCTTCACTCAGCTCAGGGGGACACATGCACACACCACAGCACATGTGTGCACACACATGGGGTCTGTACAAACAAGCAGAGCTCACTGCTGGCCCGACTCGCACCCCACAGGCATCAGCTGCTCATCAGCTAGAGCAGGTGTGAGTACACACACACAAACACATGGACACGGGGTCCCTGTGGACACACGCCAAGTGCCACCCCAGCACTGGGCTGGGCACACAGACAAGCCATGAGCAAGGCTCATGCTGAGGTTAGAGACCAGCAGGCATCCCAGTGTTGCCTTACTCACCGGCTGATAAGGGAGGGAAGGAGAAGAGAGAAAAGAAAGCAGTGAATGCCCCAGCGAGGACACGCGGGCGCTTGGGGCTGGACAGGGCAGGGGAAGGTGGGTGCTCTCCAGTGAGGGGTGAAGGGCAGCCAAAAGGAGAGGTGGGAACGAAGGATCAGAGATCCTGGGTGGGGAGCTGTGCTGCCATCATCAGCTCATACTTCAGCCTTACAGGGATGGGCAAGATGGGGCACCTGGATGAGGCCCCCATGGCCGGAGGAGCCACCTACACTCAAGAGCTCTCCTCCTCACCCCCTTTACACCTCATTTCTCCCCACTCTGAGTTGCTTCACTGCAGTTTTCAGCCACTGGATCTCTCTGCTTTCGGAGGGAGAGACCTATTGTTACCAAATACCAAGTCCCCACGGAGGTTCAAATTCCTTCCCCTCCCCAGTGAAATATGCAGGCTTTCCCACTCCTCTGCCGGAAGCCACGTTTCCCAGCCCGAGCCAAATAACCCTCATTCTTGAACCCTAACCATGCTTACTCATGCTCCATGGAAGACACTGGCTGCCTTGGGGACACAGCAATGAACTTGTTGCTGCTGGGGAATGAGGCAGCACCCCATCTGCCATTTCCTCTCCCACTCCCTTAGATCCTTCCTGCTTGTGGCTTTCCAGGAACCTGCTGTCCTCTGATAAACAGGACCCATGAGCTCCATTCCTGCCTTCGCAGACCAGGGTGCTCTGGAGGCTGGGGGATTCATGGCTTTATCCTGGACTTGCATGGGGCCATTCCAGCAAAGTCTTCACAGCTGCATGCAGCTCGGAGTACCCGAGCAGATGACACAGTTTGCCCTCATAAGCATATCCAGACTAAATGCCAGATTATTAAGTCTGCTGTCTGCCCTGACAACATGTTTAAAACTGCTAAATGGTCTCTGTCTGGAGCTGAAGGCACCTCAGAGGCTACGAGCTGGCTAAGATGCACCTCCAGTGAACTTTTTAAGTGATGTACGAATGTAAGATACTCAAAACATTGCATGGCAGCAGGACAGTAACACCCAAAATACAGGGAAAATGGCGTGTTCCTGCAAGCAGACTGACCTTGGCCACTGCCACACTAAGTCATTAGCCTAATCATCTGTTAACAACAGGTCAGCCAGAGAATTTCTGCACAGCACTCCAGCCTTGGCTGCCATGATTCACATGTGCCTGAAGCATCTTCCAGAAAGACATTTGATCTAGATGCAGGGGACGGAAAACTCACTGCTCCCCTTGAAACTGTACCCCAGGGGTTACCTCCCTTGAATAAAACCACCCTTTGACTTCTCCTCTGCTCAGCTTCCATTTCTAGTCATTGATTCCTGCCCACCTCCTCCTTCTGCTGCCAGAGCTCGTTATCCTCTTCCTAAAGGGGCTTTCCCTGCAGGAAACCACAGTCCGGGCTCCACCACCTTGCATCTGGTGAACCTGGACTCTCACTAACCAGCTTAGTGAAACCTTGACATGGAGCTGACTCGCCCTCTGTCTTTGTTCTGACCCTGGACAAAGGGAGGGATGTGACAGCTCCATGGGCTGGGTATGCGCAACCCCACAGTGCCCAATTCCACTTCTGTGATCTTGTCAAGAATGCAAACTGCTGGAAGGATCTCACTGGATCTTCTCTACCTTTCTTTTCTGCTAGAGTCTTAATTTGCTTCTTGTAAACTAATGTTGCAGCTGAAGTCCTTGGGAGGACTCAGTCAGAGGAAGACTGGATCAACAAGCGGGTGCTTGTAGTCATAATAACTGCCACTGCAGGCACTGCCTGTGTCCCACACGTACCTATCTCCCACACATGCCTGTCTCCCACACTGCTGTGTAACTTAACAAGCTTTATTTTCCCACTGCCTGAAATCTTTTACTCCCACCACTTTTACTGGAAGCTGCACTTTTACAGGATTTTGCTACCGTGTTGGTGAATTTTCAGCCTCCATCTGTTTACAGCCAGTTAATCTCCATCTGTTGTTAGACAAATACCTTTCTTCAGAGCTTGTTGAGCTCTCTGACATCTGCTTCCATGGCAGGGGCTCAGCCACATGCTGTGCCAGCACAGGCAGTAAAGGGGGCTGTGCAAAAATGTCAGGGGGAGGAGGTGAAGAGCCCAGAGGACCTCAGGGATTTGGGGAACACACAGTCAGCCTCTGCCCACCCTGGGAACCGGGATGGGGACGCTTACCACCAGCACATGCTCCAGCAGCTCCAGGTAGCCGTCGGCACACTCCTTGCCAAAGCGCAGCGCCCGCTGCCGCACGTCCCCACTCACCTCCGGGTGGTAGGCTGCTTCCTGAAACCCAGAGACAGGGAAACATCCAGCACCATCCCTGCTGGCACCCACAAACCCATGCTAGACCCACATCCCCTGCCCACCCCACCTTGCAGGCACGCAGCATGTCCGCGATGGCGCGGCGGCTCAGGTTGGCCGTGGCGATGACATCCTCCTGCCGACAGGAGTTGCCAGCGGCCACCGCTTTGGCCGTGGCCATCGTGATGCCTTTTGTCATGCGGATGAAGTCCTCTGGGGTGGAGACCTTGGCAGGAGGCACCGGGGAGGAGAACACCTTCGAGGGGAGAGGTGGCGGTGAGGCACAGGGCAGCGGCAGAGCAGGGTGGCAGCCACAGCGCCACGGCTGTTACTCATGGCGAGCTCTGGCTATTACTCACTGCCAGCTCTGGCTGTCACTTATGGCCAGTTCTGGCTGTTACTCACCGCCAGCTCCTGGCGTATGTGCTCTATCGTGGCCTCCAGCGCCCGTGTTCCCTTTGTGGCCTCGTCCTCAACAGCCTTCACTGTCTTCAGCAAGGAAGTGACATTTGTCACCATAACCTGGAAGAAAAAAAGAGAACCGGGTGAATCCCCACACAAGCTCTGGCCTGCTGCTGGCACCTGTCCCTTTCTTGTGATTTGGTCCAAAATGGCCCTGTCCCTATACTCTACTCACACTGCCTCATCTTGTTTTCCCACCAATGTCTGCTCTGCATGCTGTATCCCACCTTTTATGTGTCCCTTCCTCTCTTTTGCCCTGACTGCACCCAAGTTGTGCTCCTGCCACCAGACAGGCAAAAAATTCTCCTGCTCTTTCTCCAGCCCCACTCCCTCATCCCCTTCCTCCCATCACGCCCAGCACAGACCTTGGCAGAGTTCTTCAGCTGGTAGACAGCAGGGTCATCCCCAGCTTTGCCAGCAGCTGCCTTGGTGGCACCAATCAGGTCCCCAAGTGCCTTGGCCACATCCTTCACAGCATTGATCAGGACCACCTGGGGAGAGCAAGACCAGGGGAACGGCTTAGCTACGGTCACACTCAGGTAGCTCAGCAGTGAGAGATTTGGGCACCACAGGGCACAGAGGGAGTCCAGCTCAGCCAGCACCAGCCAAAGTCCAGCCCACCCTCTCCACAACACAACAGGATCCAGCCCAGAGCACCACATGACACCTGCAACCCCCAACACCTCCAAGCAAGCTACCAGCTCAGCCCACACACCCCATCCCACCTGAGTTTCTGGGTCTTCAGATCCCAGGCTGGCAGCACCCAGCTTCACCACCTCTGCCAGGCGGGTGATGGTGGTCACAGAGGACTGGGCAGCCTGGGCTAGCTTCTCTTGGCTGGCCGTGGCATTCTGCACCAACACCTTGGTGTCCTCCACAAGCGCCTTGGCTGTCTTCAAGATGCCCTCCCTGGGGAGAAGAAGCGAGTCAGGGAGGACAACTGCACACATGGTTCTTGGGGTACAGAGAGACTGTGGATCCTATTTTTGTAGGTCCAAACTGGAGGGGAAACAAAGCTAGTGTGACCTGAGCTTGGAGCTCTCCTTGGGGCTGCTCTGTAACTCAGAAAGACAGGAGACCACATGACAGAGCCTGACAGGGGGGTCTCTGGCTGAGCAGAGAAGAACAAGGTGCCCAGGTACCTGTGGTCAGCAAAGGTCTCCGAGTTCTCCCGGTTGAGGGTTCCTGCTGTAGCAAACATGATGGTGGTGTCGAGGTCAGCAATGATGCCAGAGACAGCGCTGGCCGCTGTAATGCAGGCTTGTGTCCCACGGTTCCCAGCCTGAAGAGCTGCCAGCACGTGAGAAACCTGTGGGGTACGAGTAGAGTGACTGGGGGAACAGAGCAGGTTGAGGGAATCCTCACCTCCAACACCTCCCAGGACGGAGCCACTCCATACCAAGGAGAGGAACTGGGAATGTTTCATCTGGGCACCCCTTCTTAGCTTCCAGTTATATATTTTTACCTTACACCTATCATGTTTGCTAGTCTAGGAGACACTGAACTCTGATAGTTTTCAAATGAGAAAGATTTGCATAATGGGCATCAGAACATCACAACTTGCTCTTTCTTTAGCTGTTAAACTCATTTTCTGTTCTTGGGCAAGCACTCACAGGAGAACAAGCTTCCTAATGGAAAGCAATCATGGAAATGAGGACCTGTAGGAGGTCCTGAGCATGCAGGCATATGCCAGGCACGACAGACAAGCGTTTGTTTTGCTTTCATGATTTTGCTTATAAGCGCTGCTGCTCTACTTTATTAACTAGAGCTTTTAAGCTACATTTTCATCTGTTATTCAGAAGAGTGCTCTTTAGATTGACTGATGGACAGGATGCACGAGCTACAAGCTTGGCTGGAGACACAGCAAACGCTTCGTCCAACACTGATTTGGAGAGCCCTGGGCTGTCACCAGTGTGTAGATCAGACTCTCCTGGCAGGCCGCCATCAGCATGTCAGCAGCACCTGGACACCTCACCCATCACAAGCACCAGCTGCTGTTATGGTGCCTGGAGAGTAGGATCCATTCTGTACCCCATCAGCTGGGCAGGACGAGCATGAGTGAGAGCCAGCAGAACCCAAGATAACCATGGGAGAACGTAGCATGGTGGCTCCAAGGCCACAGGGCTCAATCCAGCACCCCTTGCAACTCACCACGCTGTCACCTCTCCCTCCGGACCACCTACCTTCTCAGAAACCTTGCGTGCACTCTCTATCAGCTCCTTCTTGGTGTAGGCATCACTGGGGCTGCACTGCAGAGCACCAGCCTTGGTGACCAGGGCAGCACAGCCGTGACCCAGCTCCTGCACCCGGCGCTTGATGTGGGAGCCAATCTGGAGAGGAACATGTGCACGACAGAGTCAGCAGGGAACTTATCCGTGCATCTGCTGGGAAACACCCGCTGGGAAACACCAGCCACCCGGCTCCTCTTTCCCAGTCCTCCCACTCAGGAGTGGGAAAACGGAAACACAGCTTTGATCCATGTTTCCACATCATGTTTCAGGGGAGGTGTGAATGCTGCCAGCCTCCAGTGCCAATGGGACGTTCAAGTGTCCCTGTCCTCTGTTCTCACACCTCAGCAGCCCCTGCTCTGCCTCACACCACTCCAGCACCCCCCACCATGCTCGCACCTCCTCATTCTCAGCAGTGAGGGCAGCTGGCTTGGCCTCTTGTGCCAGTTGCCCATAGTCATTGGTGAGTTGATTGGCCAGTATGCCCAGCTCGTCTGGGTTGGTGGTGGATTTGGTGACCTGTTGACAGAAGAAGAGCAAGAGTTGGACAAGGCAAGGAGGGTGGCTGCCTGTCTGGATGGCAGGCAGTGCATTCTGCAGTGATAGGCTTGCTTGCACCCACCATCTCCTGTACGGTCACAGCGATGGCCTTGGCTGTCTTCACCATTGTAGTCTGGTAATCCACAAAGGTGCCCTCCGGCTCACCCACGGGCCCCTCGTCCAGCTGCAAGAGACCAGGAGGAGACTCTGACTCTAGCTCTGGCTCACAAGGTCTTTACCTTGTAAAGTTTGACCCTTACTCTTCCTCTCTCCCCCATCCAGCCTTGGCTAGGTCCTCTCCATGCTCCCCTCACCTGGTTGATGGCTTGGGTAATGGAGTCCACCATGCCCCCCACAACACCTGCAGCACTGGCTGCCTCATTCAAGGTGGTGGTCAGGTCCTCCACCGCTTCCTTCATCATCTGCACAGCCTCTTCCAGAGCCTCCTGAGTGTGGGCAGCTTGCTGCAAGGACAAGCCAGAGTGAGGTAAGGCAGGCAGGGGCTCCCCTCCTGACAGGGAGGCTGCAAACTCTCCCTGGGGCCTCCTTGTCTGGTACATGCATGTGCACCATGCACCCCAAAAGGATCCCATGTCCCTCACAGGCCCCTGCTCACCTTGGGGTTCCCACCAGCCTCCTTGGCTGTGTACAGCATCTGCAAGGCGGATTCAGCCAGTGTTTTGGTCTGGTCCAGAAGGTTCATCTGCTGCTGGTGGTTGGGCGTTTTGGAGGCAGCACCAATGGCCGCCATAATGAGAGGCTCAAAGTACTGAGCCATCTGGGACACCTAAAGGGAAGAGCAGCTTTAGCAACAGCAGCTTCCAGCCCAAGCAGCTTCCAGCCCTAGGTGCCTTGTACCTCTCCTCGTCGCGCACCAAGTGCCTCGTCACCCTCCAAACTCCGATTACCTTGTGCCCCAGCTGTGACGCCTCGGCCCGCGCTGCACCGGCCACAGGCTCGATCAGGTTGCTGATCTCCTGGACAGCTGTGATCATCTGGTTGTGCAAAGCCTGTGCAAAGAGAGGGTGTTGTGTGAGGCTGCAGCAGGGACAGTGTCCGCATGCTGCTGAGTGTGGAATATCTGCAGGAGAATGGACGCTTGGTGAACAACCCATATTACCAGCTGTGAAAGAAGCCTCAGGCTTCCCATGGGAAGAAAACTTGGTTTATAGTTGATACCTGTGGACTTAGGCTAGTTTCCCATGGGAATGGAATTAGTTTTGATCAACTTTGGCAGACTTCCCATGAGAATGGAATAGTTTATAATCAACAGCTATTTCAGGCTATGGGAACTTACGGTGAGAGCTAGTATCCAGGTGCGGAAAGTCGAATAAACATAAGGCACGGACTCGTGGACAGGCTGAGCTATCCAATCCTCAGACTTTAATCCTGCACCCATGAGGGTACAAAGATGTATAAAATGTGCACTGTGTGTTAAATAGATTCATTGCTTAATCATATTGGTTGTTCATGATGGATTCATGCTCCTGCCGTTGATAGCTGAGAAGTGGGGAAAGGACGCCCACCCCATTAGGCTTGCCATAGCATGTCCCTGACCCACCTCCTGGGAGATATCTTCTCGGGGGGCCAGCTGCTGGCTGATGGCAGCGAGGGAGGCCTGGTCCACCTCACGCATGCACCCGTTCAGGACCTCAATGGCCTCGTCACACTCCCGCTGTCCTGGAGCTTTGTCCCTGGGAGACAAATGGATCAGGCAAGTGCTGACAGACGCTACGCCATTCCTTTGCCCCAAGCCTTGGCTGGTGCTGCTGAGGGGCAGGATCCCTCTCCTGGGCTTTGGGGCAACCCAGTGTGGTAAGAGCCTGAGCACACTAGCATGTGTTCCCATCAGCCTCTGTGAGAAGTGGAGAAGCAGCTTCCAGGCAGGACAGAAGGGATAGCATCTTCCATCCCATCCCTTGCCTCCCCCCACCAGCAGTGGACAAAGAGATGATGAGCCAAAACATCCCCAGGAATGCTCACTGAGGACTCTGCTCACCTCATGTTGGTGATCAGCTTCTTGATGGAGTCTGAGACGGTGCGTGAGTGTCCAGCCAGCACTGACCACTGCGGTGGGTCCTTGGGGTTGACAGCCAGAGAACGAGCAGTCTGGATGAGGCCAGCAGAGCTCTCTAGCATGGTCTTGGCTGAAGAGACAATGGGCTCCATGGCTCTGCGCCCCTGTACAGGGAGACAACGCGATGGTGAGGGAGGGGACTGTGCATGGGAAGTCTCCTGTGACCCTTACCCTGGACCAGCCCCTCGAAGGCCAAGGCTTGCTGAAACCTTCCCATCACACCCCCTCAGTGCACTAGCCCCACACTGGGACTCCATCCCAAGCTCAGGAAAGGCACAACTCCTCTCCACCCTACAGCAGCCCCTGTCTCAGGCAGGTTGTGTCTTCCCTTTCCCTGCAGTATCCCACCTCTGGGCTGATCTGGGCAGGAACAGTGGCGACCTCCGGGTTGGAGGCA